>JAJEOU010000438.1:0-23180 GCA_021534815.1 Acrocephalus arundinaceus
TCTCGACAAAAACCTCCCCCCCGAAAGAAAATTTTCTTCCCTATTCCCTTTTGAAAATCACCCGAAAGTAAAGGATGTATGTATGGGGTGTGATGGTGGTTGTGTGTAGTAAACAATTTTGTTCTCTATCCTCAAACCCCCCCCGAAAATTTCGCCTCATCTGCGCGAAAATCCCCCCATCCTCCCCAAAAAGTTTCCCTATACTTTGAAAGATGAATCCACCCCAAAAATTCCCCTTGAAACTCACCCAATCCTACCCCAAACATCCTTTAAATCTCTCAAATCTCCCTCGAACCCCACCCGAAATCTCAAACCCCCAAAATGCCCCTCCAGACCCCCCGATAATCTTCAAACCCCCCCAAAATTCCTCTTGAAATCCCCCAAAATTCCTCTTGAAATCCCCCCGAAATTCCCCCAAAGCCCCCCCCGAAATTCCCCTCGAAATCCCCCAAACCGCCCCGAAAATCCTTTGAATCTCTCAAAACTTCCCCAAAATCCCTCCAAAAAAAACCCCCCGAAAATTCCCCAACCCCCCCAAAATTCCCCTCGAAACCCCCCAAAACCTCCCTGAAATCTCCCCCAAATTCCTCTCAAAATCTCCCCAAAATTCCCTTTGAAATCCCCTCGAAACTTCTCCAAAAAATTCCTCAAAAACCTCCCCAAAAATCCCTCCAACCCCCCCAAACCTCCCCAAAATTCCCCTCGAAATCCCCCCGAAATTCCCTTCGAAATCCCCTCAAAACTTCCCCAAAATCCCCTCAAAATTTCCCCCCAAAAATCCCGAAATCCCCCCCAAATCCCCCAAAATCTCTCCCAAACCCCCCAAATCCCCCTCACAAACCCCAAATCCCCGCAAGTCCCTCCCAAATCCCCAAAATTCAACCCCCAAAAACCCCAAATCCCCCCCAATTCTCGGTTGTGTTGCCCCGCCCCACTCAGGGGTCCTCCCAGTTTGTCCCAGTTCCCCCCAGTCCATCCCAATCCTCCTCCAGTCCATCCCAGTCCCCCCCATTCACTCCCAATGCCCTCCCAGTCTCTCCCAGTTTCCCCCAGTCCCTCCCAGTCCATCCCAGTTGCCCGAATCCTCTCCCAGTTCCCCCATATCCCCTCCCAGTCCCTCCCAGTCTCTCCCAGTTCCCTCCCAGTTCCCCCCAATCCTCTCCCAGTTCCCCCCAGTCTCTCCCAGTCCCTCCCAGTCCTCTCCCAGTCCTGCCCAGTCCCTCCCAGTTCCCCCCCAGTTCCTCCCAGTCCCTCCCAATCCTCTCCCAGTTCCCTCCCAGTCCCTCCCAGTTCCCCCCAATCCCCTCCCAGTCCTCCCAGTTCCCTCCCAGTCCCTCCCAACTCCATCCCAGTTCCCCCCAGTCCTCTCCCAGTCCTGCCCAATCTCTTCCAGTCCATCCCAGTTCCCCCCAATTCCCTCTCAATCCCCTCCCAGTCCATCCCAGTCCCCTCCCCAGTTCCCTCCCAGTCCCTCCCAGTTTCCCCCAATTCCCTCTCAATCCCCTCCCAGTCCTTCCCAGTCCATCCCGGTCCCTCCCAGTCCCCCCCAGTCCCCCCCAGTCCCTCCCAGTCCATCCCAGTCCCTCCCAGTCCGTCCCAGTTCCCGCGGGGGGGTTGCCTGTAAATACCCCGCGGTTTTGCTATGGAATAAAAGCGACTATTTTAGTACGAGTTCCTCCCGTGCTGGGCGGGGGCAAATTCGGGACCTCAGGGGTTAAATCCGGGACCCCCCGGGGCAAATCCGGGACCCCCGGGGCAAATCCGGGACCCCCCCGGGCAAATCCGGGACCCCCCGGGGCAAATCCGGGACCCCCCGGGGCAAATTCGGGACCTCAGGGGTTAAATTCGGGACCACCCGGGGCAAATTCGGGACCCTCGGGGCAAATTTGGATCCTCCAGGGGCAAATTCGGGACGTCTGGGGTTAAACTCGGGACCTCAGGGGTTAAATTTGGGACCTCAGGGGTTAAATTTGGGAACCCCCCGGGGCAAATTCGGGACCACCCGGGGTAAATTCGGGACTCCAGGGGTTAAATTTGGATCTCCGGGGTTAAATTCGGGACCCCCGGGGCAAATTTGGATCCTCCAGGGGTAAATTCGGGACCTCAGGGGTTAAATCCGGGACCCCCCCCGGGGCAAATCCGGGACCTCAAGGGTTAAATTCGGGACCCTCGGGGCAAATTCGGGACCCCCATGGGCAAATTCGGGACCCCCCGGGGCAAATCCGGGACCCCCCCGGGACAAATTTGGGACCACCCGGGGCAAATCCGGGACCTCAGGGGTTAAATTTGGGATCCTTCAAGGGCAGTTTTGGACCCTCAGGGGTTAAATTTGGAACCCCCGGGGTAAATTTGGGATCCCCTGGGGTAAATTTGGGATCCCCGGGACAAATTTGGGACCCCCGGGGTAAATTTGGATCCTCCAGGGGCAAATCCGGGACCTCAGGGGTTAAATTTGGGAGCCCCGGGGCAAATTTGGGACCCAAAATGGGGTGGAAAAACCCCAAAATTGGACAAAATAATCCCCAAAAATGGGATTAAAATACCCCCAAAATGGGGTAAAAAACCCCCCCAAAAATGAGATTTTAAAACCCCAAAAATGAGATTTTAAAACCCCAAAAATGAGATTAAAAAACCCCAAAAATGGGATTAAAAACAAACCAAAAATGAGAATAAAAAACCCCCAAAATTGGGATAAAATAACCCCAAAAAAGGGAACTAAAAAACCCCCAAAATGGAATTAAAACCCCTCAAAATTAGGGCAAAACCCCCCCAAAATGGAATTACAAAACCCCAAAAATGAGATTTAAAAAACCTGGAAAATGGAATTAAAAAAACCCAAAAATGGGATTAAAAAACCCCAAAATGGGATTAAAAAACCCTAAAAATGGAATTTAAAAAAACCCAAAAATGAGATTTAAAAAACCTCAAAATTGGGGCAAAAAAACCCCAAAAATGGGATTAAAAAAACCCCAAAAATGGGATTAAAAAAGCCCAAAATGAGAATTTAAAAAACCCAAAAGTGGAATTGAAAAACCCCAAAATGGGATTAAAACCCCCCAAAAATGAGATTAAAAATCCCAAAAATGCGATTAAAAAAAACCCAAAAAAGGAATTTAAAAAATCCCAAAAATGGGAATTAAAAACCCCCAAAATGGAACTAAAAAACCCCAAAATAGGATTAAAAAAACACCAAAAATGGGATTAAAAAAACCCCAAAATTGAGATTTAAAAACCCTAAAAATGGGATTAAAAAACCCAAAAATGTGATTTAAAAAAACCCAAAAAAGGGAATTAAAAAAACCCCAAAAAAGAGAATTTAAAAACCCAAAAATGGAATTAAAAAACCCCAAAATTGAGATTAAAAAACCCCAAAAAAGGGATTTCAAAACCCCCAAAAAGGGAATTAAAAAACCCCAAAAAAAGAATTAAAAAAACCCAAAAAAGGAATTAAAAAACCCCAAAAAAGGAATTTAAAAAACCCCAAAATGAGATTAAAAATCCCAAAAAATGGAATTAAAAATCCCCAAAAATGGGATTAAAAAAAAAGCCAAAAAGGGAATTTAAAAACCCAAAATGGGAATTAAAACCCCTCAAAAATGGAATTTAAAAAAAAACTAAAAATGGGAATTAAAAATCCCAAAAATGGAATTAAAAAAAAACCAAAATGGGATTTAAAAACCCAAAAAAGGGAATTAAAAACCCCCAAAAATGGAATTTAAAAAACCCCCCAAAATGGGATTAAAAAAACCCCAAAATTGAGATTAGAAAACCCCAAATTGGGGTAAAAAAAACCCCAAATGGGACAAAAAACCTCCAAAAATGGGAATTAAAAACCCCAAAAATGGAATTAAAAATTCCCCAAAATGGGAATTAAGAAACCCTAAAATTGGGATTACAAAACCCCAAAATGGAATTAAAAAAAACCAAAATGGGATTTAAAAACCCAAAAATGGAATTAAAAACCACCAAAAATGGAATTTAAAAAACCCCCAAAAATGGGAATTAAAGAAACCCAAAAATGAGATTCAAAAACCCCAAAATGGGAATTTAAAAAACCCCAAAAAAAGGGAATTAAAACCCCCCAAAATGAGATTAAAAAAACTCCAAAAAGGGAATTAAAAAACCCAAAAAAGGGGATTAAAAAAAACCCCAAAATGGGATTAAAAAACCCCAAAATCGGATTTAAAACCCACAAAAAATGAGATTTAAAAAACCCAAAAATGAGATTAAAAAACCCCAAAATTGCGGCAAAAAAACTCCAAAAATGGAATTAAAAAAACCCCAAAATGGGATTTAAGAACCCCAAAAATGAGATTAAAAAACCCCAAAATTGGGGCAAAAAAAACCCAAAATGGGACAAAAAACCTCCAAAAATGAGAATTAAAAAAACCCCAAAAATGGAATTAAAAATTCCCCAAAATGGGAATTAAGAAACCCTAAAATTGGGATTACAAAACCCCAAAATGGAATTTAAAAAAACCCAAAATGGGATTTAAAAACCCAAAAAAGAGAATTAAAAAACCCCAAAAAAGAGAATTAAAAAACCCCAAAATTGGACAAAATAACCCCAAAAATGGGATTAAAAACCCCAAAAAATGAGATTAAAAAAACCCCCAAAATGGAATTTAAAAACCCAAAAAAGAGAATTAAAAAACCCCAAAAATGAGAATTAAAAAACCCCAAAATTGGGCAAAATAACCCCAAAATTGAGATTACAAAACCCCAAAATGGAATTTAAAAAAACCCAAAAAAGGGAATTAAAAACCCAAAAAAGAGAATTAAAAAACCCCAAAAAATGGGAATTAAAAAACCCCAAATTTGGGCAAAATAACCCCAAAATTGAGATTACAAAACCCCAAAAATGGAATTAAAAACCCCAAAATTGCGGCAAAAAAACTCCAAAAATGGAATTAAAAAAACCCCAAAATGGGATTAAAAATTCCCCAAAATGGGAATTAAGAAACCCTAAAAATGGGATTACAAAACCCCAAAATGGAATTTAAAAAAACCCAAAATGGGATTTAAAAACCCAAAAAAGAGAATTTAAAAACCCCAAAAATGGGAATTAAAAAACCCCAAAATTGGACAAAATAACCCCAAAATTGAGATTACAAAACCCCAAAATGGAATTTAAAAAAAACCAAAAAAGGGAATTAAAACCCCAAAAAAGTGAATTTAAAAACCCCAAAAAAGAGAATTAAAAACCCCCAAAATTGGGAATTAAAAAACCGCAAAATTGGACAAAATAACCCCAAAATTGAGATTAAAAAACCCCAAAAATGGGAATTAAAAAACCCCAAAATTGGGCAAAATAACCCCAAAATTGAGATTAAAAAACCCAAAAAAAAATGAGATTAAAAACCCCAAAAATGAGATTAAAAACCCCAAAAATGAGATTAAAAAAACCCCCAAAATGGAATTTAAAAACCCAAAAAACAGAATTAAAAAACCCCAAAAATGGGATTAAAAAACCCCAAAAAATGAGATTAAAAACCCCAAAAATGAGATTAAAAAAACCCCCAAAATGGAATTTAAAAACCCAAAAAAGAGAATTAAAAAACCCCAAAAAAGAGAATTAAAAAACCCCAAAACTAGGAATTAAAAAACCCCAAAATTGGGCAAAATAACCCCAAAATTGAGATTAAAAAACCCCCAAAAATGGAATGAAAAACCCCAAAATTGCGGCAAAAAACCTCCAAAAATGGAACTAAAAAACCCCCAAAATGGGATTTAAGAACCCCCAAAATGGGATTTAAGAACCCCAAAAATGAGATTAAAAAACCCCAAAATTGGGGCAAAAAAACCCCCCCAAATGGTACAAAAACCCTCCAAAAATGGGAATTAAAAAACCCCAAAATGGAATTAAAAATTCCCCAAAATGGGAATTAAGAAATCCTAAAAATGGGATTACAAAAACCCAAAATGGAATTTAAAAAAACCCAAAAAAGGGAATTAAAAACCCAAAAAAGAGAATTTAAAAACCCCAAAAAAGAGAATTAAAAAACCCCAAAAATGGGAATTAAAAAACCCCAAAATTGGACAAAATAACCCCAAAATTGAGATTAAAAAAACCCCAAAAATGGGATTAAAACCCCCAAAAAACAGAATTAAAAAACCCCAAAAATGGACTTAAAAACCCCAAAAATGGGATTAAAAAACCCCAAAAAAGAGATTTAAAAAACCCCCCAAATGGAATTTAAAACCCCAAAAAAGAGAATTAAAAAACCCCAAAAATGGAATTACAAACCCCAAAAATGAGATTAAAAAACCCCAAAAATGGAATTAAAAACCCCAAAAATGGGATTAAAAAACCCCAAAATTGGGCAAAATACCCCCAAAATTGAGATTAAAAAACCGCAAAAAATGGGATTAAAAACCCCAAAAATGGAATTAAAAACCCCAAAAAACAGAATTAAAAAACCCCAAAAATGGGATTAAAAAACCCCAAAAAATGAGATTAAAAACCCAAAAAATGAGATTAAAAAAACCCCCAAAATGGAATTTAAAAACCCAAAAAAGAGAATTAAAAAACCCCAAAAATGGGAATTAAAAAACCCCAAAATTGGGCAAAATAACCCCAAAATTGAGATTACAAAACCCCAAAATGGAATTTAAAAAAACCCAAAAAAGGGAATTAAAACCCCAAAAAAGAGAATTTAAAAACCCCAAAAAAGAGAATTAAAAACCCCCAAAATTGGGAATTAAAAAACCCCAAAATTGGACAAAATAACCCCAAAATTGAGATTAAAAAACCCCAAAAAATGGGATTAAAAACCCCCAAAAAGAGAATTAAAAAACCCCAAAAATGGAATTAAAAAACCCCAAAAAGAGAATTAAAAAACCCCAAAAATGAGAATTAAAAAACCCCAAAAATAAGAATTAAAAAACCCCAAAATTGGGCAAAATAACCCCAAAAATGGGATTAAAAAACCCCAAAAAAGGGATTTAAAAACCCCAAAAATGGAATTAAAAAACCCCAAAATTGGGACAAAACCCCCCCAAATTTGGCAACCCGACCCCCCCAAATCCCTTTGCCCCCCCCAAAAAATCACCGAGCTCAGTTTGATTCTTCACAGATTTTATTCCAAATTATTTTTTATAATAATTAATTTTATTTTTATTTTATTTTTATTTGGGGGGTGGTCCCGGAATTAAGGGGGGGGTCCCCAAAAATAATTTTGGGGCGGGGGGGGGAAAAATCCGATTTTTTGGGGGGGGGACCCCAAAAAATCTAGGAACCCCTCCTCAAAAAAAAATTTGGGGACACCCCCAAAAAATTTGGGGACACCCCAAAATAATTTAGGGACCCCCCCACACCCCCCCAAAAATTTGGGGACCCCAAAAAATTTAGGGACCCCCCAAAAAATTTGGGGACCCCCCCATTTATAGATATATTTACAATTTGGAGGGGGTCCCCCCACCCTCACCTGGTTCTTCTCCGGGCTGGGATTGGTCCCCAAAAATTTGAGGGGGGTCCCCAAAATTTTAAGGGGGGGTCCCCCAAAATTTGAGGGGGGTCCCCAAAATTTGAGGGGGGCGGGGCTACGCCAGCCCCATTTCCTCCAGGACGCTCCGGGGGGATTCGTCCTCCTGGAAAAGGGAAAGGAAAGGGTTAAAAATGGGGGGGGACACCCCGAAATTTGGGGGGGGGACCCCGAAATTTGAGAGGGTGAAGGAGGGAAAAAATCCCGAAATTTGGGGGGAAAAAAATCCCAAAATTTGGGGGGAAAAAAATCCCAAAATTTGGGGGGGGAAATCCCCAAAATTTCGGGGGGTCTGAGGGGGGGAAACCCTAAAATTTGGGGGATAAATGGGGGCTGAACCCTAAAATTTGGGGGGACAAAGTGGGGACCCCATCCCAAAATTTGGGGGGACAAAGGAGGAACACACCACAAAATTTAGGGGACAAAATCCCAAAATTTGGGGGGTTCTGAGGGGGGAACAACCCTAAAATTTGGGGGGGACAAGGGGGGGACACCTCAAAATTTGGGGGGACAAGTGGGGGATCGAACCCTAAAATTTGGGGAGATAAATGGGGGGGCAGAACCCCAAAATTTGGGGGGATAAAAGGGGAATAGTCCATAAAATTTGGGAGGACACCCCCCAAAATTTGGGGGGAGAAAGAGGGGACAACCCCAAAATTTGGGGGGACAAAACCCTAAAATTTGGGGGGTTCTGAGGGGGAACAACCCTAAAATTTGGGGGGAACAAGGGGGGATCAAACCCTAAAATTTGGGGAGATAAATGGGGGGCAGAACCCCAAAATTTGGGTGGATAAACAGGGAACAACCCCAAAATTTGGGGAGACAAAACCCCAAAATTTGGGGGGATTCTGGGGGGGGGGAGAATCCCAAAATTTGGGGGAAAACCCTAAAATTTGGTGGGACAAAACCCCAAAATTTGGGGGCGACAAAGGGGTGGAACCCCAAAATTTAGGGGAACAAGGTGGGGATAAAACCTCAGAATTTGGGGGGACAAGGTGGGGACCCAGCCCCAAAATTTGGGGGGACAAACGTGGGACAATCCCTAAAATGTGGGGGGATTTGGGGGAGGGAGAACCTCAAAATTTGGGGGAATAAAGGGGGGACAGTCCCTGAAATTTGGGAGGGACAACCCCAAAATTTGGGGGGACAAAACCCCCAAATTTGGGGGGTTCTGAGGGGGGGAACCCCAAAATTTGGGGGGATAAAGAGGGGGATGAACCCTAAAATTTGAGGTGTAAATGGGGGGGAACCCCAAAATTTAGGGGGACAAGGTGCAGACAAAACCCCAAAATTTGGGGGGACGAGGGGGGGACCCAGCCCTAAAATTTGGGGAGATAAATGGGGGGGGAGAACCCCAAAATTTGGGGGGACAAAGTGGGGGCACACCCCGAAATTTGCGGGGACAAAACCCCAAAATTTGGGGGATAAATGGGGGGATCCAACCCCAAAACTTGGGGGGAAACCCTAAAATATGGGGGGGATAAAGGAGGAACACACCCCAAAATTTGGGGGGACAAAATCCCAAAATTTGGGGGGAACAAGGGGGGGACACCCCAAAATTTGGGGGATAAAGGGAGGCTGAACCCTAAAATTCGGGGGGATAAAAGGGGGACACAACCCCAAAATTTGGGGGACAAAACCCCAAAATCTGGGGGGCAAGGAGGGGACCCACCCCAAAATTTGGGGGGTTCTGAGGAAGGGAACCCCAGAATTTGGGGGGACAAGATCCCAAAATTTGGGGGGTTCTGAGGGGGGAACCCCAAAATTTGGGGGGATTCGGGGGGGGGGGAGAATCCCAAAATTTGGGGGGAAACCCTAAAACTTGGGGGGAAAAAACCCCAAAATTTTGGGGGAAAAATGGGGGCAGAACCCTAAAATTTGGGGGGTTCTGGGTGGGGGAACACCCAAAAATTTGGGGGATAAAAGGGGGGAAAACCCCAAAATTTGGGGCCACAAAGGAGGAATCCCCCGTAAAATTTGGGGGGATAAAGGGGGGACACAACCCAAAATTTGGGGGGGACAAAGGGGTGGAACCCCAAAATTTGGGGGAACAAGGTGGGGATAAAACCCCAAAATTTGGGGGTTAAATGGAGGGGGAGAACCCCAAAATTTGGGGGTTCTTTGGGGGGGACAAAGGGGGAAATGTCCCCAAATTTGGGGGGGGGGACACTGGGGACAATTGGGGGGGGCGGTGTCACATCCTGGGGGGGTGACACTGATGACGTCACATCCTGGGGGGTGGCACTGATGACGTCACATGGGGGGACACCAGGGGACATTGGGGGGTGTCACATCCTGGGGGGGTGACACTGATGACGTCATACCTTGGGGTGACATCAAGGGACATTTGGGGGGTGTCACATGTCTGGGGGTGACACTGATGATGTCACATGTCAGGGGGTTACACTGATGACGTCACACCTTGGGGTGACACTGGGGGACATTTGGGGGTGTCACATGTCGGGGGGTGACACTGATGACGTCACATCCGGGGGTGACACTGATGACGTCACATCTTTGGGGTGACACAGGAAGGTGACGGGGGGTGTCAGGGGGATTTTTGGGACATCCCATCCCTCCCCATGGATTTTGGGGGTCCCCATGACCCTACAAGGTCCCCCATGGATTTTTTGGGGTGTCCTCTCGGTTTTGGGTGTCCCCAAAGATTTTTTGGGTGCCCCTGCAGATTTTGGGGTCTCCCCCGGGTTTTTGGGGTGTCCAACCTCCTGCAGCAGCTCCCCCATGGATTTTGGGGTCACCCTGACCCCACTGAGGGTCCACAGGAGGTTTTTGGGGTCACCATGATTTTGGGGTTCCTCACGACCCTCCAGGTGCCCCCATGGATTTTTTGGGGTCTCCCCCGGGTTTTTGGGGTGTCCAACCTCCTGCAGCAGCTCCCCATGGATTTTGGGGTTCCTCACGACCCTCCAGGTGTTCCCATGGATTTTTGGGGTGCCCCCACAGATTCTGGGGTCTCCCCTGGATTTTTAGGGTCTCCCCCGGGTTTTTGGGGTGTCCCACCTCCTGCAGCAGCTCCCCATGGATTTTGGGGTCACCATGACCCCACTGAGGGTCCACAGGAGGTTTTTGGGGTCACCATAATTTCGGGATTCCTCATGACCCTCCAGGTGTCCCCCATGGATTTTTTGGGGTCTCCCCTGGGTTTTTGGTGTCTCTCATAGATTTTTGGGGTGTCCCCCAGGTTTTTGGGGTGTCCCATCTCCTGCAGCAGCTCCCCATGACCCTACAAGGTCCCCATGGATTTTGGGGTTCCTCATGACCCTCCAGATGCCCCCATTGATTTTTTGGTGTCCCCAAGGATTTTTTGAGGTCTCCCCTGGATTTTTGGGGTCTCCCCCTGGATTTTGGGGTGTTTTTGGGGTGTCCCACCTCCTGCAGCAGGTCGGCCTGCTCGATGGTGTCCCCATGGATTTTTGGGGTCTCCCCGGAATTTTTGGGGTCTCCCATGGATATTTTGGGGCCCCCATGGGTTTTTGGGGTCTCTCCCGGATTTTTCGGGGTGTCCCACCTCCTGCAGCAGGTCCCCATGAATTTTGGGGTCTCCCATGGATTTTTTGGGGTCTCCCATGGATTTTTGGGGTCTCCCCCAGGATTTTGGGGTGTCTTTGGGGTGTTTTGGGGTGTCCCACCTCCTGCAGCAGGTCCCCATGAATTTTGGGGTCTCCCATGGATTTTTTTGGGGTCTCCCATGGATATTTTGGGGTCTCCCTCAGGTTTTTGGGGTGTCCCACCTCCTGCAGCAGCTCGGCCATTGATTTTGGGGTCCCCTGCCCATTCCCACAGATTTTGGGGTCTCTCCCGGACTTTTGGGGTCTCCCCCTGGTTTTTGGGGTGTCCCACCTCCTGCAGCAGCTCCCCCATGGGTTTTTGGTGTCCCCATGGATATTTTTGAGTGTCCCCGTGGTTTTTTGGGGTCTCCCATGGATATTTTGGGGTCCCCATGGGTTTTTGGGGTCTCTCCCTGGATTTTTGTGTGTTTTTGGGGTGTTTTTGGGGTGCCCCACCTCCTGCAGCAGGTCGGCCTGCTCGATGGTGTCCCCATGGATTTTTGGGGTCTCCCCGGAATTTTTGGGGTCTCCCATGGATATTTTGGGGCCCCCATGGGTTTTTGGGGTCTCTCCCAGATTTTTCGGGGTGTCCCACCTCCTGCAGCAGGTCCCCATGAATTTTGGGGTCTCCCATGGATTTTTGGGGTCTCCCCCAGGATTTTGGGGTGTCTCACCTCCTGCAGCAGCTCCCCCATGGATTTTGGGGTCCCCTGCCCATTTCCCACAGATTTTGGGGTCTCTCCCGGACTTTTGGGGTCTCCCCCTGGTTTTTGGGGTGTCCCACCTCCTGCAGCAGCTCCCCCATGGGTTTTTGGGGTCTCCCATGGATATTTTGGGGTCCCCATGGGTTTTTGGGGTCTCTCCCGGATTTTTGGGGTCTCTCCCGGATTTTTCGGGGTGTCCCACCTCCTGCAGCAGCTCCCCATGAATTTTGGGGTCACCATGACCCTACAAGGTCCCATATGGATTTTTTGGGTGCCCCCATGGATTTTTGGGGTCTCCCCAGAATTTTTGGGGTCTCCCATGGATATTTTGGGGTCTCCCCCAGGTTTTTGGGGTGTAAAACCTCCTGCAGCAGCTCCCCATGGATTTTGGGGTTCCCTGCCCATCCCCATTCATTTTTTTGGGTGTCCCCATGGATTTTGGGGTCTCCCATGGATTTTTTTGGGTCTCCCCATGGATATTTTGGGGTCCCCACATGGATTTTTGGGGTGTCCCACCTCCTGCAGCAGCTCCCCATGGATTTTGGGGTCACCATGACCCCACAAGAACCTCCATGAGTTTTGGGGTCACCATGCCCAACCCCATGGATTCTTGGGGTGTCCCCACAGGTTTTTGGGATCCCCATGGATATTTTGGGGTCTCCCATGGAATTTTTGGTGCCCCCCCAGATTTTTGGGGTCTCCCCGGGGTTTTTGGGTGTTTTCAGGGTGGTTTTTGGGTTGTTTTTGGGGTGGTTTTGGGGGTGGTTTTCGGGGGTGGTTTTGGGGTGGTTTTTGGGGTATTTTTTTTAGTGGTTTCCGGAGTGTTTTTGGGGTGGTTTTGGGGTGGTTTTGGGGTGAGTTTTGGGGTATTTTTGGGCTGGTTTTGGGGTTGTTTTTGGGGTGGTTTTTGGGGTGTTTTTGGGGTGGTTTTTGAGTGGTTTTGGGGGTGTTTTTTGGGAGGTTTTTGGGGTTGTTTTTGGCGTGGTTTTGGGATGGTTTTGGGGGTGTTTTTGGGGTGGGTTTTGGGGTTTTCTTGGGGTGGTTTTTGGGATGGGTTTTGGGTTGTTTTTGGGGTGGTTTTTGAGTGGTTTTTGGGGTGTTTTTTGAGTGGTTTTGGGGGTGGTTTTTGCGGTGTTTTTGGGAGGTTTTTGGGGTTGTTTTTGGGGTGGTTTTGGGGTGGTTTTTGGGGTGGTTTTGGGTTGTTTTTGGGGTCTTTTTCGGGTGGTTTTGGGGGATTTTTGGGGTGTTTTTGGGGTGGTTTTTGGGGTGTTTTTGGGGTGGTTTTTGAGGTGGTGTTGGTGTTGTTTCTTGGGCGTTTTGGGGTGTTTTGGGGTGCCCCACCTCCTGCAGCAGGTCGGCCTGCTCGATGGTGTCCCCATGGATTTCTGGGGTGTCCCCACAGATTTTTTTGGGATCCCCACAGATTTTTAGGTGTCCCCATGGATATTTTGGGGTCTCCCACGGGTTTTGGGGGTGCCCCACCTCCTGCAGCAGGTCGGCCTGCTCGATGGCCTTGAGCACGCTCTTCTTGGACGTGTCCTGGATCTCGCCGCCCATGACGAACTCGTCCAGGATGAAGTACGCCTTCTCAAAGTTGAAGATGATGTCCAGCTCGCACACCTGGCGGGGTCAAAGGTCACCGGGGTCACCCCAGGGACACCCCAGAACCGGGGTGGGGTCGGGTCATGGGGATGGGGGACACTGGGGGGCTCCTGGTGGCCTTGAGGGGCTCCTGGTGGCACCTGGAGTGACATTGGTGGCCCTGAGGGACTCCTGGAGAGCTTTGGGGTGACATTGGTGGCCTTGAGGGACTCCTGGTGGCCCTGGGGGACTCCTGGAGAACTTTGGGGTGGCCCTGGTGGCACCTGGTGGCACTTGGGATGGCCCTGGGGGACTCCTGGAGAGTTTTGGGGTGACCCTGGAGGGCTCCTGGTGGCCCTGGGGGACTCCTGGTGGCACCTGGGGCAGCCCTGGTGGCTCTTGGAGAACTTTGGGGTGACCCTGGTGGCACTTGGGGTCTTCCTGGACAGGTTTGGGGTGACCCTGGTGGCCTTGAGGGGCTCCTGGTGGCACCTGGGGTGGCCCTGGTGGCCCTTGGGGTCATTCTGGAGAGGTTTGGGGTGGCCCTGGTGACCCTGAGCTGTCCCTGATGACCCCGGTGTGTCCCCACTGACACCAGGATGTCCCCAGGGTGCCGCTGATGACCCCAAGATGTCCCTGGTGACCCCAGGATGTCCCTGAGATGTTCCTGATGACCTCAGGGTGTCCCTGGTGACCCTGGGGTGTCCCCACTGACCCCAGGATGTCCCTGGGCTGTCTCTGGTGACCCTGAGATGTCCCTGGTGACCCCAGGATGTCCCCAATGACCCTGAGGTGTCTCTGATGTCCCTGAGATGTCCCCAGTGACCCTAAAGTGTCCCTGACGTGTCCCTGCTGACCCCTGATGTCCCCAGGGTGCCCCTGATGACTCCAAGATGTCCCTGGTGACCCCAGGATGTCCCTGAGATGTCCCTGATGACCCTGAGATGTCCCCAATGACCCCGAGATGTCCCTGGTGACCCCAGGATGTCCCTGATGACCCCAGGATGTTCCTGGTGACCCCGAGATGCCCCTGGTGACCCCGAGATGTCCCTGATGACCCCAGGATGTTCCTGGTGACCCTGAGATGTCCCCAATGACCCCAGGATGTCCCTGCTGACCCCGATGTGTCCCCAGGCCGTCCCCTTGCCGCGTCCCCACTCACGCTGCCGAAGTATTTGTCGAGCAGCTCCACGTAGCGGTGGATGAGCTCCAGCGTGATCAGCTCGTTGTCCTGGCCCTCGATGGCGCAGCAGAAGTACAGGCTGGCGTACCTGGGGGACGGCGCCGCGCTGGGGACGTCACCGGGCCACCGGAACCCAACGGGGCGCGGGGAGGTGGCCACGAGGGCGGCCCGGATGTCACCAGGGGCAGGCCAACCGTGGGCAACTCAACATGGTCAACTCATCGTGGTCAACTCATGCATGGTCAACCCAACCATGGTCAATTCATCATGGTCAACCCAACCATGGTCAATTCATCATGGTCAACCCAACCATGGTCAACTCATCATGGTCAATTCATTATGGTCAACCCAACCTGGTCAACTCACCATGGACAACCCAACCATGGTCAACCCAACAATGACCAACTTATTATGGTCAATTCAACTGTGGTGAACTCAACCATGATCAACTCAACCACGGTCAACACAACCATGATTGACTCACCATGGTCAACCCAACCATGGTCAAGCCAACCACAGTCAACTCAACCATGATCAACTCAACCATGATCAACTTAGCCATGGTCAACCTATCACGGTCAATTCAACCATGGTCAACTCATTATGGTCAACTTGCCCATGGTCAACCCAGCCATGGTCAACCCAACCATGACCAACTCATTATGGTCAACCTAGACACGGTCAACCCATCGTGGTGAATCCAAGCACGGTCAACCCATCATGGTCAACTCAAGCATGGCCAACCCATCAGTCAACTCATCATGGTCAATTCATCATGGTCAACCCAACCATGATCAACTCACCGGGTCAGTCCAGCTGTGGTCAACCCATCATGTCAACACAGTCATGGTCAACCCATTATGGTCAATACAACCATGGTCAACTCAAGCATGGTCAACTCATCATGGCCAACCCAATCATGGTCAATTCATCATGGTCAACACAGCCACAGTCAACCCAGCCATGGTCAATTCATTATGGTCAAGCCAACCATGGTCAAGCTAACTAGGATCAACCCAACCATGGTCAACTCAACTATGATCAACCCATCATGGTTAAGTCAACCATGGTGAACCCATCATGGTCAATTCAGCCATGATCAACTCATTATGGTCAACCTAGCCATGGCCAACCCAACCACAGTCAACCCATGATGGTCAACGCAAGCATGGTCAATTCAACTATGGTCAACTCATTAAGGTCAACCCAGCCATGGTCAACTTGTCATGGTCGACCCAACCATGATCGACTCAACATGGTCAACCCAGCCATGGTCAACCCAACCATGACCAACTCATTATGGTCAACCTAGCCATGGTCAACCCATCATGGTCAACTCAAGCATGGTCAACTCATCATGGTCAATCCATTATGGTCAACCCAACCATGATCAACTCACTGGGTCAGCCCAGCTGTGGTCAAGGCAACCATGGTCAACGCAGCATAGTCAACCCAGCCATGGTTAACTCAAGCATGGTCAACCCAACCATGGTCATGTTAACTGGGGTCAACCCAACCATGATCAACTTGTCATGGTCAAGCCAACCACGGTCAACTCATCATGGTCAACTCAACATGGTCAGCCCAGCCATGGTCAACCCGTCATGGTCAACTCAACCAGGGTCAGGCCAGCCATGATGAACTCATCACAGTCAAGCCAACCAGGGTCAACCCATCATAGTCAACTCAAGTATGGTCAATCCAGTCATGGTCAATCCAACAACGTTCAACTTATTATAGTCAATTCAACTGTGGTGAACTCAACCATGATCAACTCAACCATGATCAACTCAACCATGACTGACTCAACATGATCAACCTATCATGGTCAATCCAGCCACAGTCAACCCAACCATGGTCAACTAATCATGCCAACCCAATCATGGTCAACCCAACCATGATCAACTCGTCACGGTCAACCTGACCATGGTGAGTCCAACCATGGTCAACACAACACGGTCAATCCAATGTGGTCAACTCTAGCATGGTCAAACCAACCATGGTCAAGACAGTGTGGTCAACGCAATCATGGTCAACCCATCCTGGTCAGCCTAACTGTGGTCAACTCAAGCATGGTCCACCTGATCATGGTCAACTCAACTGTGGTCAATATAACACGGTCAACTCATCTTGGTCAACTTGCCCAATGTCAAGCCATCGTGGTCAGTCCAAGCATGGTCAATTCCACTGTGGTCAATCCATCATGGTCAACCCAACCATGGTCAACCCAACCATGGTCAACTCATCATGGTCAATTCAACTGTGGTGAACTCAACCATGATCAACTCATCATGGTCAACCCATCATGATCAACCTAGCCATGGTCAACACAACCATGGTCAACTCAACATGGTCAACTCAACCATGGTCAACCCAACCATGATCAACTCATTGTGGTTGACCCACCTGTGGTCAACTCATGATGGTCAACCCAACCATGGTGAGTCCAACCGTGGTCAACTCAACATGGTCAACTCAACACGGTCAACTCAACACAGTCAATCCAACATGGTCAACCCAACCATGGTCAACTTATCATGATCAATCCATCATGGTCAACTCAACCATGGTCGACCCATCATGGGATGGTTTGGCGGGGACAAAATCGGGGTGGCGGATCCCCAAAGTCCACCTGGGGAGAAGCTCTTTTGAGGGAAAAGGTGGAATTTTGGGTGGAAAAGGTGAATTTTTATGGAAAATGTGGATTTTGGGGGGAAAGGAGAATTTTTTTGGGAAAAAAATCATTTTTGGGAAGAAAAAGTGGAATTTTGAGGAAAAAAAGGTGGAATTTTGGGGGAAATGTGGATTTTTTAAAGGAAAAAGTGGATTTTTTGGGGGAAGGTGGATTTTTAAGGGAAAAAAATAATTTTCGAGAGGAAAAGTGGATTTTTTGGGAAAAGGGTGAATTTTTGGGGAGAAAAGGTGGAATTTTGAGGGGAAAAGTGGATTTTTAGGGGGAAAAGTAGATTTTTGGGGGGAAGGTGGATTTTTATTTAGAAAACATAATTTTTAGGAGGAACAAGTGGATTTTTTGGGAGAAAGGTGGATTTTGGGTGGAAATCCGGGTGTTGATTGCAGAAAAGTATTTTCTGAAGGAATTTTTGGGAGAGAAGTTGCTTTTTGGGGGGAAAAAATGGCATTTTTTGGAGGGAAACTTGGTATTTTTGGGGTGAAATTTTCTTGGAGGAGAAAAAAGGAAATTTTAGGAGAGAAAAGTTGTATTTTTTGGGAGGGGAAAAAAGGCATTTTCTGGGGAGAAAAGTTTTTTTGAGGTGAAAATGACTTTTTTTTTGAGAAGAAAAAAGGCATTTTTGGAGAGAAAGATGTTTTAGAGGGAATAAAGGCATTTTTAGGAGGAAAAAAAGCCTTTTTGGGGAGGGAAAGCTGATTTTTTTCAGGAAAAAGACATTTTTGGAAGGAAAAAAAAGCTTTTTTTTTGTAAGAAGCATTTTTTGGGAAGAGAAAAAAACCAAAAAATTATTTAGGTGGAAAATCTCTCCTCCTTAAACACATTTTCAATGGCAGCAAACCTCATTTTTTAGCCTGGAAAATTGCATTTTTTTTGCTTGAAATTCCCTTTTTTTGAGCACAAAATGATTTTTTTCAACTCCAATTTTTTTTTAAGGAAGAAAATCTCATTTTTAGGATTTTTTTTTACCTCTTGTAGACCACCTTGAGGTCCCTCCACTCGAGGAAACTGCACATTTTGGGTTTCCTGGCCAGCACCACCTGCATCAGCTCCCGCACCATTTTCTTCTTGTCCTTGTCGGCCGTGGCCAGGTACCACTTCTGCAGCCTCAGCTTCCCTTGGCGGCTGAACAGCAGCATGAACCGCATCTGGGGGGGCTGGGGGTCACTGGGACGGACTGGGACAAACTGGGAGGGGGTTTGGGGGGGATTTGGGGTAGTTTGAGGGATTTTTGAGGGGATTTTTGGGAGTTTTGGGGAGATTTGGGGGAGGCTTGGGAGAATTTTGGGGGGATTTGGGAGAATTTTGGGGGGATTTGGGGGCAATTTGGGGGAGTTTTGGGGAATTTTTGGGGGGATTTGATGAAGTTTTGGAGGGATTTGGGGGAATTTTGGGGGAGATTTGGGGGATTTGGTGGTTTTGGGGAGATTTGAGGGAATTTAGGGACATTTTGGGGGAGTTTTGGGGCATTTTGAGGGGATTTTGGGGGTGCTGGGGAACGGGTTCCTGCAGGTTCCTCTTCCCTTGGTGGTCGAGGAGCAGCTGGAACCACATCTGGGGGGCTGGGGGTCACTGGGACGGACTGGGACAAACTGGGAGGGACTGGGAGCACTGGGAGGGGATTTGGGAGGGATTTTTTTGAGGGGATTTTTTGGAGTTTTGGGGGAATTTTGGGAGGATTTTAGGGAATTTGAAGGAATTTGGGGAGAGTTTTGTTGAGATTTTGAGGCAATTTGGGGGAGTTTTGTGGGAGATTTGGGGGATTTAGGGCAGTTGGGGGGGAATTTGGGGGCGATTTGGGGAAGTTTTGGGGGAGGATTTGGGGAAAGATTTGGGGGAGTTTTGGGGGGATTTGGGGGAATTTTGGGGGAGATTTGGGAGGATTTAGGGCAGTTGGGGGGGGAATTTGGGGGAATTTTGGAGGGATTTTGGGGAAATTTGAGGGGTTTTGAGGGGAATTTTGGGTGGATTTTGTGGCTTTGGGGAGATCTGAGGGAATTTTGGGGGGATTTGGGGGGATTTTGGGCAGTTTTGGGGGATTTGGGGTGCTGTGAGCGGGGGTTCTCCAGGTTCCCCCATCCTTTGGTGGTTGAGGAGCAGCTGGAACCGCATCTGGGGGGGGCTGGGGGTCACTGGGAGGGACTGGGACAACTGGGAGGGACTGGGAGGGGATTTGGGGGAGTTTTTGGGGGATTTGGGGGAATTTTGGGGGGATTTTGAGGGGATTTTTAGGTGATTTGGGGGAGACTTGGGGGATTTTTAGGGGATTTTGAGGGGATTTTGGGGAATTTTTGGGGGGATTTGATGAAGTTTTGGGGGAAATTTGGAGCAGAGTTTGGGGGATTTGGGGGAGGTTTGGGGGCAGATTTGGGGGAATTTTGGGGGGAATTTCGGGGATTTTAGGGGGAATTTTGGGGGAGATTTGGGGGAGATTTGGGGGTATTTGAGGGATTTGGGGGTGCTGTGAGCGGGGGTTCTCCAGGTTCCCCATCCTTTGGTGGCTGAACAGCAGCTGGAACCACGTCTGGGGGGGCTGGGGGTCACTGGGACGGACTGGGACAAACTGGGAGGGACTGGGAGAACTGGGGTGGGGTTTGGGGGGGATTTTGGACAATTTTGGGGGGTTTGGGGGTGTTTTGAACAGATTTTGGGGGGGAATTTGGGTCAAGGGAATGATTTTGGGGGGACTTTGGGATCTGGGGATGGGATTTTGGGGGAATTTTGGGTCTGGGGAAAGATTTTGGGGGACTTTGGGATCTGGGGATGGAAATTGGGGGGATTTTGGGTCTGGGGAAAGATTTTGGGGGGGACTTTGGGATCTGGGGATGGAAATTGGGGGATTTTGTAGTCTGGGATTGGATTTTGGGGAGATTTTTGGGAGGGATTTTGGGGGGACTTTTGTGGTTGGGGATGCAATTTGGGGGATTTGGGGTCAAGGGAAGAATTTCGGCGGATTTTGAGGTCTGGGATTGGATTTTTGGGGGAATTTTGGGCATGGGGATGGATTTTGGGGAAGAATTTTGGGTCTGGGATTGGATTTTGGGGGGACTTTGGGGTTGGGAATTGATTTTTGGGGAGATTTGGGTCTGGGGATGAATTTTGGGGTCTGGGGAAAGATTTTGGGGGGATTTTGAGGTCTGGGATTGAATTTTGGGTCTGGGGACGGATTTTGGGAGGAGTTTTGGGTCTGGGAATAGAATTTTGGGGGAATTTTGGGGTTGGAGATGGGATTTTTGGGGGGGATTTTGAGCTCTGGGCATGGAATTTTGGGGGTATTTGGGGTCTGGGAAAGGATTTAGGGGGGATTTTGGGGTCTGGGGACAGATTTTGGGGATATTTTAGGGGAATTTTGGGTCTGGGGATGGATTTTGGGGAAATTTTGGGGGGACTTTTGGGGTTGGGGATGGGATTTTTGGGGGGATTTTGGATCTGGGGATGGAATTTTGGGGAGATTTCGGGGTTGGGGATGGATTTTGGGGAAATTTTAGGGGAATTCTGGGTCTGGGATGGGATTTTGGGGGAATTTTGGGGTTGGGGATGGGATTTTTGGGGGGAAATTTTGGGGGAATTTTGGGTCTGGAAAGTCACGTGGTTTGGGGAGGGGAAAGGTCACGTGGTACCGGGAAGGGGGGGAGGGGAAGGGGTTTCGGCCCCCCCACGGGACCGCGAGGTCACGTGCTCAGAGGTCAAAGGTCACCACCCCCCACAGGTCACGACCACCGCCCCACCCCCCTCCAATTTCCCGCCCCACGTGACCGCCCCACCCCAAACCACGTGACTCACCATGGCGCCGTTTCCCGCGGGAGGAGCCGCGGCCGGAGGGGCCGGGGGGACCGGGGGGGGGTCAGGGAGGGGGTCCCGGAGGGGTCCCGGGGGTCGGGGGGGGTCGGACGGGGCCGCTCCGCGCCTCGGGCAGCGCCGCGCCGGGCCCGCCGCTTCCGGGTGTGACGTCACCGCGCATGCGCCGGCGCGCCCGGTCGCCGTGGCAACAGGGAAGGGGGCGTGTTCCGCCACCATGGCAACCACAAAGGGGCGCGGCCTGAGGGCGAGAGAGGGCGGGAGTTTCCATGGCAACGGGAAAGGGGCGGGGCTGGTTGCCAAGGTAACCGGGACGCGCTTCCCGCCACGGGGCGGCGGTTGCCATGGTAACGGAGAGGGGGCGTGGTCACGGGGTGGTTGTTGCCGTGGTAACGGGGAAATGGTTGTTATGGGGTGTTGCTATGGTAACGGAGGGTAGCATTAAGGGGGGGAAAGGGGAAATTGGGGGTCCGGGGTTGAAGCAGCACATTGGGACGTGGGGGTGACCCCAAATCCAGGACAGGAGTGACCAGACCCAGGACTGAGTGACCCCAAATCCAGGACAGGAGTGACCGACACGAGTGACCCTAGGGCAGAGTGACCCCAGCCCCAGGACAGGAGTGACCTCAAATGCAGGACAGGAGTGACCCCAGGAAGGATGACCCCAAACCCCGCAGGACAATGATGACCCAAACCCGGAGACAGAGTGCACCAGAATCAGACAGGAGTGACTGACGACGAGTGACCCAGACAGGAGTGACCAAGACAGAGTGACCCAAATCCCAGGACAGGAGTGACCAAACTCAGACACAGTGACCCCAGGAACAGCAGTGACCGCAAACATGGACAGGAGTGAACCAATCCAGGACAGAGTGACCTCAAATTCAGGAGACTGACCCAACCCCAGGACTGAGTGACCCCAGGACAGGAGTGACCCCAAACCCAGGACAGATACTGACCCAAACCACAGAAGGAATGACGCCCGACAGAGGACACAATCAGGACAGAGTGACCCCAGACAGGAGTGACCCAGGACAGGAGTGACCTCCAAACCACAGGACAGGCATGACCCACAGCAGATGACCCCAAAGGCAGGAATGAGTGGACCAGGGAATGAGTGACCCCAAACCCAGGACAGGAGTGACCCCAAATCCAGGACAGAGTGACTGACATGAGTGACCCCCAGACAGGAGTGACCCCAACCCCCAGGACAGCGAGTGACCACACGATGACCCAGACAGGAGTGGACCCGCAACGGACAGAGTGACCCCAAACCCAGGAACAGGTGACCCGCAGGACAGGAATGACCACAACCCAGGACATGAGTGACGCTCAAACGCCGGGACAAGGAGTGCCCAAAACCCGGGACATCGAGTGAACCCAAAATCAGGACAGGAGTGACCCCAGACAGGAGTGACCCCAGAACCACGGAAACGAGTGACCAACACGAGTGACCCAGGACAGGAGTGACCCAGGACAGGAAGTGACCCAAACACAGGACAGGAATGCCCCAGGAAGAGTGACCCAAAAGGCAGGAAGGAGGACCCCAAATGCAGGACAGGAGTGACCCCAATTCCAGGACGCTGGACCACCAGGAAATTGAGTGACCCCGCACATGAGTGACCCAAAATCCAGGAAGGAGTGACCAACAAATGCCCAAGGCACAGTGACTCATGCCCAGTCAGAGTTACCACAGAGCTGCTGAACCCACGAGTGACCAAACAGGGAGTGACCCGCAACACAGGACACGGTGACGCAACCTCGGAGAGTGACCCAGACAGGAGTGACCCAAAACAGGACAGAGAGTGACCCCAAACATCAGGACACGAGTGACGCCCAGGAACAGGAAGTGACCCCAAACCACAGGACAGGAGTGACCCCAAACCTCAGGACACGAGTGACCCCAGGACACGAGTGACCCCAAATCCAGGACGCTGACCCCAAATTCAGGACAGAGTGACCCCAAATCCAGGACGCTGACCCCAAATTCAGGACACGAGTGACCCCAATCCCAGGACAGAGTGGACCCCAAATCCCAGGACACGACCCCAATCCCAGGACAGAAGTGACCCCAAATCCAGGACGCTGACCCCAAATCCAGGACGCTGACCCCAGCCCGGTTTGGGGGTGACCCCCCCATATATTAAACTCTCCCCAATAATTTAACAGCAC
>JAJEOU010001104.1:0-13455 GCA_021534815.1 Acrocephalus arundinaceus
CTGCAGGGAAGGTGGAGAGATAAAAAATGAGAAATGGCTCAAACATGACATTTCTTTTGTGGAAAAAATAAAACAGAGGAAAAAAACCCACAACAAAACCAACAAGAAGTATCAAAATGACTTTTATTACAAGTGATTTCAGAAATTGGCCAGCAGTTTAATGTTCCTGAAAGCATCCAGTTCAGTCTCCACACTGCAGCCTTGAGCTCCTGGTTCCTCAGGCTGTAGATGAGGGGGTTCAGGGCTGGAGGCACCACCGAGTACAGAACTGACAGGGCCAGATCCAGGGATGGGGAGGAATGGAGGGGCTTCAGGTAGCAAACATATATGCAGACACAGAGAACCACGGCCAGGTGAGGGAGGCAGGTGGAAAAGGCTTTGTGCCGTCCCTGCTCAGAGGGGATCCTCAGCACAGCCCTGAAGATCTGCACATAGGAGAAAACAATGAACACAAAACAACCAAATATAAACAGATGGAAAACAATGAGCCCAAGTTCCCTGAGATAGAGTTGAGCAGGAGAGCTTGAGGATTGTGGGATTTCACAGAAGAACTGGCCCAGGGCATTGCCATGGCACAGGGGCAGGGAAAATGTATTGGCTGTGCATGAGAGCATTGAGAAAGGCACTGGCCCAGGCAGCTGCTGCCATGTGGGCACAAGCTCTGCTGCCCAGGAGGGTCCCGTAGTGCAGGGGTTTGCAGATGGACACGTAGCGGTCGTAGCACATGATGGTCAGGAGGAAACTCTGCTGAGATAAAAAGAAAAAAAAACTGTGAGAGCACATCCTGTAGGAGATGTTGTGGTGTCCCAGAGGGAATTGTGCATGGCTTTGGGGACAGTGGTGCAGATGGAGCCCAGGTCGGTGAGGGCCAGGTTGAGCAGGAAGAAGAACATGGGGCTGTGCAGGAGGTGGCCGCAGGCTACGGCGCTGATGATGAGGCCGTTGCCCAGGAGGGCAGCCAGGGAGATGCCCAGGAAGAGGCAGAAGTGCAGGAGCTGCAGCTGCCGCGTGTCTGCCAATGGCAGCAGGAGGAAGTGGCTGATGGAGCTGCTGTTGGACATTTGCTCTGGCTGGCCATGGGCACCTGTTCATGGAGAAAGGACAGGGACAAGTCAGCAGAGGCTGCTCTGAGCCAAACCTGGGCCATTCCCTGCAGACTGTCCGCTGTGACTCACCCACCCTTGTTCCTGCTCTGGGAAAACCTTCCCCCAGGTCCCTGCCTGAGCTCCAGTTGTGCTGTCTGAGTGTGCCAGGAGCAGCCAGGCCTGTGTGGGGGCTCTCCAGGAGCCATCCCTGCCCTGCTGCCCTGGGTTTGTGGCCATGTGGCAGAGGGACAAGGCTGGATATTCAGGATTTGTCAGGGAATCACTCCTAATGCAGACAGGCTTGTTGCCATCTGCACTCCACTTCTAAAGGACATGGAGAGCAGGAAGGAATTTTAGCCATTATTTTCCTGCCACAATCATTCCTGTTTCTGAGGTCAGAAATCCCCAGCATTTCCTGCTCACAGTTTGCCACTGAGAGATGTGAGAGGCAAAGGATTCCCTGTGGCTCAGGGAAGGTGAGGGGCTGGATGGGCTTGTTCCCAACTGCCCTGGGTTTGCAGCTTTGGCTGCAATCAGAGCACAATCACACTCCCCTGTCACCCTGGGATAAACCAGACCCTGCCCAGAGCACAGGGATCCCTCAATGTCTCCCCCTCTCCAAAGGGCTCTGGGCAAGGTCTCAGCACCCCCTTCTGCCAAGGACACTCCCGGCTCCCTTGGCAAACCCAGCAGCATTTCCTCAGCTCTGGCATCTCTGCACTTCCCCGTGGCACATTCAGGGAACTCCCAGGGACAGATTTGCAGCCAGGAGGGCAGCTCAGAGCTGGGAAGGACACAGCAAGGAGATCCCTGGGTGTGCCCATGATGGGATCTCAGGGAGGGGGCTCAGCTCATTCCCCTTTCCCATGGACTGCTTTGCCCACAGCCCCACAGGTCCCAGGGAAGCTTGGACACCCCATTGCCATGGCCACAGCTGCCTGGCAGGAATGCCAAGGGCAGTGCCTGACTCAGCTGCTGCAAAGGCCAGAGCCTCCCTGAGAGCACCAGATGACAGGGACAGGATCAGGGCAGTGCAGAACAAGAGCAGATGTGGTGGTGCTGTGCCTGGGAGGGCAGGGCAGAGACAGCTGGCAGAGAGTCTCTGTAAATGTTGAAACATTACTTTGATGATCCTGGTGTCCTTTCAACTCAGAATGTTCTGTGATTCTGTGATTACAATTCCTGTTCTGCTTCTCTCATCCTCCTGTTGCCTATAATCAAAAGAGAAAAAAACCCTTGTAAGGTTAGAACAGTAAATTAAACCAGACTTTATTGGAAGCTTCCAGGTGTCCCAGTGGGGATGGGGCATACCCAGCCCTGATTTCAACAATTTTTAAGGTTGATTAATTAGGATATTTAACAGGAAAGCAATAGAGATTCAGTTGCCCAGTTACACACCCCTGGGTCAACCCCTTGGAGGTCCAAGGGCTTCTTTGCCCCACTTTTTTATGACTGCTCACACTCTGGTTAAAAACAAAATGTTCTTTTGTAGGTCCTCTTCCTGATAATAAGACAATAGTATTTCAGGAATGTATTTAGAAGCTTATGTTCTAAAATCTAAGAGAAAGGTAGGAAAGATACTAGAGTTAATTAAGGATTACATTATATAAGTATGTAAAGTAGTTAATAGAGTATTATAGATTAATTTTATACTATATAGTAGTTACAGAGCTAAAATATTAGAAAAATGTATAAAAAAGCAAAAATCTTTTTGTCATCACCCCAACTTTCCCATCCTCCTCCAAGCAGAAAATTGAAAACACTCTCAGGAAAGCTCCTGATCTTTACAGCAATGCCAGGCTTACCTTCTTTTGGCAAGTGTCCTCCGCAGCTGTGCCCAGGCTGGTGTGGAGCTGGGAGCAGCCCTGCCCCACACAGCCCCTCTCAGCAGCAGCAGCAGCAGCAGCAGCTGCCCTGCTCAGGGTGGCTCCTTCCCCCACAGCTTCTCCCCAGCGCTGGCAGCAGCTCCCCGGGCCGGCTGAGAGCTGTCCCTGGCAGGCAGCAGAGTCCCTGGGCCAGCACAGCGCCCTGGGCTGCAGGACCCTGCTCTGCACCACAGCCCTGGGCACCCCTGGCTGCAGCCCCGGCTGCTCAGCCCTGCAGCAGAGCCTGGCCCCAGGGAGCTGCCTTGTGCTGGGCCTGGGCTGGGGCAGCAGGGAAACCCAGCCCTGCCCTAGGGCCACATCCCTGCCCTGCAGCAGCTCCCACAGTGCTCCTGGAAGGTGCTCCAAGCTGTGGGATGTGGCAGCTTCAGGAGATCCCTGCAGGAGCTGCAGCTTCTCTTCCCCCAGCCAGAGAGTGACTGTTTGCAAGCCTGGGAGGATTTCTCCTGCAGTGAGCCCTGAGTGAGCTCTGCTCTGTGCTGCCAGCCCAGGCTGAGCTGAAGCCCTGTGTGCCTGTGTGCTGTGCCCGGGGTGGCTGCAGGCAGTGCCCCAGCCCTGCTGGGCTGGCAGAAAAGCTGCTCATCCAGAGAAATGTGTTTTTAAGCTCTTCTTGGTTACCAGGATCTTCTGGATGATGAGCTCAGCCCAGCTCATCAGCACAGACACAGCACAAGGACTTTAATGACCCTCTCAGGGCTTTGTGCTGAGGCCCTGAACATCAGTCCCTGAGAGGGAGCTGAAGAAACCTCTCCAGAACTCCAAGGCAGAAGCCAACTCCAAAGTTTCTGGAAGTTTTAATGGGTCCCACTGAGGGACACGACACAGAAAGTGTCCCCAGGCCCCAGGCAGAGCAGAGAACTGCAGGCAGTGATGACAGGTGGGGACAAAGAGAAGCCAAGGCTTGGTGCCCTGGGCCACAGCAGCCTCTGTGCCACCAAGGACACTGAGGAGACACCTTGTCCTGAGGCCCTGGGGCCTCCTGGCACAGCCCCAGCAAGGCTGGGCACTGTCAGCCCCTTGTCCTGCCCTCAGCATCCCCCTCCCATGCCAGTGGCCTCCAGGATGTGCTGGAAGGAGTCCCTGGGGAAGGAGCCTTGGTCAGCAATGGCCCTGGGGGGCTCCTTCATGCTGCCAGGGACTGCAGGTTTTTCCAAGGACTTTGGGTTTGGCTTTTGCCTTGGAGTCTCTGAGAGGTTTGTGCAATCCTGGCCTCCAATTCTCTGCTTTAATGAGTCCCTTGAGAGGCTTTGTCAGTAACAACACTCAGTGGGGCTCATTATACTTCAGAGGTACTCAAAGTTTATTACAGATTTTTTTTTGACACTGATCCTTAGAGTTTGTGCAATCATGGCCCCAATTATCTGCTTTAACGAGTCCCTTGGGATTCTTAACTAGTAAAAACTCAGTGGGGTTTATTAATACTTCAAGGTACTCAGGGTTAGTTTAAATACTTCTTTTTGCCACTGAGTCTCTGAAAAGTTTTTGTGCAATCCTGGCCTCCAATTATCTCTCTAATTAGTCCCTTGAGAGCTTTGCACTGACACACAGTGGGTCTCAGTAATGCTTTGAGATACTCAAGATTTTTAAGATACTTTGGATTTTCCTTTGGATTTTCCATCCCACACTAAGTCTCTGAGAGGTTTTTGTGCAATCCTGGCCTCCAGTTCTCTCCTCTACAGACCTCATGAGGAGCCTGTGTTGGGGATTGACCATAGTGGGACCCATAATGCCTCAAGACACTTTGGTTTTCTCTGACTTTGACTCCTGGAAAGGTTTGTGCAATCTCCTCTCAGGCCCTGAGGTTCCTGGGCTCAGCACCAAATGCACCACGGGGCTCATTGGGATCAAGCAAGTCCTGACAAACCATGGCTGTGCCTTGATGTCCCTCTGGTCTGGTGCAGTTCATAAAGAAGCCGTTTCTCCTAAGGTTATGGAGAAGTATTTCAAAGAACTTCTAAGAAATCCGTATTCCTATTTCCAAGGTGTATTTTTCTCTTTAGAGCAGAGGTGATTGCAGCATTCAGTGATTGATATTGATCCAGAGTCTCTGCTCAGGAGGTCTGGCCTGCTCAGAGAAGCTGTGCCTTGAGGTCTGACCTTGTGTGGACAACCTTGCTCCACATTCCCCAATCCTATCCTGTTCTCCTCACTCACCTGGGACCTGCTTTGCTTGGAGAACTGGCTGCACTCAGCCAAAACAGGAGCTTTCTTCCTTTTTTAGCAATCTAAAACTCCTGAGTTTCAGAAAATCTCCTAACGATTGTGTCAAGCCAAGGTGCCACCAAGGAGGTTCCCCTTCACCAAGGCAGAACCATGCAAGAATGTTTGAGACACACAGGAAGTTCTGCAATAAACACAAATCCAGAGTTGGCTGAAGGCAGAATTAGACCAACTGCTGAAGGACAGACAGCTTTGAACTCCTTGCAGCTCAAAGCTCCAGCTGGGTTGTTGGGAGGTGTGTGAGTGAGGCAAGAGTGAGGCAAGGGAAACTGCAGAGAGCCCTGGAAGTGCTTCTGTGCAGCCAGGCTGTGGGGAAGGGCACTGCAGGCCTGGCCTGGGCCAGGAGTGAGGGTGGATCATCATCCCAAGCTGCCCTGGGCCATTGCAAGGGGCTGTGGCCATGGACACTGCACTGAGCCCACTGCTGGTTTGGGTGCCAAGGCCACACCCTGATCAGTTCAAGTTTCCTTGGAAAGCAGCCCCAGGAGCCATTTCTGCAGCCAGGTTCCGTGGCCACTTGCAGGCAGAGCTGTTGCTGCCTGGGCTGCCATGGCAACCATGAGGACAAAGTGGTGCCGGCTGTTCGACAGGTACAATTGCAATGACACTCGATGGTGTCCTGGCTTTAGCATTGGATCCAGCCACTCACAGTCTTCTCTTTAATGAAATTTTAGTGGGTGTCCTGGAGGGTTTGAGGATATCCATGGTGGCTGCTTGGTGTCATTTCTCGACCTCATGACTCACAGGAATTTCTCCAATGAAAAATCAAGCTTTTGCCTGAAGCTCCCACTCTGCCCATGACAGGAACCCTGGGAGTGTCTGGGACATCCCGGCTCTTTGGCAGCCTAGGGACTCCTGGGATGTCACCGTGGAGCCCCGTGAGTGCCTGTGACAGATGGGTGCCTTTGCAGCCCAAGGTGCCCTGGATGTCCCCATGGAATGGCTGTGACTGCCTCTGAGCACAGGGCTCTTTAGCATCCCCAGAAAGCCCTGGGAGGTCTCCAGGATCCTCAGTCCAACTCCTGGCCCTGCACAGGACACCCCAACAATGCCAGCCTGGGCCTGGCAGCGCTGTCCAAACGCTGCTGGAGCTCCCAGAGCCCTGGAGCTGGGACCCTTCCCTGGGAGCCTGTTCAGTGCCCCAGCAGCCTCTGGGGGAAAAACCTTTTCCTCAATCCAACCCCAAACCTGCCCGACTCAGCTCCAGCCCTTCCCTCCAGTCCTGTCCCTGGGCACCAGAGGGAAGAGGTTCCCACAGCCCCAGCCAGGGACGCGCTCCCAAGGCTGTTCCAGGGCAGCCAGGGCTGGCACCAGCTGGGATGCTCGGTTTCCATGGGCCGGGGTTGGGAATGGGATTCCCCAATTTTGTGCTCCCACTAAAACGTGTCCACTGCTCGCTGCATCCAGCCTCCCATTGAAAGTACAAAAGGCAAAGATCCCAGGCTGGGATAAGAACAATTTACTGGGAACAGAGACAAGTAAGGAACAAAAAGGAACAGAAACAATATTGATATCAGAAGGATAAGACAAACCATATAAAGGGAAAATTACAAAACATCCACTGGCTCTTCCCAGCTATGTATTTCCTCCTGCCTGGACAGGACACCCTTTGCCTTGGGGAGTGAGAGGAATTCCTTTCCTGGCCTTGCAATGACCAGACATGGAATCAAATACAATGACAATGCTATGTCCAGACTCTTCATGTCCTTAAATCTCATCTCACATAATTTCCAGCGGCAGGGAAAGGGACACGTGTCTTCCCAGGAAGAATCGCAGGGAACTGTGGGTCAGTAGGCTCTCCCAATGTGGGTTCTCTGATGTAGGATGAAGTTGCAGCAGCACACAAAGCTCTTCCCACAGGGCACTTCCAGGACTTCCCTTACTGGTGCCTTTGCTGGTGTTGGTCAAGGAAGATCTCCTGGAGAAGCTCTTCCCACACTGGGACACTGGTAGGGCCTTCCCCAGTGTGGATGCGCGGTGGGTGATGAGGGTGGAGTTGCGGTTGAAGCCTTCCCACAGTCAGGGCAGCGGAAGGGCCTCTCCTCTGTGTGGGTGCGCTCATGCAGGAGGAGATTGGAGCTGGTCTGAAACCCTTCCACACTGGGAACACTCGTAGGGCCTCTCCCGTGTGGAGCATCTGATGGCTGATCAGCTGGACCTCTGGTTGAAGCCTTCCCACATTCCCCACCTTGTATGGCCTTTCCTCAGCGTGGAATGTTCTGGTGGCGGATCAAGTTGGATCTCTGGCTGAAGCTCTTCCACATTCCCCACACTCGTAGGCCTCTCCCCAGTGTGGATGAGCCTGTGGGTGATGAGATGGGAGTTGAGCTTGAAGCCATCCACAGTCAGGGCAGCGAAGTGGCCTCTCCTCTGTGTGAATGCCTGGTGCAGGAGGAGATTGGAGCTGGTCTGAAACCTCTTCCCACACTCGGAACACTTGTAGGGCCTCTCCCCGGTGTGGATCCGCTGGTGTCTGATCAGGAGGGAGTTCTTGCTAAAGCCCTTTTCACACTCCACGCACTTGTAGGGCTTCTCCCCACCACTACGCTGCTCATGGAATAGCTCTAAGCCCTGGCTGAAGCCCTGTCCACCTTCCCGGCAAAGGTGGGTGTTTCCTCCTCAGAGAAGCCTGGAATGGGTTTTGAGCCCCTCCTCCTGCAGACTCTGGGGCTTTTCCTCCCTGTTGGATTCATCCACAGTGGAGCTGCTAAAACCAGCCTTTTCCAGAGGATTCTTCTGTGGGGATTTGTCCTTCTGGATCTCCATCCTCAGCTCTTTGTCTGGGGGAGAAAGAACAAGGACAGGGATGGGTTTTGCCTCCTTGCCACAGAGAAGGGCAAGAAGGTCCCCCCTGTGATTCCCTGGCAGGATGGCATTGCAGCGGGGTTGTCCTGCAGCCGGGGCCCATGATGGCTGGGAGATGGAGCAGGAGAGACGGGGAAAAGGGGCAGTGACTTCCTCCTTACCTGCCTGGCTGTCCTGGGGCATCTTTACTTTCCACTCAGCCTCCTTCTCCATCCAGCTAAGATTTCAGGAATGGGAAATCCTGGTTTGCAGTAAAACACGAGATGAGCATATTGAGTGAATTGTGGCCCTCCCCTCTCTCTGGGCTGCCCACTTTGGGGTCCTGGGGCACACAGGGCTCTGATCCTCCAGGCTGCCTCTGCTGGCAGCCACAACTGGGACCCCCCCCAATGTCCCCTCAAGAGGCATTTTCCACTCAGCTTAGAGTTCTTCATTCTCCAAACATCCCCCCGCCAAAAAACCCAGCCCAGAAACCCCCCAAGATATCTGGGCCAAGCTTATGTTCGTAAGAGAGGTGTCTGCTGAGGAAGGCAGGAGACTCTCTTGAAATGGAAAATATAAAACCCCCTCCCTCTGAATTGTAACTTTGAAATTAACGGGTTCTCAGGCAAAGATATGGAAATAGGAAAAACAGTTCTTTAGTAGGAAAATTAAATTAAAATGTAGTAGTAAAAAAAACCAAAGATGCTGACAGAGTCAGAATACAACCTGACACCCGGTTAGGCAGGGGTGTTGGTAGCAGTGCAATCAAATCGTGGCTGCAGTCCTCCTGGAGTCACAGATGTGGTTTTGTTGAAGCAATGATCCTGTAGAAGGGTGCAGTTTTCCTCTGAAGGTCCAGTGCTGGTGTAGATGGGTCTGGTGTTCCTCTGGAATCCAGTGGAAACAGGCTGCTTCTGGTGTGTTAAATCTCAGGTTATATCCAGGTAGGAATGCTTGGCTCCTCCCCCTGGGTGGAGCATCTCACAATGGGATGATGGAATTTGATCATCATGCAGTGAGACTCAATGGCCCATTAACAGAAGATATCTCCCTGGAGGGAGTGTGGGTGGTGGAAGAGATAAAGAACACTGCCCCGCCTGGTTTTAACAGCTGGCCCATTAACAGAAGATATCCCCCAGAATTATGAGAAATGGGTCATGGAACAGTTCTTACTTGGCATCTCCTGTTGGTTTTGTTTTCAAACGGCACACTGGGGAGAGTGAGACCATGCTGGGAACTGCTGTGAGCAGTTGGAGTGACTGGTCTACACTGTGGGCAACTGGGCATGACTGGGACCATACTGGGCGAGACTGGCATCATACTGGGAGTGACTGGGACCATAGAAGGGGCAACTGGGAGCAAGTGGATGAAAGTGGGAGCAACCTCGACCATGCTGGGGGCAAACTGCATTATAATGGGGAAGGACTGGCAGTGACTGGGCTCATAATGGGAGTGCTGAGGAAACTGGAACCACACGGGGGGCAACTGGGCTGATACTGGGAGCAGCCACTTCTGTCACTGGGACCCCCAAACCCTTTTCCTGGCCACCCCACCTCTCCCAGGCCCACCATTTTCTTTGGCCCTGGGAGCCCTGGACTCCTACTCCTGCTTTCCCAGCACCCAGCCCCTCCTTCCCATATCACTGATGACACTTGGGACCCCTATTCCCAGCCATCCTGGGTTTTCCACCTTTTGATGGGAATGGAGACACCTGGAACCTTGGAGCTCCTTTCCTGACTAAATGGAGCCTTTTAACCCCACCTATCCCACATCTACCCACCCCTACCATCCCCTTTTCTTAATCCTGGAACCCCCAAACCCCCTTGCCTGCTCTCCCAGCTCTCCCTGTTCCCCTTTCCTTCACCCATGACCCCCCAGACCCCAAATCTCCGTGTCCCCCAGTTCTCCTCTCCCTCCGGTCCCTGCCCGTGGCGCTGTCGGAGCCCGGCCCGGGGTTCCCCAGTTCCTGTCCATGGGGTCCCTGATGGGATCCCCTTCCAGCGCCGCCACAGCCAGCGGGGCCGGGCGGAGCCGCAGCCGCCGGGGATGGCGGCCGGAGCCGCCGGGATATTGGGATGGCCGGAGCCGGCACAAGGAGCGGCACCGGCACGGGGCCAGCAGGGAGCTGCAGATGCTGCAGGAGCGGCACAGCCAGAGCGGGGCTCAGGGCGGGGAGCCGGGGCTGGGGGATCTGTGGGGCGCCATGGCACCTGTGGGACTGCAGTGGGGATCCGTGGGGCTGGGCCGGGATCTGGGGGTTGGGAAGTGCATCCATGCGGATCCAAGGGGCTGGGATGAGGCTCTATGGGTCTCCATCAGACTCTGGGGCTCCGTGGGGCTGGAATGTGGCTCCGTGGGGCTGGGACACAATTCCATGGGTCTCCATGGGTCCATCCTGCCCCAGGTGTCAACACCTGCAGGGGTTCCTGGCTGTTACCTCTGTCCCACGGGAGCGTCCGCGCATCTGATCGGCTCGGCTCTGACAGGCGGGAATTCCTCTCCTTCCAGCTGGGATCTGGGGGGATTCCTGGTGGCCAATGGTGCTCCCAGGTCACCAAGAGGCGCTGGGAACAGGATGAGCTCGAGGCTGAGGAATTCACAAATCCCCTGGGGCACACCTGCCTGGAAGTCTCTGGAAATATGTCAGATATGGGTGGGAAGTGCTGGAGAGTAAAGGTGGGGAGGGTAGAATTCCATGGGAATGTTGGGATTAGGAAATGTGGGATTTGGGAGGGCAAAATTTGGGAACATGGAAATTCCCATGGACCTCCATAGATGGATGTCACTGCTATCCCATTCCCATGGGAATTCTGTAGATGGATCTCAGAGCCATCCCATTCCCATGGAATTCCATGGGCAGATCTCATCCCCATCCCACTGCCATGGAAACTCCAATCCCTCTTCCTCCCCAAACCCCTCCTGGGGGTTGCCCTGTTCTTTGCTGTCCTCACCCCCATAAACTCCTGAGGGCCTTCAATGACCCACCCAGTCCCCCCAAATTCCTTTTGGGTCCCCCTCATCCCCCACAGGGATTGTTGGGAGTCCCCTGTGTCCCTTTCCCATGACTTTGGGGTCCCCCCTGACCTTTCCATCTGCTGCAGGCAGGGGGGCACCAGCACTCGGCCCCTCCCCATTTCCGTCCCCCTGTGATGGTGGGGGTGGGGCCCAGTGCTGGTGCCCCCCTGCCTGCAGCAGATGCAGCAGTGAGGGGAGTTCAGGGGGTCCATGAGCATTTGGGGTCCCCTGGGATTTGGGGTGACCCTCAGGCCCCCAGGATCTCCCTGAACACGCTGACACTGCCGTGCACAGTGAGAAGGGTCAGACCTGGCACGGGGTCCCCAGCTCTGTCACCAGCATGCCCAGGTACCCCCAAACCCTCATGAGAACCTCCAAACCCTCAAGACAGCCCAACTTCCCCGGATCCCAAAAACATCTCTGGACTTTCCCAGAATGCTCCAAAACTGATAAACCCCATACAGAAACCTCAAACCCTCTCAGGACATCAAAATTCCCACAGGACTTCCCAACAGCCCCAGGCCCCCTTGAGCAGGTTCATACCTGGCATAGGGTCCCCATTTCCATCACCAGGAGGTACCCATAAACAGCCCTGGGTTTTTGGGTACCTGCTGGTGATAGAAATGGGGACCTAATGGGAGGTACCTAATCCCCCACTTTAGGACCCCTGAAAACCCCCTTGGGAACTTCCAAAATGCACTGTGACCCCAAAAATCCTCGGTATCTGCAAAACCCTCCCAGGATCCCCTCACACATGTTTACACCCAGCACGGTGTCCACATCACCATCATCAGCATCGCCAGGTACCCCTGAACCCTCCTGGGACCTACAAACCCCTGTTGGCACCCCCAAACCCTTTCTGGGACCCCCAAACCCTCCCAAGACCCAAAACCCCACTGAGATCCCCAAACGCCCCTAGGGCTCCTACTGGTCTCAATGGGAGTGGTGTTGCTCTTTTAAGGGCAGTTATAGCAGGACCCAACAAGAGCGGGGGCTCTTAAAGCAGCTGTCTTGGTTTTGAAAGAAAGTTGTCTGCCAGGGAGAGCTGGAGCTTCCCTTGGAATGGAGAACGTCACCCACCTCTCCTCCAAATTATTATAATTTTGCAATTAGGGGCTTTCAGGCAAAGATATGGGAATAGGAGTAACAGTTCTTTGATAGGGTTAAAAACAACAAAAACAACAACAACAAATACAAGATTAGCAGTACAAAGAAATGCAAGCAAGACTGAAGTCCAGGAAAAATCCTGACGGAGTCAGGGATATGACCTGACACCCTGTTGGTCAGGGTGTTGGAAGCAGTCGAAATAAATCCTAGATGAAGTTCTATGGGGTACAGATAATGGAGTAGGAAAAGTCCAGTGGTAGTGAGAAGGGTCTCATCTTCCTCTGGTGGAAAAAAACAGATGCCTGCTGTTCCTGAGTCTCAGTTTTTATCCAGGTGGGGACAGTTGGCCCCCCCACACTGGATGGAGCATTTCCCAATGTGATGATGTAATGTGTCATGTCCTTGATGAGCCTTAATGGCCCATTAGCAGAAGATATCTCCCTGGAGGATGGACAGGAGGTGAAGGAGATAAGAAACACTGACACACCTGGCTTTAACAGCTGGGCCATTATCAGAAGGCATCCAGCCCCCCTCCCCCCTGGACTTACAAGAGATAAAGAAATATCTGCTTTTACAACAGATGAAATTGAATACAAATCTCTTGGCTACCCAACCCAAGACACAGTCCCTTTCAGTTGATGCCAGTTGCTCCCAATGTGTCCACATTTTCCTCCCAACATGGGCCCAGTAGCTCCCAGTAACTCCCAGTCAGGTTCCATTGCAGTCCCAGTGGCTCCCAGGATGATCCCAACAGGACCTGTAGTCACTGCCAGTATGGTTCCAGTCACTCCCATTACAATCCCAGTTTTTCCCAGTCACTCCTAGATACTCCTGGTATTATTCCAGTCATGCCCACAGGGACTCCCTTTCAGTCCCAGTGTGGTTCCAGTCACAGCCAGCACCTTTCCAGTCACTCCCAGTCTGATTCCAGTATGATCCCAGTCACTCTCAAATACACTCAGTACTCTTCCAGTCCCTCCCAGTATGAATCCAATCAGTTCCAGTAGGATCCAAGTTTGACCCCAGCATGGGCACAGCTGCTCCCATTATAATCCAACATGGTTCCAGTTGCTCCCATTTACCCCCACTGTGGTTTCAGTCTCTCCCAGTGTATCTCAGTTGTTCTCAGTCACTCCAAGTTGCCCTTAGTGGCTTCCAGCCTGATCCCAGTTGCTCTGAGCCACTTACAGTCATCCTCAGTGCCGTTCCAGTTGCTGCCAGTATGGTCCCAGTGTCCCCCAGCATGGGCCCAGCCTTTCCCACTGTGATCCCAGTAGGATCCCAGGTCCCCCCATCATGGTCCCAGTTGCTCCTTGTTCCTCCCGGTGTGTTTCCAGTTGCTCCCAGGTGCCCCATGT
>JAJEOU010001706.1:0-42683 GCA_021534815.1 Acrocephalus arundinaceus
AGAGATGAGGGAACAGGCAGGGGATGGAAAAGAGGAGCAGCCAGGAGGGATGGAACAGGTGAGGAGAATCCAGCAGGGAACAGGTGAGGAGAATCCAGCAGGGAACAGGGGAGGAGAATCCAGGAGGGAACAGGGGAGGAGAAGCCAGCAGGGATGGAAGTCAGGAACAACCAGCAGGGATGAAGGATGAAGGTGAGGAACAACCCCAGGAGATGGAGAATGGAGCTGAGAGCAGCCAGAGGGATGGACCAGGTGAGGAGAATTCAGGAGGGAACAGGTGAGGAGAACCCAGGATGGAACAGGTGAGGAACAGCCAGCAGGGATGGAACAGGAGAGGAGAAATCAGGAGGGAACAGGTGAGGAACAGGAGCCAGCAGGGATGGAACAGGTGAGGAGAATCCAGCAGGGAACAGGTGAGGAGAATCCAGGAGGGAACAGGGGAGGAGAATCCAGGAAGGAACAGCAGCCAGCAGGGATGAAGGATGAGGATGATGAGGGACGGAGAACAGAGCTGAGGAGCAAAGGATGGGTGAGGGATGAGGATGGGAGATGCTGAGGATGAAGGGAGGAAGATGAGGAGCAGCCATGGGGGGTGAGGAAGGCCAAGGAGGGAGCTGGGGGCAGAGCGTGGAGCAGGAGAGGAAGGAGAGGAAGAAGAGGAGAGGGACACGGAGGGATGGAGGATGGAGCAGGCAGCACAGAGGAGGTGCGGATGAACCCTGGCATGGAAGGACAGAGCTGAGGAGCAGCGGAGGGGACAGAGACGCGGGGACAGCCCCGGCTTGGGGACACCCACCGCTCTTCCAGTCGCCGTGGCACATCTTCAGGTCGCGGCAGGTGCGGGCGGGGTTCTTGCGGGTGCCCTCGGGGCTGCGGATGTTCTCGATCTGCTGGCTCAGGCTCTTGAGGGTGGTGTCCACCTCCAGGTCGCGGTCGCGCATCACGTTGGCATCATCGGCCCGGTAGTAGCGGCCGCCGTCGTGCGCCTTCTCCTGGGGCGGCTGGGGCAGGAAGCTGAAATCGAACCCGCCGCTGGGAGGGCCGGGGGGACCGGGGGGCCCGGGGGGGCCGGGAGGACCCTGCGGGGTGAGAGGAAGAGGATGGTGACGGAGGAGCTGGAGCTCAAAGCGGGCGGTTCCGGGAGGGAGGAAGGCTCGGCACGTACGACGGGACCGACGTCGCCGGTGCGGCCGCGGGGGCCGGGGGGGCCGATGGGGCCGGGCAGCCCGTTCAGACCGTCCTTGCCGGCAGCGCCGGCAGAGCCGGGAGGACCCTGCGGGATGGGAGAAAAGCGTGAGCGAGGAGCCGCGGCTGAGCTGTCCCCTCCACCCCCGAGCGTCCCCACGGGACCCCCGACAGCGACGGGGACCCCCCGCACCCCCCCGGCCGTGCGCGGATGTCCCGGGACTCACTCGGGGACCGGCGGGACCAGAAGCACCAGAAGGACCTTGTTCACCAGGAGAGCCCTGTGACAATGGAGGAGAGGCGACATCAGAGGTGACATCGGCGCGTCGTGCCGCCACCGGGACGTGCGACAGCGCCCGGGGCCACCCGACAGCGCCCGGGGCCACCCAACAGCGCCCGGGGCCACCCAACAGCGCCCGGGGCCACCCAACAGCGCGCGGGACTTACGGGAGGACCGGGTGGGCCCTGGAGACCGGAGAAGCCTCTGTGACCCTTCATGCCTCTGTCACCCTGTTCACCGGCTTCACCTTTGTCACCGCGGGGACCTTGAGGGCCCTGCGCCAGGAGGAGGAGGAGGAGGAGGAAGATGAGTGGAGCGGTCACTGTCACTGTCCCCACGGCTGCGGGGACACAGAGGCAGCGAGGAGGACAGAGCAGCACTTACAGCAGGACCACGAGCACCAGCGGGACCGGGGGGGCCAGCGGGACCTTGGGGACCCTGCGGCAGGAGAGAAGGGGACAGGTTAGAGCGTCCTGAGCCTGGCTGGGGGCAGAGCCACCCTGGGGTGCTGGGGGAGCCCTGAGAGGGGTGGTGGCACCTGTGGCACTGCCATTGGCAGGGTGGTGGCACCTGTGACACTGCCATTGGCAGGGTGGTGGCACCTGTGACACTGCCATTGGCAGGGTGGTGGCACCTCTGCCCTCCTGGGGAAGCTGAGCTTGGGGCCAGGCCCTTCCCCGGTGTCCCCAGACCCTTCCTGGTTGTCCCCAGACCCTTCCCCAATGTCCCCAAGCCATTCCCGGGTGTCCCCAGGCCCTTTCCCATGTGTCCCCAGACCCTTCCTGGTTGTCCCCAGACCCTTCCCCAATGTCCCCAAGCCATTCCCGGGTATCCCCAGTCCCTTCCCGGGTGTCCCCAGGCCCTTCCCTGATGTCCCCAGTCCCTTCCTGGATGTCCCCAGTCCCTTCCCAGGTGTCCCCAGTCCCTTCCTGGATGTCCCCAGGCCCTCCCGGGTGTCCCCAGACCCTTCCCGGGTGTCCCCAGGCCATTCCCAGTTGTCCCCAGTCCCTCCCCCAGTGTCCCCAGACCCTTCCCGGGTATCCCCAGTCCCTTCCCTGATGTCCCCAGTCTCCTCCCGGATGTCCCCAGTCCCTTCCCTGATGTCCCCAGACCCTTCCTGGATGTCCCCAGTCCCTCCCCCAGTGTCCCCAGGCCCTCCCGGGTGTCCCCAGGCCCTTCCCGGGTGTCCCCAGGCCCGGGGGGTGCACGGGGGGCTCCGGGCAGTGTCACTTACGGTCTCACCACGATCTCCGTTCTTTCCAGCAGGACCGACAGGGCCGGGGGCACCGGGGGCACCGGGAGCACCAGGGGGGCCGGCGGGGCCGGTCTCACCACGATCGCCCTGCGAGGAGGAGGAGGAGGAGGAGGAAGAGGAGGAGGAAGAGGATGAAGAGGATGAAGAGGAGAGGTCAGTGCTGCCCAGCACAACCCCAGCACCCCTCCCAGAGCCCCCCCAGAGCCCCCCCACTCACCTTGGGACCAGCAGCACCGTCACGGCCGGGGGCACCTTCAGCACCGGGAGCGCCCTGTGGGGAGCAGAGACCCTGGTGAGGGGCTGGGGGCGCACGGGGGGGTCTCACTGAGCCCCTCAGCGGCTCCGTGCCCCCCAAGCCCCCATGATGGTCACACTCACCTCACGTCCGGCTTCTCCGGGGGGTCCGGCCAGGCCGGGGGGGCCCATGGGGCCGGGGGGGCCGCGCTCACCGGGGGAACCGGAGGGACCTTGTTTGCCGGGTTCACCCTGCGGGGGGACACAACGGGATGGGGGGGTCACACAGCGCCGGACACCCACCCCGGGGTGCGGGGTCAGGGGGTCTGCGGTTCCCCGGAGCCCCCCCGGTACTCACGGAGGGGCCGGGCAGCCCAGGGAAGCCTCGCTCGCCTCTCTGGCCGGGCAGACCGACCACACCGCGCTGGCCGGCGATACCTTGGGGTCCGGGAGTGCCGGGAGCGCCCTGAGGGGACAAACGGAGCCTCAGCCGCGGTGTCACCCTCGCCACCGAGGGGTGACCGGCAGAGGGGTCAGCGCCGGGGGGTGACTCACGATGGGGCCGTCAGCACCGGGGGCTCCTTTCTCGCCGGGGGGACCGGGGGGACCGGCGGGGCCCGGCTCTCCGGGGCGGCCGGCGGGGCCGGTCTCACCGCGGGGTCCTTTGCCGCCTTCCTTGCCGGCGGGGCCGGGCGGGCCGGGGAGGCCGATGTTACCCTGGGGGGGGAGGAGGGGAGGTCAGGCCGGGACGGGAGAGCGGCCGGGGCTGTCCCGGGGCCGAGTGGGACAGGGAGAAGGCGGGCAGCACCGGGAGGGTGCCCGGAGTGTCCTGGCCCGTGTGCCCAGAACCCGTCCTGTGTCCCCAGAACGTGTCCTGTGTCACCAGCATCTCCTGTCCTGTGTCCCCAGCACCTGTCCAGTGTCCCCAACACCTCTCTCTGTGTCCCCAGAATCTGTCTCTGTGTCCTCAGCATCTCTCTCTGTGTCCCCAGCAGGTCCTGTCCAGTGTCCCCAGAACCTGTCCTGTGTCCCCAGCACCTCTCTCTGTCCCCAGTATCTCCTATCCAGTGTCCCCAGCATCTCTCTGTGTCCCCAGCAGGTCCTGTCCAGTGTCACCAGCATCTCCTGTCCTGTGTCCCCAGCACCTGTCCAGTGTCCTCAGAACCTGTCCTGTGTCCCCAGCAGCTCTCTGTGTCCCTGGCACCTCTCTCCGTGTCCCCAGCACCTGTCCAGTGTCCCCAGCACCTCCTGTCCCGTGTCCCCAGAACCTCTCTCTGTGTCCCCAGCACTTTCTGTCCCATGTCCTCGGCACCTGTCCCATGTCTCCAGCACCTCTCTGTGTGTCCCCAGCATCTCTCTGTGTCCCCCAGAACTCTCTCTGTGTCCCCAGCACCTCACTCTGTGTGTCCCCAGTATCTCCTGCTCCATGTCCCCAGCAGGTCCTGTCCAGTGTCCCCAGCACCACTCTGTGTCCCCAGAATCTGTCTCTGTGTCCCCAGCACTTCCTGTCCTGTGTCCCCATCATCTTTGTCTCTGTGTCCCCAGCATTTTCTGTCCTGTGTCCCCAGAACCTCCTGCTCCGTGTCCCTAGCACCTGTCCTGTGTCCCCAACACCTCTCTCTGTGTCCCTGGCACCTCTCTCTGTGTCCCCAGCATCTCCTGTCCAGTGTCCTCAGAACGTCTCTGTGTGTCCCCAGCATTTTCTGTCCTTTGTCCCCAGAACCTCACTCTGTGTGTCCTCAGCACCTGTCCAGTGTCCCCAGCACCTTTCTCCATGTCCCCAGCATCTCTCTGTGTGTCCCCAGCCCCTGTCCTGTGTCCCCAGCACCTCCCACTCTGTGTCCTCAGAATTTTCTGTCCTGTGTCTCAGAACCTCCTGCTCCATGTCCCTTGCACCTGTCCTGTGTCCCCAGAACTTCTCTGTGTGTCCCCAGTATGTCCTGTCCCATGTCCCCAGCATCTCCTGTCCCATGTCCCCAGAACCTCTCTGTGTGTGTCCCCAGCACCTCTTTCTGTGTCCCCAGCATCTCCAGTCCTGTGTCAGAACCTTTCTCTGTGTGTCCCCAGCACCTTTCTGTGTCCTCAGCACCTGCCCAGTGTCCCCAGAACTTCTCTGTGTGTCCCCAGCATCTCCTGTCCCATGTCCCCAACACCTCTCTCTGCATGTCCCCAGCACCACTCTCCATGTCCCCACCACCTCCTGTCCCATGTCCCATGTCCCCAGCACACCTCTCCATGTCCCCAGGCCCTGTCCCATGTCCCCAACACCTCTCTCCATGTCCCCAGGCCCTGTCTTGTGTCCCCAGCACCTTCTATCCAGTGTCCCCAGCTCCTGTTCCATGTCCCCAGCACCACTCTCCATGTCCCCACCACCTCCTGTCCCATGTCCCATGTCCCCAACACCTCTCTCTGCATGTCCCCAACACCCATCCCATGTCCCCAGCCCCTGTCCCATGTCCCCAGCCCCTGTCCCATGTCCCCAGCCCCTGTTCCATGTCCCCAGCCCCTGTCCCATGTCCCCAATCCCCCCATGTCCCCCAGGTACTCACGGAGGGGCCGGGGGGTCCAACTCTTCCAGCAGCACCAGGGAAACCAGTAGCACCCTGCAAGGGAGGGGGGGACACTCGCTCAGCGGGGTGGCACCCAGGGGACACAGGGGACAATCCCCTGGCCGGGGGTCATTACACTGGCACCCAGGGCACCCGGGGCACCCAGGGGACACAAGGGACAATCCGGGGGTCACTGCAGGGAACCCCCGCAGGAAGGAACCCACCGGGGGGGGCTGATTTGGGGGGTACAAACGCCACCCCCCCTTTCCCTCTGCTCCATCCCCGCCGGGACGAGGCCGCCCCACTCCGGTGCCATCCCCAAATTTGGGGGCTCAGGTGCCCCCCGGAGCGGGGTTAAAGCACCTCGAGGTTGTTCACACCCCCAAACTTTTGGGGGACACCCCCCCAAACGCCACCTCCCCACACAGCCGGTACTTACAGGGGGTCCAGCGCTGCCGCGAGCACCTTTGGGACCGGGAGCACCAACAGCGCCCTGGGCAGGAGGAAGAGGAGGAGGAAGATGAGGAGGAGAGGGGTGAGCTGAGCCCTGGAGCTGCAGCCGGGCTCAGGGGGGTCTCAGGGGGGGCTCAGGGGGGGCTCAGGGTGGGGGGGACACTTACAGCAGGTCCGGGAGCACCAGTGGGGCCAGCGGGGCCGGGGGGGCCGGCGTCACCCTTGGCTCCAGCATCCCCAGTTTCACCTTTAGCACCAGGCTGGCCGTCGGCGCCCTGAGGGACACGGGGAGAGCTCGGGGGGGGCTCAGAGCCACCCTGGGGGGCAGCAGGGGACCCCCGGACGGGCAGGGAGGGGGTTCAGGTTATCACACTTACGGGGGGGCCAGCAAATCCAGCGGGACCGGGAGGGCCGGGCTCGCCGCGGTCACCCTGGGGACGAGAGGAGGGGAGGGTGTGGGATGAGTTTGGGACGGCCACCACGGCCACCAAGGCCACCACGGCCACCAAGAGTGGCAGGGCCATCACCGAGGGTGGGGGACACTTACGGGAGCACCACGGGCACCAGTGGGACCAGCAGGACCGGGGGGACCGGCTTCACCCTGGAAAAGGGGAGGAGAACAAAAATGGGGTCAGGGCTGTGAGCAGGAGGTGGCGCTGAGTGCCAGGACACTTCTGTCGCCGCGGGATGTCCCCACCTTGTCACCAGGAGCACCAGCGGGGCCGGGGGGGCCGATGGGACCGGTCAGGCCTCGGAGTCCGTCCTTGCCAGGGGCGCCGTCAGCACCTTTGGGACCGGGGTCACCCTGAGGGGGGACACGGGGGGGCGGTTACAGGGACAGCTCCGGGTGGGGTTCACCCCTGGCTGCACCGAGAGCTTCTTCGTCCTCCCTGGGACAGGCTGGGACCGTCCTCATCCTCATCCTCATCCTCCTCATCCTCCTCCTCCTCCTCCTCAGCAGAGCTGGGCTCTCAGCGAGGGATTGTCCCCAAGAGATGGGGACAGAGGTGACACAGAGCGTCCCCTGCCCAGGACAGCAGCCTCAGCCCCGAGGGGATGATGAGGGGGTGCAGGGATGGTGGGGAGCAGTCACCAAGGGGGACACCAGGGATTTGGGGACACCAGAGGTTTGGGGACTCCATGGTTTTGGGGACTCCATGGTTTTGGGGACACCATGGTTTTGGGGACACCATGGTTTTGGGGATACCATGGTTTTGGGGACATCAGGAGTTTGGGGACATCAGGGGTTCAGGGACATCAGGATTTGGGGACACCAGGGTTTGGGGACACCAGGGTTTGGGGACACCAGGGGTTTGGGGACACCGGGGGTTTGGGGACACCAGAGGTTTGGGGATCATGGTTCAGGGACACCATGGTTTTGGTGACACCATGGTTTCAGGGCCACCAGGGGTTTGGGAACTGCAGGAGTTTGGGGACACCAGGGTTTGGGGACTCCAGGGGTTCAAGGACACCAGGAATTTGGGGACACCATGGTTTAGGGACACCAGGGTTTCGGGGACACCATGGTTCAGGGACACCATGGTTCAGGGACACCAGGAGTTTGGGGACACCAGGAGTTTGGGGACACCAGGATTTGGGGACACCATGGTTCAGGGACACCAGGGATTTGGGGACACCAGGGATTTGGGGACACCAGGGGCTCAGGGCCACCAGGATTTGGGGACACGCACTCTGTCACCCTTGGCGCCTGGCAGGCCGGCAGCACCGCGCTCTCCGGGCATTCCCTGCAGACCGGGGGGCCCTTGGTTCCCGGGGGCTCCGGGAGCACCAGCATCGCCCTGGGGAGGAGAGAAAACAGCAAAAGTGAGATCCGGGCACTGCAAAGCCTCAGGCGGGGTGAAACCAAACCCAGCTGTCCCCAGCGGTGGGGACGGTCCCCCAGTGCCACCCCCAGGCCGGCACCCACCTTAGCACCATCGTTACCGGGAGCGCCGTTAGCACCACGAGGACCTTGGGGACCGGGCGGGCCTTGGACACCGCGTTCTCCAGGGAATCCTCTCTCACCCTGGGGAGGCACCCGAGGCCGTCAGGGCCTGTGGGGCACCTCGGGGTGCCCAGAGTCCAGGGGGACACCGAGGGGTGCCCAGAGTTCAGGGGGACACCGAGGGGTTCAGCTTACCCTGGCACCGGCGGGACCGGGGGCTCCGGCGTCTCCGGGGACACCCTGAGGGAGAGGGTGACAAGTCAGACAGGGAAGGGTGACACTGGGGTCCCCAGGGTGCCCCCAGGGGTCCCTCATTCCCTGGGCAGGGCTGGGGTCCCCACTGCTCCCCCTCTGCGTGGAGCAGGACAGGGGTGACAGGGAGGGGACAGCAGTGTCCCCAATGCTCACCTGCTCACCGGGCTTGCCAGCCTCGCCGGGGGGGCCAGCGGGGCCGGGCAGACCCTGGGGAGGAAGAAGAGGAGCCGTGAGCCACCACGGAGGGGACAAGGACGATGTCACCCGTGCTCTGGGTGCTTTGTCCCCATGCCCGGGAAGGGGACAGAGCTCACCTGGAAACCAGGAGCACCAGCGGGACCTTGTTCACCTCTTTCTCCAGCGGGACCCTGGGGGACACAGGACAGGCATGGAGGGGGGCAGGTGGCTCCTGAGCCCCTCAGCTGGTGGCCGTGGGTGGCCGTGAGTGGCCGTGGGTGGCCGTGGGTGGCCACAGGCCGGGTGATACTCACAGTGGGGCCAGGGGGACCTTGGGCACCGGTTTCACCGTCCTTGCCAGCAGCACCCTGGGGAGGAGGAGGGAGAGGAGGGGGCTCAGAGCAGCCCCCGCAGGGCTCTGTGCCCCCCCCGGGCCGGGGTAACCCGTGGGATCCCTCGAAGGCCGGGGACACCACGGCCACGTCAGCGCCGCTGTCCCCGCTCCAGCAGCGCCGGGAGCCACCGGGACGGGATCCCAAACAGCTCGTCCCAAACACTCATCCCAAACACTCATCCCAAACACTCATCCCAAACAGCTCATCCCAAACAGCTCATCCCAAACACTCATCCCAAACACTCATCCCAAACACTCATCCCAAACACTCATCCCAAACACTCATCCCAAACACCTCATCCCGCTGTGGGCTCGGGCAGGGAGCCCTCCTGGCTGTGCTGGGACACCTCACACCGCACTCACAGTGAATTCACACCCCATTCACGCCAGATTCACACCAGATTCACACCGCACCCACAGCGTATTCACACGGATTCACACCAGATTCACTCTGGATTTACACCGCACTCACAGCAGATTCACACTGGATTCACTCTGGATTCACACTGGCTTCACACCACATTCACACTGCACTCACACTGCATTCAGACCCTGTTCACACCCCATGCACACCCCGTTCACACTCCATGCACACCTCGTGCACACCGGATTCACACTGCGCTCACACTGCACTCACACCACATTCAGCCCCCCATGCACACCCCATTCACACCCCGTGCACACTCCATTCACACCCCATTCACACTGCATTCACACCCCATTCACACTCCATTCACACCCTGTTCACACTGCATTCAGACCCTGTTCACACCCCAATGTACACCCTGTGCACACTCCATTCACACCACATTCTGACCCCCCATGCACACCTGTTCACACCCCTTGCACACCGTGTTCACGCCACATTCACACTGCACTCACAGTGGATTCACAGCAGATTCACACTGGATTCACTCCGGATTCACAGCGTATTCACACTGCACTCACCACATTCAGCCCCCCATGCACACCATATTCACACCCCATTCACACTCCATTCACACCCCATTCACACTGCGTTCAGACCCTGTTCACACCCCAATGTACACCCTGTGCACACTCCATTCACACCACATTCTGACCCCCCATGCACACCTGTTCACACCCCTTGCACACCGTGTTCACGCCACATTCACACTGCACTCACAGTGGATTCACAGCAGATTCACACTGGATTCACTCCGGATTCACAGCGTATTCACACTGCACTCACACCACATTCAGCCCCTCATGCACACACCCCATTCACACCCCGTGCACACCACATTCACACCCCATTCACACTGCATTTAGACCCCCGTTCACACCCCATTCACACTCCACACACATCCCATTCACACCCTATTCACACCGCACTCAGATCCCGATCACACCCCATTCACATTCCCATTCAGACCCCATGCACACCCCATTTAGACCCCATTCAGACCCCATTCACACCCCATTTAGACCCCATTCATGCCCCATTCACACCCCATTCACACCCTGTTCACACCCCATGCACACCCTGTTCACACCCACCGCAGCTGCCCCGTGCCCTCCCTGGCACCCCACACTGGGGTGATCCTTCTCCCTGTCACCCTCCCTGTCACCCCCCGCACCACCCTGACCCTCTCTGTCACCTCCCCAAGGTGCCACCCTCCCTTGTCACCTCCCCCGGGCTGTCCCCACACTCACCACGGCGCCGGGGGGACCGGGAGCTCCTCTCTCACCAGGTTTGCCGGGTTCGCCCTAAAACCAGAGCGGGATGAGCCCGTGCCGAGCCCGGGGAGGGGGGACAGGTCCCCTGAGTGTCCCTCAAGGACCAGGGAGGGGGGGACAGCTCCCCTGAGTGTCCCTCAGGGACCAGGGAGGGGGGGACAGGACCCCTGAGTGTCCCTCAGGGACCAAGGAGGGGGGACAGCTCCCCTGAGTGTCCCCCAGGACAGGGAGAGGGGGACAGATCCCCTGAGTGTCCCTCAGGGACCAGGGAGGGGGGGACAGGACCCCTGAGTGTCCCTCAGGGACCAGGGAGGGGGGGACAGGACCCCTGAGTGTCCCTCAGGACAGGGAGGGGGGGACAGGACCCCTGAGTGTCCCTCAGGACAGGGAGGGGGGGACAGGTCCCCTGAGTGTCCCTCAAGGACCAGGGAGGGGGGACAGCTCCCCTGAGTGCCCCTCAGGGACCAGGGAGGGGGGGACAGCTCCCCTGAGTGTCCCTCAGGGACCAGGGAGGGGGGACAGGTCCCCTGAGTGTCCCTCAGGGACCAGGGAGGGGGGACAGGTCCCCTGAGTGTCCCTCAGGACAGGGAGGGGGGGACAGGACCCCTGAGTGTCCCTCAGGGACCAGGGAGGGGGGACAGGTCCCCTGAGTGTCCTGAGTGTCCCTCAAGGACCAGGGAGGGGGGGACAAGACCCCTGAGTGTCCCTCAGGGACCAGGGAGGGGGGGACAGGTCCCCTGAGTGTCCCTCAGGGACCAGGGAGGGGGGACAGATCCCCTGAGTGTCCCTCAGGGACCAGGACAGGGAGGGTGACACTCACCGCAGCACCCTTGGGACCGGGGAATCCCATCACTCCAGCCTGGCCTCGGGCTCCGGGGGGTCCGGGGGGCCCGGGGCGTCCATCTTGACCAGCGGGACCCTGTGGGGGGAGCCCCGTTAGAGGGTCCGTGGGGCAGCCAGGGGAGGAGGGGACATCCGAGGGGACAAACTTACAGGGGGGCCGGTCTTGCCGTCGGGTCCGGGGCTCCCGGGGCTTCCAGTCAGACCCTGTGGGGCAGCGGGAGGAGCGTCAGGAGCTCAGGAATTCCAGGGGATGCTCCAAGGAACGGGAGCAGCCGGGAAAGCGGCTCAGGGAGCAGGACAGCCGGGGTGTGGCACCGCGTGTCACCGCGTGTCACCGCGTGTCACCGCGTGTCACCGTGTGTCACCGCGTGTCACCGTGTGTCACCGCGCCACCCGCTCACCTTGGCACCGGGGAGTCCGGGTTCCCCGGGGCGTCCAGCTTCACCAGGAGATCCTTTGGGGCCGACGGGGCCGGGGGAGCCGCGCTCGCCGGGGGGACCCTGGGGAGATGGGGGGACAGAGGTGACCCAGCTGCAGGACAGCACGCGGGGACAGGGACAGCGACAGAGCGGTGTCCCCGCAGGTGGCAGCCGCACAGAGCCGCTGTGCGGGCACAGGTGACAATGACCAGAGTCACCACGGTCGCGCTGTCGCGAATTTCTGCCACGGACGGAGGCGAGCACCAACCTTGGGACCGGCGATGCCATCGGCGCCAGGGAAACCGCGGCTGCCGGGAGCGCCCTGAGGGGGGGACAGCGCTGGGTCAGTGCGGGGACACGCGGGGACATCGCGGGGGTGCAGGGCAGGGACACCACGGCCACCACCGGCAGCACTGAAGGGGCCGGCGATGTCCCCGCGGTGTCGCCGAACCCGAGCGAGGTTCGGCCGCGGGACGAGGGCGGGGATGGCGACAGGGACATGGCGGGGGTGGCGACAGCGACGCCGCTACTCACGCGTTCGCCAGCGGGGCCGGGCAGCCCAGCGGGGCCGGGCTCACCGCGGGCTCCTCTCTTGCCTTCCTCGCCAGCGGGGCCGGGGGGACCTTGGACACCGGCGGGACCCTGCGGAGGAAGAGGAGGAGCGGGGGTGAGGAACCCCAGGAGCGGCCGGAGCCGGGCAGGGACAGCGGGGACACATCGGGGGGACACTCACGGGTTCGCCTTTGGCACCGGTGTCACCTTTGTTGCCTGGAGCGCCGGGCTCACCCTGGAGCGGAGAGAGGAGAGGAAAGGGTTAACGCGGCGCTGAGGAGCGGAGACACCCCCGAGTGTCGAGGGGAAAAGGACACAGCGATGGGACAGCGCAGGGACCGCGGGGACACCTCGGGGTGACCCCCGGAGATCGGGGAAGGCTCGCGGGATACTCACGGTGTTACCCTTGGGGCCGGGGGCGCCGCTGGGACCCTGCGGGCCGGAGGGGCCGCGGGCTCCGGGAAAACCGGGAGCGCCAGCGATGCCGGGAGCGCCCTGCAAGAGGCACGGGAGGCCGTGAGGGAGCGGCGCGGCCCCTCCTGGCCCGGCCGCGGGGACACGGGGACAGAGGGGACACTCACGGTGGCGCCCTTGGCTCCGGGTTGGCCGTCAGCACCGGGGTTGCCCTGCGGAGAGAAGGAGGAAGAGGAAGGTCACGGCTTGGGGGGGCCGGCAGGACGCGAGGCCGAAGGACAAGGGGAGCCCCTGGGGTGTCACTTACAGCGGGACCGGCAGCGCCAGCAGGGCCGGGGGGACCGGGCTCGCCGCGAGCACCTTGGGGACCTTCGCTGCCACGAGCGCCCTGGGGACCCGTCTCACCCTGCGGAGGAGGAAGAGGAGGATGAGGAAGAGGAAGAATCAGCCGGGCTGGCTCCATCCGCGCCTCCTTCCCGTGGGACGCGGCTGGGGATGTCCCCACGGGTGTCACTGTCCCACTGAGGCACTGGGGCCTCGCTGACCCCTCCGGTGCTCAGCGCTCCCCTCCCCACGCTCCCAGAGCCCCCCAGAGCCCCCCAGAGCCCCCCAAGCCCGGCAGGCCCTACCTTGGCTCCAGCAGCACCGGGGAATCCAGGGGGACCAGCAGGACCGGTGGGACCCTAAAAGTGACAGAGGGGACGGTCACAGCGGGGTCCCAGCCCGCCGGGGGCTGCAGAGCCCCGGTTCCCGGCCGGGACCCCCGGATCCGGGGGTGGAGAAGCTGCAGGAGGGCGAGAGGGGGTTCGGGGGTACTTACGGGGGGACCGGCAGCACCGGGAGCACCGTCATTGCCGCGAGCACCCTGCGGGACAGGGGACAGCGTGAGTGACACCCAGGGGTGGCACAGGTGAGCCCAGGGGTGGCACAGGTGAGCCCCGAGCCCGGGCAGGGGTCTCAGCCCCACCCACCCCAAATACTCACAGCTGGGCCGGATGGGCCGGGCCGGCCTCTCTCACCGGGAAGACCTCGGGGACCCTGGGGAGGGGACAGAAAACGCTGTTAGGACACGTTTGGGCCACCTGGATGGACACGCTTGTGTCACCTGGATGGACACGTTTGTGTCACCTGTTAGGACACGTTTGTGTCACCTGGATGGACACCGCCACCCTCTCCGAGCCTCCTCCCACCCCCGTGCCCGTCCCCGAGGGGTCAAACCCCTCCTGTCCCGTTCCCTGAGGGGCGGCTGTGTCCCCAGCAGGTGCCACCCCCCGTCCTTGTCCCCAGCAGGTGGAGGGACAGCTGTGTCCCCACCAGGTGCCACCCCCCGTCATTGTCCCCCCCTCCCCGGACCTCCCCCGCACCCCGGGGTGCAGCACTCACCATCTGCCCAGGAGCTCCGTTCTCTCCGGGGCTGCCGGGCTCTCCCTAGGGAGGAAGGAACCGTGAGGGACCCGCTGTGACAGGGAGGAGGGGACAGCGGTGACACTGCCAGCGCAGGGGTGGGTGGCACTGCCACCGCTCCTCACCTTGGGGCCGGCAGGTCCGGGCTCACCCTTGGCACCGTCCAGACCGCTGAAACCCTGCGGGGAGGGGACAGGAGGGGACAGGAGGGTCAGGAGGGGACCCTGGCTCAGCTCAGGGGTCCTTTGTCCCCTCAGTGTCACCAGCAGGGCGGGGGGGACTCACTCTGTGTCCCTTCATGCCCGGCAGGCCGGCGGTTCCGGGGAGACCTCGAGCGCCCTGGGGGGAGCAGGGGGTGGTGATGGGGGCGCTGGGGGGGCTGTCCCCACTCCAGGGCTCCCAGGGGAGGGGACAGCGGGCGGTGTCACCTGGCCGGTCTCACCTGGGGGCCGGGGGGACCGCGCTCTCCGGGGCGGCCGGGCTTGCCAGCTTCACCCTGAGGACAAGGACACGGCGTTGGTGGCACGTCCCCAAGCCAGGCTCAGTTTGGGGGGTGACAGAGCCACCAGGCCCCGAATTTTGGGGGGGGACACCAAGGACAGGCCACTTACGTCATCTCCGTTCTTGCCAGGGGGGCCAGCGGGACCTCGGGGACCCATGGGACCCTGGGAGAGAGGGAGGGGAAGGGGTGAGGGTGCTGAGGTGACAGCTGTCCCCTGTCACCCTGTCACCCACCCCGGGCAGTGCCAGCCCCAGAGCAGGGACAGCGTGGCACAGCCCTGTCCCATCCCCGGGGGACAGCAGGTGACAGCACTCACAGATGCTCCAGGCTCGCCAGGTTCACCAGGGGGGCCTTGGAAACCTTGAGGACCCTGTGGAGAGAAAAAAAAATAAAGGGAAAAAAAATGGGTCAAAAAGTGACAATTTTAGGCCTGGATCCCCCTCAGTAGCAGTGGGGGTGTCCCTCCATGTGGTGGCACCAGGACTTTGTTGTCCCCACGTGCTCCTGGAGGTGTCAGGGAGGGTGTGACACCCTCCAGGCTGTCCCCCCACCACCCAGAGCGGCCCTGGGGCTGTTTGTCCCCAAATCTGGATGGACAGGAGGAGGTGACACTCACGGGAGCACCGGGAGGGCCGGGGAGACCTCGGGGACCAGCTGGGCCCTGGGGGAGAAGAGAAAATGTCATCAGTGTCACCTTGTCACCCTGGCCCTGTCCCCACCCCATTGATGCACCCACTGGTGCCACCCCCTCCCCTGCTGTCCTCACCTCCCTGTCCCCATCACTGCCCCAAAGCCACCCCCTCCCTGTCCCCATTGCCACCCCATCCCACTCCATTCCTTGTCCCCAACACGAACCGTTTCCTGTCCCCACTGCCACCCCAACACCGTGGGAACATCTCCAACCTGTCCCCAACTCTGTCCTTGTCCCTGTCCAAGTTCCCACTCATTTCCTGTCTCTGTTGTCACTCCATCCCTGTCCCCATCCCTGTCCCCAACTCTGTCCCTGTCCCCACACATTCCCTGTCTCTGTTGTCACTCTATCCCTGTCCCCAACTCTGTCCCAATCCCCACAAGTTGCCTGTCACTCCATTTCCATTCCTGTCCCCATCCCTGTCCCTGTCCCAATCCCCACATATTCTCTGGCTCTGTTGTCTCTCCATCTCTGTCCCCACCTCTGTCCTCATCCCTGTCCCCATCACTGTCCCCATTCCTGTCCCAATCCCCACACATTCCCTGTATCTCCTGTCACTCCAGCCCTGTCCCCATCCCTGTCCCCATTACCAACCTGTCCCCAACTCTCCCTGTCCCTGTCCCAATCCCCACTCATTTCCTGTCTCTCTTGTCACTCTATCCCTGTCCCCATCCCTGTCCCCATCCCTGTCCCCATCCCTGTCCCCACATATTCTCTGGCTCTGTTGTTTCTCCATCCCTGTCCCCATCTCTGTCCCCATCCCTGTCCCCATCCCTGTCCCCATCCCTGTCCCAATCCCCACACATTTCCTGTCTCTATTGTCAATCTATCCCCGTCCCCATCACTGTCCCCATCCCTGTCCCATCACTGTCCCCATCCCTGTCCATCGTGTCCCCATCCCTGTCCCCAACTCTCCCTGTCCCTGTCCCTGTCCCCATCCCTGTCCCCTCCCATCTCCAGGTGCTCAGTGACGTCACGGGCACAGGGAGCTCTCCTGTCCCCTGACCCAGCTGCACTGCCACCCCCCGTGTCCCCCTGTGTCCCTGCTGCCCCTGCTGTCCCCTGCTGCCCCCCTGTGTCCCCAGTGTCCCTCAGTGTCCCCTGGTGTCCCTGCTGTCCCCCTGTGTCCCCTGTGTCCCCTGCTGCCCCTGCTGTCCCCTGCTGTCCCCACTGTCCCCCAGTGTCCCCCGGTGTCCCTGCTGCCCCCTGCTGTCCCTCAGTATCCCCTGCTGTCCCCCACTGTCCCCACTGTCCCCCACTGTCCCCCGGTGTCCCCGCTCACCATGGGCCCGGGCACGGCCATGCCTCCCGCCTTCTCGTCGTAGCCGTAGGACATTTGGGGAGCGAAGTTCTGCGGGAGAGGGAGAGCGGGGGGTGAGCGGGGCCCGGGCACCCCCGGGGGGGCCGCGCCGCCAGGGACCCCCCCACACTCACTCCGCCGAGGCCGGGGGGACCGGGGGGGCCGGGGGGTCCCGGGAGTCCGGGCTGTCCGGGGATGCCATCTCTGCCGGGGGGGCCGGGGAGTCCCTGCGGAGAGAAGAGGAGGGTGAGACCCAAAAGGATCGGGGTGAGCCCAAAAAGGGTGAGGGTGAGCCCAAAAGGATCGGGGTGAGCCCAAAATTATTGGGGTGACCCCAAAAGGATCAGGGTGAGACCCAAAAGGATCAGGGTGAGGCCCAAAGGATCGGGGTGAGCCCTAAAAGGATCGGGGTGAGCCCAAAATGATTGGGGTGAGCCCCAGAAGGGTGAGGGTGAGCCCAGAGGGATGGGGTGAGCCCAAAATTATTGGGGTGACCCCAAAAGGATCCGGGTATCCACAGTGGGATGGGGGTGAGCCCAAAAGGATCAGGGTGAGCCCAGAGGGATGGGATGAACCTCAGCAGGATTGGGGTGAGCCCAAACGGATGAGGTGAGCCCCAAGATGATTGGGGTGAGCCCAAAAGGATCAGGGTATCCACAGTAGGATGGGGGTGAGCCCCAGCAGGATCGGAGTGAGCCCCAGTGGGATCAGAATGACCCCCAAAAGGATCAGGGTGAGCCCCAGCAAGATTGGGGTGAGCCCCAAAAGGATCGGGGTATCCACAGTGGGATCAGGGTGAGCCCCAGTGGAATTGGGGTGAGCTCCTGTGGGATCAGGGTGAGCCCCAAAAGGATGGGGTGATGCACAGTGGGATTGGGGTGAGCCCCAGCAGGATCGGGGTGAGCCCCAAAAGGATCAGGATGAACCCCAGTAAGATCAGGATGAACCCCAGTAGGATTGGGGTGACCCCAGCAGGATCAGGATGAACCCCAGTGGGATTGGGGTGAACCCCAGTAGGATCGGGGTATCCACAGTGGGATTGGGGTGACCCCAGCAGGATTGGGGTGACCCCAGCAGGATCGGGGTCCCCGCAGAGCAGGGTGCTCCGAGGGGGGGGTGTCACACCCACCCTGTCTCCTTTGGGGCCGGTGTCTCCTTTAGGACCCTGCGGGGCAGAGACACAACAGGTTAGAACCGGGGGGGGCTGCGGTGACATTTGGTGACATTTGGTGACATTTGGTGACATTTGTGGGGGGGCTGCATTTCGGGGCTCCCTTACCTCCACTCCGGCACCCTCCGGGTAGGCAGGGGAGGCTGTGGGGGGAAAAAAATGGGGGGCTCAGAGCGGCGCCGCCTCACCGGGGCAGGGTGGGACACCCCGGGGTGGGGTGGGACACCCCGAGGAGGGGCTGGGACACGGCCATGTCGCGATACCGTCGGTGTCGGGACAGATGGGGCAGCACTCTCCGAAGGGGATCTCGGCGTTGGGGCAGTCGGAGGTGTCCTCGCAGATCACCTCGTCGCACAGGATGTTGCCGCTGTCGCAGACGCAGATCTGGCACGGTTCTGGTTTCCACACGTCCTTGTCGTTGTAGGTGAGCCCATCCTGGATGCAGCTCCCGGTTTGGACTGGGACAGAGCGGGCGGGGTCAGGAGGGGCGGGACGGAGCCCCCCCGGTTCTCCCCCTGCCCCTTTCCCTCCCTCCCCGCTCCCGCAGCGCTTCTCTCCTTCCTCATCTGGTTCTCATCAGCCCAGCGCGGTGACACAGGAAAAGCTTCCACAAGAAACTCTTCCCACATCGGCTGGAATTTAAACAAAACAAAACAAAAAAAAATCCCCGCCGCCGGCTCGCTGCGGCCGGGGCCAAGGCAAACAGCCCCCCCAAAAAAGCAGGGGGGTCCCCGGCACTCGGGGGGGACGCGACAGGGACGGGACGGGGCGGGCTGGCCCCGGGTCCGCGCTGAAATTGGATCCAGGCGGGATGGGGCTGGACCGGGCCAGATGGGAGCGGGGAGGCCGGAGAGAGGAGCAGGGGAGGGAGGGAGGGGAGGGCAGGGCGAGCAGCCAGGCCCGGGGGTGGCCCCACGGTGGGGAAGGGTCCTGGAGTGGGGAGAGGACGGCAGCTCATGGAACAACCCCCCCTCCAAAAAAAATAAAAAAGAAATTTTTTAAAAGGCAAAGAAGTAAAAAAAAGGGGGGAAAAAAGAAAAAAAATAAAGAAAAGGGAAAAAAAAGGAGAAAAGATGTTTAAAAGAAAAAAAAACTAAGGAGAAAAGATGTTTAAAAGAAAAAAAACTAAGGAGAAAAGATGTTTAAAAAAAAAAAAAGCGAATGGAAAATGTAAAGTTCTTGTCGGGGAAAAAAAAAAAGGCAAAATGGGACAGACAAAATGCAGAATGGGAAATGCCGGACTGGGAATGGAGAAATGGAAATGCGAGATGGGCACTGTCAGCACAAAATGCATCATCATAATTATAATAATAATAATCAGAATATTATAATAATAATCATTTAAAGTGTATTTAAGAAAAGCACCCAAAAAAAAAAACCCCAAAAAAGGACAAAACCGGACAAAAAGCGGTGGGTTTGGGGCGCGGGGTCCCCCCGTGTCCCCCCGGCGCAGGTGGCAGCGGGGCACGAAGCGGGGCTGGCTCGGGGGGTGACCCCGGGAGCGCCCCCGGCCCGCGCCGCTGGCAGCCCCCGCCGGCCCCGCTGCCGAAACATTTTTACTTATGAATCATCCGAGACTTTTCTAATTCTTTCCTGATGGCTTTCGCAGATCGCGGGGCTGGGCCCCCCCCGCTCTCCCTCCTCTCCCCCCCTCTTCTCTCTCCCGCGCTCTTTCCCCCCTTTCCTTTCCCTTCCCGGCCTCCTCCTCCTCCTCCTCCTCCTCCTCCCCTCGGTCCCGGCTCCCTCCTTCCCCGCCGGCTCCTCTCCACCCTTCCTTCCCTCCCCGCTCTTGGCAGGGCGCCCCGGCTCCTCACCCCCACCTCCCCCCTAAACCCCTTTTTCCCCCAGCCCCAAATCTCCCCGATTTTTTTGGATTCTCTTCTCCTTTTTTTTAAACTTTTCCCTCTTTTCCCGTTAATTCCCCTCTCCTCTCCTCACACCCACCCCGAGTTCCTCCTGGCCCACCCCGAATTTCTCCTCACCCACCCCGAATTTCTCCTCACCCACCCCGAATTTCTCCTCACCCACCCCAAATTTCTCCTCACCCACCCCAAATTTCCTCTCCCACCCCGATTTCCTCCTCTCCACCCCGAATTTCTCCTCACCCACCCCAAATTTCTCTTCTCCCACCCCAATTTCTCCTCTCCCACCCCGAATTTCTCCTCACCCACCCCGAATTTCTCCTCTCCCACCCCGAATTCCTCCTCACCCACCCCGATTCTCTCCTCGCCCACCCCAATTCCTCCTCTCCCACCCCAAATCTCTCCTCTCCCACCCCAAATTTCCTCTCCCACCCCGATTTCCTCCTGGCCCACCCCAATTTCTCCTCACCCACCCCGCATTCTCCTCACCCACCCCAATTCTCCTCTCCCACCCCAATTCCTCTCCCACCCCGATTTCCTCCTGGCCCACCCCAAATTTCTCCTCTCCCACCCCCAATTCCTCCTCTTCCACCCCGAATTCCTCCTCTCCCACCCCAGGACAGCCGGCCCGGGGCTCTCCGGTGCTGCCGGGGCCGGTCCCACCCCAGCTCCGCGCTCCCCCCGGGGGTGAGCAGCATCACCCGGCGCCCGTTACTCACTGTCTTCCTCTCCTTGCCCGCGGGTGAGTAGGACAGTCGCTGCTATCAACAGCAGTGACCGAGAATCCACAAAGCTGAACATGTCTAAATATTAGACATGTAGACTCTTTGGGGTCTCTCTTTTTTTTTTTGGTGTTGTTCTTAGCTTGGGGTCATGCGGGGCCGACGCAAACCCTGGAGCTCCAAAATCCAGACCCCAGCAGAAAAAAAAATTCCTACTGCCCTTTGCCCGCTTCTGCGCCGGCCCTTTTATACCGGAGAGAGGTGGGACCCGCCGCCAGCCGCCGATTTTGGGCGGCCCCCTCGGCCAATCAGAGGCGCCCAGCGAGTCGGGGGGCACCCCCTGTCCCCCCCCTTGTCCCCCCCTCCCTTTCCAGCCCGGGCCGTGTGTCCTTGCACACGCAAACATGGGCAAGCACACGCGAAATCGGCCGGGCACACGCGTGTGCTCGGAGCGGGGCAGGGCCTTGGGGTTTTGGGGGTTTGGGGGGTTTTGGGGTTTTTGTGGGGTGTGGGGGGTGATTTTTATTTTTTTGGGGGGGTTTCTGCACGCTCGGAGGTGTCTGAGGGGCGGGGTGGGTGGGGACAGTGGGGATGTGGCACGTGGCGTTTTGGGGACCCCGGTGCCACGCGACGCTGGGAGCGTCACCAAGGCTCTGCCACCCCACCCCGACAGCCACCCCAGTGTTTTGGGGCACCCCAAAACCCACCCAGGGCTCCCCCACCATGCCAGGAGTTCTTGGAAGGACCAAACCCCGGCACTGTGCAAGGCCGAGGCCACCAGAGCATCCCTTGGACTGTCCCCAAGACCCCAAAACCCCTCCAAGAACCGCGGACACCCCAAAACCCCATCCCAAACCCCCTCCTTGGGTGTTTTCATCCCTTTTCTCTGCCTCTTTCCCTTTCCCTGGCTCCTCTGGCTCCCCTGGCTCCCCCCCTGGCACGGCTCCACGGCCGTTTCCACATTTGAAGGAGCCACGTTGGTTGGAAAAAGCAAAAAAGCAAAAAAGCAAAAAAGCTCCTGGACAATGATCCACAACCCTACCGTGCAATTTGGGCAGGCTGCAATTACAGCCCAAAAAAATCCACGTCGGGCCCGGGCCGGGAGCGCCGGGAGGGGCACGGCCAAGGTGGCACCCGGGGAGGGAGGGAGGGAGGGGAGGGGGAGATCCCGCGGGTCCCGGGGGGATTTTGGGGGGATTTTTGGGGGGATTGGGGTGGGAAATGGGGCTGGAGGGGGAGGGAAAGGTGGGGTCGGCCGCTGGATGGGCTGAGGGGGGTGGGATACTGGGGATACTGGGGATACTGGGAGCACTGGGAGCGCTGGGAGCGCTGGGAGCGCTTGGTTGGTCCACACTGTGCTGAGAGCTTGGGAGCTCAGTGGAATACTGGGAATGCTGGGAATACTGGGAATACTGGGAATGCTGGGAATACTGGGAATACTGGGAATGCTGGGAATACTGGGAATACTGGGAATACTGGGAATACTGGGAATACTGGGAATACTGGGGATACTGGGAGCACTGGGAGCACTGGGAGCACTGGGAGCACTGGGAGTGATCAGGTTGTCCCCGCTGTGCTGAGAGCCTGGGAGCTCGTTGGAATACTGGGAATACTGGGAATATTGGGAATACTGGGAATACTGGTCATACTGGGGATACTGGGAGCACTGGGAGCACTGGGAGCGCTCGGTTTGTCCCCACTGTCACTGTGCTGAGAGCTTGGGAGCTCAATGGAATACTGGGAATACTGGGAATATTTGGAATACTGGGAATACTGGGAGTACTGGGAATACTGGGAGCACTGGGAGCACTGGCAGCACTGGGAGTGATCAGGTTGTCCCCGCTGTGCTGAGAGCCTGGGAGCTCGTTGGAATACTGGGAATACTGGGAATATTTGTACTGGGAATACTGGGAGTACTGGGAATACTGGGAATACTGGGGATACTGGGAGCACTGGGAGCACTGGGAGCGCTCGGTTTGTCCCCACTGTCACTGTGCTGAGAGCTTGGGAGCTCAGTGGAATACTGGGAATACTGGGAATACTGGGAATACTGGGCTCACTCTGTTTGTCCTCCACCCCACTGGGCTGAGGGGTGTGGGATACTGGGGATACTGGGAATACTGGGCATACTGGGAGCACTGGGAGAACTGGGAGCACTGGGAGCGCTTGGTTTGTCCCCGCTGTGCTGAGAGCTTGAGGGCTCAGTGGAATACTGGGAATACTGGGAATATTGGGAATGCTGGGAATACTGTGAATACTGGGAATACTGGGAATACTGGGAATACTGGGGATGCTGGGCTCACTCCACTTGTCCCCCACCCCATTGTGCTGAGGGTTGGAATACTGGGCATACTGGGAGAACTGGGAGCACTGGGAGCACTGGGAGCGGTCAGGTTGTCCCCACTGTGCTGAGAGCTTGGGAGCTCAGTGGAATACTGGGAGTACTGGGAATACTGGGAATGCTGGGAGTACTGGGAATACTGGGAATACTGGGAATATTGGGAATACTGGGAATATTGGGAATACTGGGAATATTGGGAATACTGGGAGTACTGGGAATACTGGACTCATTCCACTTCTCTTCCCCCACACTGTGCTGAGGGTTTGGAAGCTCGTTGGAATGCTGGGAGCACTGAGAGCACTGGGAGCACTGGGAGAACTGGGAGCACTGGGCTCGGCCTTCACACCTCCACTCGTCCCCACCGCCAGGGTACGGCGGGCTTGGAATTTCATTGGGTTACTGGGAATACTGGGAGAAAACTGGGAGAACTGGGCTCATTTAACTGCTGTCACGGGACTGGAGGCTCATTGGAATACTGGGAATACTGGGAATACTGGGAGCACTGGGAGCACTCCACTTGTCCCTCCTTCCACTGCGCCGAGGGTTTGAAATTTTGGGATTGGAATTTTTGGAATTCTGGGAGAGCAGCTCAGCCCTCACACCTCTGCATGGGGCTGGGGATACTGGGAGTACTGGGAATACTGGGAATGTTGTGAATACTGGGAATAGTGGAAATAGTGGGAATAGGGAATACTGGGAATACTGGGTATACTGGGAATGCTGGGAATACTGGGAATGCTGGGAATACTGGGAATACTGGGAATAGGGAATACTGGGAATGCTGGGAATAGGAAATACTGGGAATGCTGGGAATGCTGGGAATACTGGGAATAGTGGAAATAGTGGGAATAGGGAATACTGGCAATGCTGGGCGTACTGGGAGTACTGGGAATACTGGGAATACTGGGAGTACTGGGAATACTGGGAATGCTGGGAATGCTGGGAATAGTGGAAATAGTGGGAATAGGGAATACTGGCAATGCTGGGAATACTGGGAACACTGGGAATGCTGGGAATACTGGGAGCACTGGGACCTCACATCAGAGCCGGAGCTCCCACTGGGACATTTCTTGATTTTCCTTCAGAAAATCCCAAATCCGTGGAATTTAACAATGAAATAACGGGGGGGACGCAGGACGTGTCACTGCCTCCTCCCCTTGGTGCCACCGGGAGATTTTTTATTTTCCTGTCATTAAATTTAAATATTAAATATTTTTAATAATTCATTATTTTTTAAATATTAAATAAAACGCACTGGAGGGGGGCGGGGGTGGGGGTCACTGATGTGCCCACGAGTGTCTGTGGGGTCACGATGGTGTCACAGCCCTGTCCCCAACCCTGTCCCCATATCCAGCCCCATATCCAGCCCCACATCCATTCCCCAGCCCCACATCCATTCTCCGGCCCCACATCCATTCTCCGGCCCCATATCCAGCCCCATATCCATTCCCCAGCCCCATATCCAACTCCATATCCATTCTCCAGACCCACATCCATTCCTATATCCATTCCCCAGCCCTATATCCATTCTCCAGCCCCATATCCATTCCCATATCCATTCCCCATTCCCGTATCCATTCCCCAGCCCCATAACAATTCTCCAGCCCCATAACAATTCTCCAGCCCCATATCCATTCCCATATCCACTCCCCAGCCCCATACTCATTCCCCATTCCCGTATCCATTCCCCAGCCCCATATCCATTCCCCAGCCCCATATCTATTCTCCAGCCCCACACCCACTCTCCAGCCCCATATCCAGCCCCACATCCATTCCCATATCCTCTCTCCATTCCCGTCCCCATTCCCCAGCCCCGTATCCATTCCCCATTCCCGTCTCCATTCCCGTCTCCATTCCCTAGCCCCATATCCATTCCCCAGCCCCATATCCACTCTCCAGCCCCACATCCAGCCCCATATCCACTCTCCATTCCCATATCCACTCCTCATTCCCGTCTCCATTCCCCATTCCCCATTCCCGTCCCCGTTCCCCATTCCCCATTCCCCATTCCCCATTCCCGTCCCCATTCCCCATTCCCCATTCCCCAGCCCTGTTTCCATTCCCCATTCCCGTCCCCATTCCCCATTCCCCATTCCCCATTCCCATTCCCCATTCCCCATTCCCCATTCCCCATTCCCGTCCCCATTCCCCATTCCCCATTCCCCAGCCCTGTTTCCATTCCCCATTCCCGTCCCCATTCCCCATTCCCCATTCCCCATTCCCATTCCCCATTCCCCATTCCCCATTCCCGTCCCCGTTCCCCATTCCCCATTCCCCATTCCCCATTCCCATTCCCATTCCCATTCCCCATTCCCCATTCCCCATTCCCATCCCCATTCCCCAGCCCTGCTTCCATTCCCCATTCCCCATTCCCCGTCCCCGTTCCCCATTCCCATTCCCCATTCCCCATTCCCCGTTCCCCATTCCCCATTCCCCATTCCCCAGCCCCATTCCCCATTCCCCATTCCCGTTCCCCATTCCCCATTCCCCATTCCCCATTCCCCATTCCCCATTCCCCATTCCCCATCCCCATTCCCCATTCCCCATTCCCGTTCCCCATCCCCATTCCCATTCCCCATTCCCCATTCCCATTCCCCATTCCCCATTCCCCATTCCCATTCCCCATTCCCCAGCCCCATATCCAGCCCTGTTTCCATTCCCCATTCCCCATTCCCGTTCCCCATTCCCCATTCCCGAGCCCTGTTTCCAAGCATCCCAGACACGTTGCAGGCGAAGCCTCCTCCAATCCAGCCCCGGCGACTCGAAAAGCCCTGGCGGGGCTCCAGGCTGAAGATGTGTCTTTAATTTTTGCAGCATGACAGAAAAGAAAAGAATGTCATCGGCTTGGCTGCGTTTTTTTCCTTTTTTTTTAAAAAAAACCTTTTTTTTTATGTATATATGGAGAGGGAGGGGAATAAAATTTAAAAAAAAAAAAAGGAAAGGGATGATGCCACCTCATCAACCCCCGGCCGCCCGCCCCAGGAATGCGGGACAAGGGGTTGGGGGCTGGGAAAAGGGAAGAATTCCCACTTCGAATAAGGAGGAAAAAAAAATTATAAAGAAGAAAAAGAAGAAAATGAAAGAAAAAAAAAAAGCTGGAAAAGTCGTTAGGATCCTCGGAAGCAGAATGGGAGACGCAGGCCTGGGCTCCTGCAGGATTTGGGGTGCTCGGGAATGGGGGGCACCCATTGGACACCCCCCGGCTCCTTGGGGGTGTTGGGGTCACACTCAGCCCCCCCACAGCTTTTGGGGGAATCCCAGAACTTTTCCTGCTTTTTCCAGACTGGTTTTTACTGGTGCAAACTGGGCTTGTGGCCATAGGGGTGAGAACGCAGGCAGACACCCCAAAAAATGAGGGACACCCCAAAAACTCGCGGGTCACCCCAAAAATCAGGGGATCCACCCAAAAAAAAAAAAAAAAATCAGCGGTCCACTAAAAAAATTGGGGAATGCCCAAAACCGCAAGGGATGCCCCAAAAAATTTATGGGCACCCCAAAAAAATTTATGGCCACCCCCCAAAACAATTTATGGGAGCCCCAAAAATTTATGGGCATCCCAAAAAATTTATGGGCACCCCCAAAAAATTTATGGAAGCCCCAAAAACAATTTATGGGCACCCCCCAAAAAATTTATGGGCACCTCCAAAAATAATTTATGGGCACCCCCCAAAAAATTAATTGGCACCCCCAAAAAATTTATGGGCACCCCAAAAAGATTTATGGAAGCCCCAAAAAATTTATGGGCACCCCAAAAACATTTATGGGCACCCCAAAAAAGATTTATGGAAGCCCCAAAAATTTATGGACACCCCAAAAATTCAGCGGATGCCGCAAAAATTCAGCGGGTGCCCCAAAAATTCAGCGGGTGCCCCAAAATTTCAACGGGTGCCCCCAAAATTCAGCGGGTGCCCCAAAATTTCAGCGGGTGCCCCCAAAATCCTCCAGGCCGGGGGTTGCCCACAGGGTGAGGGGGTGGAGGATGAAGAGGGGCGCCCCCCCCATAGAATTTTTGGGGTGAATCACGGAAAAAAAGGGGGTGCGGGGGGGTTTGGGGCGCGGGGTTTGTTTGCCGAGGAGCCGCTGGAGCCGACGGCGGCATCTGGAGCGCGTTAACCCCCCCCGGCAGCCCGGCCACATGGATCGGATTAATTCCCTTCTATTCCCCCCCCTTCCCCTTCCCCGCTTCCCTCGGCAGCTCCGGGAGCCGCTCCCGTGCCCCCCATTTCCCCCTCCTCATCCTCACCGCGGGGTGTCCCCCCCCCTTGGTGGCAGCGAGGTGTCCTGCAGGTGGCTGAACCCACAGATGTCCCCAAAGTGTCACAGTGTCCGCCCCAAAATCATGAAAATCCTTTTGGGGGTTCACAGAGCCCCCCCCCCGTGCTCACACCGGACCCCCCCACATTTGTCACCCCCCCACGGGTGCCTCAGTGTCCCCCCGGCGGTGGCCGCAGCGCGGTGGCACCGCCCCGGGGCTATTCCTGGTGGCCTCAAATTGGTGCGGCAGGGCCGAACCCCGTAATTCCCGGCTATTCCAGGGAAAATTGCTGAATTTGGCACCGGGAGCGGCAGCGCCGCCCTCGGGGGGGCACGGCGGGACCTGGGGGGGCCGCACTGGGGTGGTCGTGTGGGACCCCCCCCACCCAACAGGGAATCACCCCCGGGTTGAGGAGGGGTCCTGGTGCTGTTTGGGGTGGGGAGATGGGGGTGACCCCCTCACCCAGGGGGTGGGACCTTCATGGGGGGGTCAGTTGTGCCTGTGCACCCCCAAATCCCACCCGCACCCAGGGCTGGGGGTCACCCCCCTGTCTGCACCCCCCTATTTAGGGATGTGACCCCCCTCATCTGCACCCCCTGACCCAGGGGGTGGGACCTTCATGGGGGGGTCAGTTCTGCCTGTGCACCCCCAAATTCTGCCCACACCCAGAGTTGGGGGTCGCCCTCCGGCTGCACCCCCCTATTCAGGGCTGGGGCCCCCTTGGGGGGGTCAGTTCTGGCTCTGCACCCCCAAATTCCACCCACACCAGGCTGGGGGTCACCCCCTCATTTGCACCCCCTTATTTAGTGATGTGACCCCCTGGGGGGGTCAGTTCTGCCTGTGCACCCCCAAATTCCGCCCACACCAAGAGTTGGGGGTCATCCCCTGGCTGCACCCCTTTATTTAGGGATGTGACCCCCTGGGGGGGTCAGTTCTGCTTCTGAACCCCCAAATTCCGCCCACACCCAGGGCTGGGGGTCATCCTCTGGCTGCACCCCCCTATTTAGGGATGTGACCCCCCCCAGGGGCTCAGTTCTGCCTGTGCACCCCACACCCAGAGCTGGGGGTCACCCCCCTGTCTGCACCCCCTCACCCAGGGCTGGGATCCCCCATGGGGGGGTCAGTTCTGCTTCTGCACCCCCAAATTCCTCCCACACCCAGAGTTGGGGGTCATCCCCTGGCTGCACCCCCTATTCAGGGCTGGGGCCTTAACCCCCCTCATTTGCACCCCACTATTCAGGGATAGAACCCCCTGGGGGGGTCAGTTCTGCTTCTGCACCCCCAAATTCCGCCCACACCAAGGCTGGGGGTCACCCCCTCATTTGCACCCCCCTATCGAGGGCTGAGACCCCCTTGGGGGGCTCATCCCCCCTCATCTGCACCCCCCTATTCAGGGCTGGGACCCCCCTGAGGGCGGCTCACCCCCCACATCCAGGCCTGGTTCTTTTTTGGGGGTTGATCCCCCCCATTTCTGAACCCCTGAACTGCCACACTCGGGGCTGGGCCCCTCCTGGGGGTCCTTTCGCCCCCCAAACTCTCACACACCCCCCCCACCTTCGGGCCTGGGGTCACCCCCCCATCTGCACCCCCCCCGGGGGTCTCATCCCCCCATCCTCACCCCTCACCCCAGGACTCTGCAGCAGAGCTGGGGTTGGATTGGGGCAGTTTTGGGGGGTCGGGGGGCTCTGGGGGGGTCCCAGGCCGGGCCCCCCGCCCAGCCCAGCCCAGCCCAGCCCAGCCCAGTCCAGGCCTCCCAGTCTGGGCTCGCCGGGCCGGGATGGAAACTCTGAGGGACTCGGAGCTCCACGCCGAACATTTTCCGTTCTCTTTTTTCCCTTTTTTATTCCTCTGCTTTTTTTTTTTTTCGTTTCTTTTTATTTGTTTTTCTTTTTTCCTTCTCCCGTTCAGTTTCATTGAAAAATTCTCTGCCCCCACCCCCAAAGCCCCCAAGCCCCCCAGGCCCCCGGGGCAGCGCGGGGAGGGGGCGATGGGGCCGGGGGGGGATGTGGGGGGACCCTGAGCACCCCCTGAGACCCCCGGGGAAAAATCCCCGGGCTGCGCTGCTCGTGGGGACGGGGACAGGGACAGGGACAGGGACAGGGACAGGGACAGGGACAGGGACAGGGACAGGGAAGGGGACGGGGACAGGGACAGGGAAGGGGACGGGGACAGGGACAGGGACAGGGACAGGGACGGGGACGGGGACAGGGACGGGGACAGGGATGGGGACAGGGGACAATGGTGAAACCGGGATGGACACAGGGACAGGCTGGGGACAGGATCGGGGACGGGGATGAGGACAGGGGAAGGGGACAGGGACAGGAACGGGGACAGGGACGAGGACCAGAACGGGGACGGGGACAGGGATGGGACAAGGGTGAAGCCAGGATGGCCACAGGGACAGGGACTGGCTGGGGACAGGAACGGGGACAGGAATGGGGACGGGGACAGAGATGGGGACAATGGTGAAGCCAGGATGGCCACAGGGCTGGGGACAGGGACCGGGACAGGAACGGGGACAGGGACAGGGACATGGTGGGGACAGGAACGGGGACAGGAATGAGGACAAAAACGGGGACGAGAAAGGGGACAGGGAAGGGACAAGGAAGGGGACAGGGATGGGGACAAGGGTGAAGCCGGGATGGCCACAGGACAGTGACAGGGACAGGGACAGGAACGGGACAGGGACAGGGACAGGGATGGGGACAAGGAAAGAGGCAGGAACAAGGACAAGGACCCGGTGGGGCGGGACAGGGCTGGGGACAGGAACTGGGACAAGAATGGGGACGGGGACAGGGACGGGGACAAGGCTGAAACCGGGATGGCCACAGGGACCGGGACCGGGACAGGGACAGGGACAGGGACAGGGACCGGGACAGGGACAGGGACAGGAACGGGACAGGGACAGGGACAGGAACGGGACAGGAACGGGTCCGGCGATGGGAACGCGAGCGCTCCCGCGCTGCCGGCGGCTCCGGGGCCTGGCCGGGAGCTCTCCCGGTGACCTCATCGGCCGCCGCTGGCCCGGCGCCCGCAGCCTGGCGGGGACGGTGGCTCCGGTGCCACGTGGCCGGGCAGTGGCGCTGCCAGCGCCCGTGGCGGGGCTGGGGGGGTCCCGGGGGTGCCCTGGGGGGGATCTGTACCCCAAAACCTCGGTGGGAGGGGATGGAAACCCCAGGAGCCCCCGGGAGGGAAGGGGGGGAGGTTTGGTGGCTTTGGGGGTGTGGGGGGTGCTGTGGACCCCAAAGGGCTCCTCTAGCACCGACCCCTCCCCAAAAGGTTTGAGGGGGGTCTGACTGCCAGGGGGAGCCAGGCAGGGCTTGGGGCTCCTGGGTTGGGGTATTTGGGGTGTTTGGGGTGTTTGGGGTTTTTATTTAGGGTATTTGGGGTGTTTATTTGGGTCATTTGAGGTATTTGGGGCATTTGGGGGATTTGGGGTGTTTATTTGGGGTGTTTATTTGGGGTGTTTGGGTCGGTGGGAGGAGCTGTTGGGGTGGGGTCCTCAGGTGTTTTGGGTGCCTGGGTTGGTGTCCTCGGGTTCCCGGGGCTGTTTGGGGTGGGGGTTACCTGGGGTGGAATGTTTGGGATTGGGGTTTGGGGTATTTGGGTCGGTGGGGTCACAGATTGGGGCATTTGGGAGGTTTGGGTTGTTGGGGTTTTGGGGTATTTGGGTCAGTGGGATCATGGATTGGGGTATTGGGGTGATTTGGGTTGGGGTATTTGGGTTTATGGGGTCACGGATTGGGGAATTTGGGGGGTTTGGTTTGGGGTATTTGGGGTATTTGGGTTATGGGGTCACAGATTGGGGTATTTGGGTAATTTGGGTTGGGGTATTTGGGTTATGGGGTCACGGATTGGGACATTTGAATATTTGGGGTTCCTGGGGTGGGGTCCGACCCCGCTGTGCACTCAGCACCCCCCCACCCCAAAGGAGCCCCCCGCGCCCCCCCGGCCCCTCCGAGGGTCCCTCCAGCTGGAGCCCGGCCCAGCGGCAGCAGCAGCAGCAGCAGCAGCGATGCTCCGGCTCCAGCTCCGGCTCTTCCTCCTCCTCCTCCTCCTCCTCCTCCTCTTCCTCCTCCGCGGCCCCACGTCAGCACCTTCCCCCCGGCCCCCCCCGCCCGCTCCCCCAGTTCATCCCAGTTCCCTGCCAGGGCCCGGGGGGGGGGCGGGGGTGAACTCTTCCCTCACAGCCCGGGGGTGTCCCCGTGTCCCCACAGAGTCCCCGAGTCCCCACGGTGTCCCCCCAGCCCCACGGAATCCCCCAAAGTGACCGGGATCCCCCGGGGCCGCCGGTGTCCCCCAAATCCTGACGAGATGTCCCCAAATCCTGAAGGGATGTCCCCAATTCATGCATTGTCCCCCCGATCCCTACAGTGTCCCCCCCTCCCCACAATGTCCCCCATCCCCAGGGTGTCCCCCTTATCCCAGTGTCCCCCTCCAACTGTCCCCCCCAGTCCCGGTGTCCCCCCCTCCCCACAATGTCCCCCCCATCCCCATAATGTCCCCCCCATCTCCAGGGTGTTCCCCCCGCCCCTCGGTGTCCCCTCCCCTCCCCGCGGTGTCCCCCAGTCCCGGTGTCCCCCATATCCCAGTGTCCCCTCATCCCCACAGTGTCCCCCCCATCTCCTCGGTGTCCCCCCATTCGCACCGTGTCCCCCCATTCCCAGGGTGTCCCCCTCCTTGGTGTCCCCTCCCTCCCCTCGGTGTCCCCCCATCCCCTCAGTGTCCCCCCCCTCCCTCGGTGTCCCCCCCGCCCCTCGGTGTCCCCCCCCCTCTCCGTGTCCCCCCCCTCCCCTCGGTGTCCCCCCCCCTCCCCGCCACGTCCCTTTGGCACCGGGGTTCGGCCGTCGTGGAAATGGAGCGGGGGGGGGGCGGAATTGGGGAATTGGGCGTGTCCGTGTGGGCGTGGCCAGCGGGGAGGGGGCGGGGCCACCCAACAAAAGCTTTTCAAAGGGATGAAATTGGGGCAAAGCCAAAAAAACTTTAAAAGTCTCTTCAACCCCCCCCCAAAAAAAATCCCAAAAAAACACCCACCCCCCCCATGCCCTGCATGAGGGGAAACTGAGGCACGGCGGGGCCGGGGGGGGGGTCCCACGGTGTCCCCAAATTACGGGAGGGGCCGGGGGGGGCCCACGGTGTCCCCAAATTACGGGAGGGGCCGGGGGGGGCCCACGGTGTCCCCAAATTACGGGAGGGCCGGGGGGGGGCCCACGGTGTCCCCAAATTACGGGAGGAGCCGGGGGAGCCCCACGGTGTCCCCAAGTCACGGGGGGGGGCCACGGTGTCCCCAAGTCACGGGAGGGGCCGGGGGGGGGCCTACGATGTCCCCAAGTCACGGGAGGGGCCGGGGACCCCCCAGCGGTGCCCCCCAGGAGAGGCAGAAATGGGGGGGGTCCCCACCTCAACCCCGCCGGGAGCGGCCGTGTCCCCCCCCGCACGGGGACAGCGACAGTGGCGGTGACACGGCGGTGGCGGTGACACGGTAGTGGCGGGGACACGGCGGTGGCGGACGCGTCCCGCTGGCCACATCCTCCTCCTCCTCCTCCTCCTCCTCCTCCCCCCTTGGCGGGGCTGCCGAGCCCCCCCCGCCCGCCCCACACCGAAATTTGGGGCGGGCGCACGATGCCCTTGGCTCCCACCCCGGCCCTGACACGTCCCCGGCGCTGCCTCCACGTCGGCAGCGGGAGGGGGGCCCGGGGGGGCTGGGGGGCCCGGGGGCCGCGCCGGGGAATGGGGGAACCCGGGGGGGCTGCGGGGATCCCCCGGGTCCGGCCCCACCCTGCTCAGCCCAGCCGGGGGGGGCTCAGGACCGGGGCCACCCTGCCCGGGCAGGGCCCCCAGGGGCTGGCAGGGGAGCGGGCAGGGCTGGGGACAGTGACACTGACAGGGCTGGGGACAGTGCCACCGACAGGGGACAGTGCCATGGGCAGGGGACAGTGCCATGGGCAGGGCTGGGGACAGTGACACCGGCAGGGTTAGGGACAGTGCCATGGGCAGGGGACCGGGCAGGGCTGGGGACAGTGCCACCCGGCAGGGGACAGTGCCATGGGCAGGGGACAGTGCCACCGACAGGGTTAGGGACAGTGCCATGGGCAGGGGACAGTGCCACCGGCAGGGGACAGTGCCATGGACAGGGGACAGTGCCACCGGCAGGGGACAGTGCCATGGACAGGGGACAGTGGCACCGGCAGGGCTGGGGACAGTGCCATGGGCAGGGGAGCGGGCAGGGCTGGGGACAGTGACACTGACAGGGCAGGGGACAGTGCCACCGGCAGGGGACAGTGCCACCGACAGGGGACAGTGCCACCGGCAGGGGACAGTGCCACCGACAGGGCTGGGACAGTGTCACTGGCAGGGTTAGGGACAGTGCCATGGGCAGGGGACAGTGCCATGGGCAGGGATGGGGACAGTGCCACCGACAGGGCTGGGACAGTGCCAGGCTGTGCCTGTGGGCAGGGCTGGGACGTGCCAAGGGCAGGGGACAGTGCCATGGGCAGGGGACAGTGCCACCGGCAGGGCTGGGACGTGCCACAGGAAGAGCCGGGCCATGGGCAGGGGTGGGGACAACCCAGGCTGTGCCATGGACTGGCACAGTTGGGGGGGACAGAGCAGGGACACGCCACACACTGTGCCACGGGCAGGGCTGGGGACACCACGGGCAGGGTTGGGGACACACCACGGGCAGGGTTGGGGACACACCACGGGCAGGGTTGGGGACACCACGGGCAGGGCTGGGGACACCACGGGCAGTGTTTGGGGACACCACAGGCAGAGTGGGATAAAAGGGGTTCTGGGGAGCCCAAGGGGGCTTTTAGGGGCTGATGGTGCCACACTGTGAATTGTCCCTTGGCTGTGACTCTGCGCCTTGTGCCAGCTGCCTGTCTGTCCCTTCTCTCACGTAACCTGTGACACATCCATCTGTCCATCCGTCCATCCATCCATCTGTCCATTCATCCGTCCATCTGTCCATCCATCCCTCACCCACCTGACTACTTCACACTCTTTTTATTTCTTTTTCCCTTCCATCCTTCTCCACCCCTCCCCAGCGTGGGTGCAGCCCCGCAGGTGTAACCACTGCAGGTGCACAGGTGTGCCAGGTGTGTGCAACCCCTGCGTGTGCAACTCCAGTGTGTGTAACCCCTGAGTGTGCAGCCCCCGAGCGTGCACAGGTGTGTCAGGTGTGTGTAACCCTTGTGTGTGTAACCCCCGAGTGTGCACAGGTGTGTGCAGCCCCTGTGTGTGTAACCTCTGTGTGTGCAACCTCTGTGTGTGCAGCCCCTGAGTGTGCACAGGTGTGCTGGGTGTCTGTAACCCCTGTGTGTGTGACCCCTGTGTGTGCACAGGTGTGTGCAGCCCCTGTGTGTGCAGCCCCCGAGCGTGCACAGGTGTGTCAGGTGTGTGTAACACCTGTGTGTGCAGCCCCTGTGTGTGCAACCCCCGCCGGAGTCACCCGTGCACTCTCCGGGTCAGACCCCCGGTGCCACCTCCGTCCCCCCGGTACCACCTCCGTCCCCCCGGTACCACCTCCGTTCCTCCCTGTGCCACCCCAGCCTCCCCCGGTGCCACCCCCGCCCCGTCGGTGACACCCCGGGCTCCCCCGGTGCCACCCCGGTCCCCCCGGTGCCACCCCCGTCCCCCCCGGTGCCACCCCCGTCCCCCCCCGGTGCCACCCCGTCCCCCCCGGTGCCGCCCCGGCCGCGGCGCCCCCCGAGCCGTTCCCGGCTCCGGTGTCGGGAGCCCGGCCGGGCCGGGGCCGGGGCCGGTGCGGGGTGGCCGCGCTGCCGGCGCTGTCCGGCTGCAGCCCCGCGGCCCGGAGCCAAATTCCTCCGCCTCCGCAGGAAGCCGGCGGCGCTGGCGGCGCGGCGGGGCCGGGCCCGGCCGCAGGGATGCCGGAGCGGGAGAGGCTGGAGGAGGGAAAGCGGGTCAGCCCCGAGCCGCCAGCGTCACCCTGGCAGCGGCAGCGGCGGCTCCTTCGAGGAAGCGGGCGAGGATCCGGCCCCGTGACCCCTCCCGGCTCGGCCTGGCCCGGCCGCGCTCGCTCGAGGAACCCGCGCGGCCCCGGGGAGCCCCGGACCGGGGTGGGGTTCGCTCCCCACGGCCCCGGGGTGAGGAGGGGGCGGCTCCTGAGCGGGGCTTGGCTCGGCCGCTGCCCCGGGAGCCTCGAGGGGGGAATGAGGGAATGTTCAGCTCAGGCGGTGCCGGCTCCGGGATTTCCGTGCCTGGGTGCTGCTGACACCCCTGGGTGCTGCTGCCACCCCTGGGCATCGTTCCCGTCCCCAGGTACCGCTCCATCTCCAGGGGCTGAGCTCACCCTGATCCGTGCTCCCACCCCTGGGTGCTGCTGCCACCCCTGGGTCCTGCTCCATCTCCAGGGGCTGAGCTCACCCTGATCCGTGCTCCCCTTCCTCGGTGCTACTCCCACCCCTGGGTGCTGCTCCCACCCCTGGGTGCTGCTCCATCTCCGGGGGCTGAGCTCACCCTGATCCGTGCTCCCACCCCTGGGTGCTCCTCCTACCCCTGGGTGCTGCTGCCACCCCTGGGTCCCGCTCCATCTCCAGGGGCTGAGCTCATCCTGGGTGCTGCTCCCACCCCTGGGTGCTGCTCCCACCCTCGGTACCGACCCCTCCCCGGTCCGGAATCCCTCTCCCACCCCGTCCTCCCTGTCCCCCTCCCCGCTCCGTGTCCCCCTCCCCGCGGTGGCACTCGGGGCTCCCCGCGCTCCTCCCGGCGCTGCCGGAACACAAACCCGGCTCGCTGGAAAATGTGACCGGCCGATAACCGGGGCCGGGCCGGGGCCAGCTGGAACAGCGCGGGCTTGGCGGCGGCCCCGGGCCCGGCGGGGGACCCGGCGGGGGGGACAGCTCGGGACTCCCTCACACCTCGCGTGTCCCCGCCCCCGGCCTGGTCACAGCCAGGGGACACCGGGGGGGACAGGGGACACCGGGGGACACGGTGGGACAGGGGAAATGGCGGGACAGGGGACACTGGGGGGAGAGGGGACACGGGGGACAGGGACACGGCGGGACAGGGACACGGGGGGACAGAGACACGGGGGGACAGGGGACACGGAGAGACACGGGGGGACAGAGGACACCGGGGGACAGGGACACGGGGGGAGAGGGGACACGGGGGAACAAGGACACGGGGGGACAGGGGACACGGGGGGACACGGGGGGACAAGGACACGGCGGGACAGGGACACGGCAGGACAGGGGACAGAGGGGGACAGGGACACCGGGGGACAGGGGACACAGAGTCTGGTGGCACCTGGGCTGGGCCCAGCCCTGCCGTGTGACAGAATGGTGACCCCAGGGGTGGTGGCAGGATGGAAACGCCCCGGGGTGGTGACAAAAGGAGGGATGAGGTGCCCAGGGATGGTGGCAGCACAGAGTGCCCAGGGACAGTGGCACATGGACGGGACAGAGACACCCACGGGTGACGCTGGGTGGGCAGGATGGAGCTGCCCAGGGATGGTGCTGGATGGGGAGGTTGGTGACACTGGGACAGTGACAGATGGGGACAGTTAAGGTGCTCAGGGATGGTGACGTGGGCAGGACAGAGATGCCCGGGGAGGATGGAGATGGCCGGGAATTGTGCTGGGTGGGGGATGGAGGTGCCTGGGATGGTGGCACACGGGCAGGACAGAGACAGAGATGGTGGCACATGGGGGATGGCGGTGCCACATGGGGACAGTGACACACAGGGAGGATGGCAGTGCCCAGGGATGGCACCGGACAGGGAGGATGGTGGTGCCACATGGGGACTGTGGCACATGGAGGGATGGCAATGCCCAGGGACGGTGACACACAGGGAGGATGGAGGGGCCCAGGGATGGTGGCACACAGGGAGGATGGCGGTGCCACATGGGGATGGTGACACACAGGGATGGAGGTGCCCAGGGATGGCACCGGACAGGGAGGATGGCGGTGCCCAGGGACGGTGACACAGAGGGAAGATGGAGGTGCCACATGGGGATGGTGGCACACAGGGAAGGTGGCGGTGCCACATGGGGACTGTGGCACATGGAGGGATGGCAGTGCCCAGGGACGGTGACACACAGGGTAGACGGAGGTGCCACATGGGGACAGTGACACACAGGGTGGATGGCAGTGCCCAGGGATGGCACCGGTCAGGGAGGATGGCGGTGCCACATGGGGACGGTGACACACAGGGAGGGTGGCGGTGCCACATGGGGACAGTGGCACATGGAGGGATGGCAGTTCCCAGGGACAGTGACACACAGGGTGGATGGAGGTGCCCAGGGATGGTGACACATGGGGGGATGGAGGTGCCACATGGGGATGGTGACACACAGGGAGGATTGGGATGCCCAGGGATGGTGACACACAGGGATGGAGGTGCCCAGGGACGGTGACACACAGGGATGGAGGAGCCCAAGGACGGTGACACAAAGAGATGGAGGTGCCCAGGGACTGCGCTGACAGCCAGGAACGGCGGTGCCAGCCGGGCAGGACGCAGGTGCCCGGTGCCGGTGCCACACCGGGAGCACGCAGGTGCCCGGAGCCGCTGCCAGGAGGGCACCGGGAGGTGCCAGCCCGGCTCCCGGCCGGAGGTGTGTGGGCCGGCAGCAGCCGCGGCCGAGGAGCGCGTTTGTTTCTCATTAGCGGCTCTTGGCAGGAGCTGTGGAAAAAATCGCTTCAAACGGGGAGCTGGAAGGGAAAAGGCCGGGCCGAGGGAGGGGAGAGGGGCCGCGGTGGGGAAGGGCGGCACGGGGCCAGGCGGGGGCGGGGAGGGGGCCTGGATGCGGTGTGGGGATGGGGACAGGGGGACACCTGGGCGTCGAGACCCCCGGGTTCCGTGCGGGGGTCTCTTGCACACTTGGACACGCTTGCACACGCGTGTGTGCACACCCGAGGGGAGGGGACAGGGACACGCGGCCGGGCACCTCCATCCGCACGGTGCCCCCGCCCTCCCGGGGAAACTGAGGCACACCGGGAGCGCCTGCGGGACCGCGGGCCCGGCCCCGCCGCGGGGCTCCCGCTGCAGCCACCGCCGGTTCTCACGGGTTTGGGGGGGCCCCGTCACCGCCGCTTACGCAACCGCGGGTCCGGCAGCGGCAGCGCGGAGCGGGCGGGGGCAGCGCGGGCCCCGGGGTCCTCCCTGCCTCGCACCACGACCGGGATTTAGCGGTGACAGCGGCGCGCCCCGCCCCGGTGTGGCCGTGCCCGGGTGGCACCGGTGCCCGGCTGTGCCGTGTGTCCCCTCCCGGGACCCCGCCCTGGGCTGGGAAGCGGGAGAGCGGCGAGACGGGGTCACCTGGGGACACGGCTGGGGATGGCGCTGGTCCCTGAGCCCGGGCTGGTGGCACCGTGGCAGCCTTGGCGGCGGGAGCGGGGTTGGCACAGCCGGCCCGGCAGGCACCGGGTGCGTGTGCCAGGGATGATGTGTGTGTGTCCGTGTGAGACCAGTGTGTGTGTCCGTGTGAGACCATGTGTGTGTGTGTGTGTCCGTGTGAGACCAGTGTGTGTCCGAGTGTGTGTGTCCGTGTGAGACCGTGTGTGTGTCCGTGTGAGACCATGTGTGTGTGTGTGTGTCCGTGTGTGTGTCCGTGTGTGTGTGTCCGTGTGTGTGTCCGTGTGAGACCGTGTGTGTGTCCGTGTGAGACCGTGTGTGTGTGTGTGTGTCCGTGTGAGACCAGTGTGTGTGTGTGTGTCCGTGTGTGTCCGTGTGTCCATGTATGTGTGTGTCCGTGTGTGTGTCCGTGTGTGTGTCCGAGTGTGTGTGTCCGTGTGTTTGTGTGTATGTGTGTCCGTGTGTTCGTGTGTCCGTGTGTCCATGTGTGTGTCCGCGTATTTGTGTGTGTGTGTGTCCATGTGTGTCCATGTGTGTCCGTGTGTCCGTGTGTGGTCCAGGTGTGCGCACCCTCCGTTCCCATTCCCCTTCCCGTTCCCGTTCCCATTCCCATTCCCGTTCCCTTCCCGTTCCCATTCCCGTTCCCGTTCCCGTTCCCGTTCCGTTCCCGTTCCCGTTCCCGTTCCCGTTCCCGTTCCCGTTCCCGTTCCCGTTCCCGTTCCCGTTCCCGTTCCCGTTCAATTCCCGTTCCCGTTCCCGTTCCCGTTCCCGTTCAATTCCCGTTCCCGTTCCCGTTCCCGTTCCCGTTCCCGTTCCCACCCGGTCCTGCCACCATCACCCACCCAGCATCGCGGACTTTTCCGCCTCCAGCCGGGATTTAATTCCCCCCTCCCCGCGGCTGGTGCGGAATTAGGAACCCAAAGGGAGCCCCGGGGAGCCTCTGACCCCCGGGGGACACGGGGGGACACGAAGGGACACGAGAGGACACGGGGGGACACGGGGGGACACGAGGGGACACGAGGGGAAATGAGGGGACACGAGGGGACACGGGAGGACACGAAGGGACACGAGGGGACACAGGGGGACACGAGGGGACACGGGGGACACGGGGGGACAGGAGGGACACGGGGGGACAGGAGGGGACACGGAGGGACACAAGGGGAAATGAGGGACACGAGGGGACACGAAGGGACACGAGGGGGCACGGGGGGACACGGGGGACACGAGGGGACACGGGGGGACACGGGAGAACACGAGGGGACATCAGGGGACACGAGGGGACACGGGGGGACACGAGGGGACACGAGGGGACACGGGGGGACACGGGGGGACAGGAGGGGACACGGAGGGACACGAGGGGACACGGGGGGACACGGGGGGACACGGGGGACAGGAGGGGACACGGGGGGACACGGGGGACAGGAGGGGACACGGGGGGACACAAGGGAAAATGAGGGACACGGGGGGAAATGAGGGGACACGAGGGGACACGAGGGGACACGAGGGGACACAGGGGGACACGGGGGGACACAGGGGGACACGAGGGGACACGGGGGGACAGGAGGGGACACGGGGGGACAGGAGGGGACACGGAGGGACACAAGGGGAAATGAGGGGACACGAAGGGACACGAGGGGCACGGGGGGACACGGGGGGACACGGGAGAACACGAGGGGACATCAGGGGACACGAGGGGACACGGGGGGACACGGGGGGACAGGAGGGGAAATGAGGGGACACGGGGGAAATGAGGGGACACGGAGGGACACGAGGGGACACGAGGGGAAATGAGGGGACACGAGGGGACACGGGGGGACACGAGGGGAAATGAGGGGACACGAGGGGACGGGGGGGACACGAGGGGACACGAGGGGACACGAGGGGACACAGGGGGACACGAAGGGACATGGGGGACACGGGGGGACACGGGGGACACCAGGGGACACCGCCCAGAGCCCCGGGGGGATGGAGGAGCCCCGTGCCCCGCAGCAGAGGCCCAACAAACTCAATCCAGCCGGGACAGAGCGGGGCTGGCCCGGCTGAGGGGGCCTGGCCCGGCTCAGGGGGGCTCTGCCCCCTCGGGAGGCGATTTTGGGGGTCCCCACGGGGGCACGGGAGGACACGTGGTGACAAATCCCCCGCTAAGCCCTTGAGCCAATTCGGCGGCTGCAGCTGCCTGACCCGTGCGGCCGAGCCGCGGTGCCCCGGGCAGCCCTAAACCCCTTACGGGGATGATCCCGATTAGGGCACCCCGACCCCCCCGCCCTCCGGGGCTCCCCCTCCCAAACCGGCCCCCACCGGCCGTGTCCCCTCTGCCACCCCCTCCTCACCCGCTTTGTCACCCGCTGCTGCGGGGCCGGGGGAGCGGCGTGGGGCACCCCCGGATCGCCCCTGGTTCCCCCCCCCCGGCTCAGGCCCGGATCGCCCCCGGATGGTCCCGCTGGTTCACTCTTGGATCATCCCCCAGATCATCCCCGGGTCACGCCCCGAATCACCCCCGGTTCGCCCCCCCATCATCCCCCGAATCACCCCCGGTTCGCCCCCCAGACCACCCCTGGTTCACCCCCAGATCACCCCCGGATCGTCCCTGGATCATCCCTGGTTCACATCCCGGATCACCTCCTGGTTCACCCCCCGCATGACCCCCAGATCATCTCCGGATCACCCCCAGTTCACCCCCTGGTTCACCACTGGATCACCCCCCCAGTCACCTCCGGATCACCCCCGGATCGCCCCCGGTTCACCCCCCGGTTCACCCCTGGTTCACCCCCGGACCACCCCTGGTTCACCCCACGGATCATCCCCCACTCACCCCCGGGTCACCCTCGGATCACTCCCCTCTCACCCCTGATTCACCCCCCGGATCACCCCCAGATCGCCCCCGGATCGTCCCCTGGTTCACCCCCGAATCACCCCCGAATCACCCTCGATTCACTCCCCGGTTCACCCCCACATCACTCCCTGCTCACCCCCGGATCACCATCCCGATCACCCCCGGTTCACCCCCAGATCACCCCCGATTCATCCCCCCGATTCATCCCCCCGGTTCACCCCCCGCATCACCCCCGCACCGCTCCCCGCTCCCCCCGCTCCCCCCGGCGCGGGGCTCAGGGCTCTGATGGGATTTGGGAGCTTAGGGCTCTGAGCCGGCGGCTCTTCACACCCGCGGGGGGATCCCGATGCTCCGGCCTCCGCGCTGGCTCCGCGCCCTCCCCTCGGCCCGGGCCCGGGGTCTGGGGTCCCGTGTGCCACCCTGAGCGTCCCCTGTGCCACCCCGAGCACCCCTTGTGTCACCGCGAGCACCCCCTGTGCCACCCTGAGCACCCCCTGTGCCACCCTGAGCGCCCCTTGTGCCACCCTGAGCACCCCCTGTGCCACCCTGAGCACCCCCTGTGTCACCCGAGCACCCCCTATGCCACCCTGAGCACCCCCTGTGTCACCCCGAGCCCCCTGTGCCACCCTGAGCACTCCCTGTGTCACCCCGAGCCCCCCCTGTGCCACCCTGAGCACCCCCTGTGTCACCCCGAGCACCCCTTGTGCCACCCTGAGCACCCCCTGTGTCACCCCGAGCACCCCTTGTGCCACCCTGAGCGCCCCTTGTGCCACCCCGAGCACCCCCTGTGCCACCCTGAGCACCCCGTGTGCCACCCTGAGCACCCCGTGTGTCACCCCGAGCACCCCCTGTGTCACCCTGAGCACCCCCTGTGCCACCCTGAGCGCCCCTTGTGCCACCCCGAGCACCCCCTGTGCCACCCTGGTTATGCCCTGTGTCCCCTTTTGGGGACAGCCCCCCTCAGCAGGGTGCCAGCACCCTTGGCACGGTCCCACCCTTTTAAAAAAACCCCAAAAATGTCCCAAATCGCCCCAAAATGTCCCAAATCACCCCAAACTGACCCAAATCACCCCAAACTGACCCAAATCGCCCCAAACTGACCCAAGTCACCCCAAACTGACCCGAATCACCCCAAACTGACCCAAATCACTCCAAAATGTCCCAAATCACCCCAAACTGACCCAAATCACCCCAAACTGACCCAAATCGCCCCAAACTGACCCAAATCGCCCCAAACTGACCCAAATCACCCCAAACTGACCCACGTCGCCCCAAACTTACCCAAATCACCCCAAACTGACCCATATCACTCCAAAATGTCCCAAATCACTCCAAACTGACCCGAATCACCCCAAACTGACTCAAATCACCCCAAACTGACCCAAATCACCCCAATCTGACCCGAATCACCCCAAACTGACCCACGGCGGGGTGTCGCGAGCCCCCCCACGCAGGGCAAGGTCCGCGGCGGGGCCGGGAGGGTGCAAAGGGCGGCGGGTGCGGGCCCTGGGTGCGGGTGTGGGTGCGGGTGTGGGTGCCGGTGCTGGGTGCGGGCCCAGGGGTGTCCCCGGGGCAGAGTGCGGCGGTGGCGCGGAGGTGACGCGACGGCGCCGGGGGACACCGGGGTTCTATC
>JAJEOU010000439.1:0-30365 GCA_021534815.1 Acrocephalus arundinaceus
AGGGGGGGAGAACACAACACCAAGCTGCAATTCTTTTCTCAAAGAAGTCATTTCCTGCGGCACAAAAACATCTTTGCTGTGAAGGGACAGAAGAATCTGGCATTTAAGAATCCTCAATTCAGGAAAGTTTTACTTCCTGTTGCTCAAGTCAAGTACTTCCAAAAAGTTGCAGACTTCCCAAATTAATTGGTATGGCCTGAGAATGTCAAAGATTCGGAAGTTTGCTTCCCATCCCAAAGCAGCAACTCATTTGCCTTAATGTCATCCATTGAGAGTCACTTTACAAAACATAACACTACACAGGGGCAAAAAAAGGCCATTCTTTGGTTTGCAAATGGTTCTCTATGAAGGGATGATAATATCTAATTCTCTTAGGGAATAAAAGCTCTCAAGGAATGAAAGTCCACTCCGTGTTACAGAAGTACCCCAAACAGATGAGTAGATCGCAATCTCCTCCCTGGTACAGATATGTAAGTGGCCAGTAAAGCACAGCTCTCCCCTCTTCTTCCCAGCAGGAGAATCAGGACCACTAACAGCAAAAGTCAAATACTCCTTCTGGCCTCCATAAGCAAAGCTGTGCCAAACCACAGATGCTGCCTTCAAACTGACTCCAGTTCCAGCCTAGACCTCTCACCTTCCAGACAGCTCCTTCCCCAACACACCCGCCAACACCAGCACCCCCTAAACACCCGCACAGAAGCCCTCAGCATCCCACCAGTAGCCCCAGCTGTTCCCATCTCTCTAAGGAGCTTTCCCACCTCCAGCAGACCCCCTGGTTCCCTGCCTGTGCCGTGGAATGGCACTCAGGGGGATCTGCTCCAAGGCCTTCCCCAGTAGCAAGCTCAGGCTGCCTGGCCTAGGGTTCCTGGATCATCCTTCCACTTACCCTGCCTGTGCACGGCTGTCACATTTGCACAATTGTGCTCAGCTCGGACTTCTGCACTTAGCCAGGACTGCTGGTAAGGATCGAGAGCAGCCTGGCAAGCTCTTTCTCCAGCTCCCTCTTTGCTCTCAGGGGAGGTAGAACATTCCACAGGAAAGACACTGGTGCCGCAAGGAGTGGGTGGCATCAGGCAGCTCTGGGGAGAGCCCTCAGCACTGCTGTGTCTTGAGGGAAAACGGTTGGCCTTGACCTGTAGGCACCCGTGCAAGCCTAAAATCAGCTGCCTCAGCTTCCAGGACTTCTCTTGGCCTGCATCCTGACGTGGATGCAGGACTGCTGCGAGGCACTGCTGGGACCCAGTGGGACAAGACTGGCTGTGTCATGTCCATGTAGCACGCCTCACACAGCCAGGGTCATCCCAAAACCAGACAAACACTCACGTGTCAGCAGAGAAGAGCAAGGAGCGCTGAGCTCCTCTGAGGGTATCTCAGCTGGGCTCGATCCCAGAACATGCCTCCATTTTAAGGCCTGCTAGTGCCAAGCTGCCAGAAATGCCTACCTTGTTCTCTCCAAGATGCACAGGAAGAGTCAATGAGCAGGATGCCTTGGGAGGCAAAACTTCCAAGTTTTTCCTGAGGCCAGGGAGACACCAAGATGAGCTGAGACTCTCTCCATGCATCCTGGCCCACACAGCCCAGCTCTGTGCTGGCCCTGGGCCAGAGCAGCTTCCAGCAAGCAAAAGGCAAATGCATATTGCCAAGAGTTGAAACACAGCAGACAGGTGAGATGTGAAAAGTGTGTGCCTAAAGGTCTTTGAATTCACAGGTCTCAAAGAGAGCTTTGGGGCACACAGATGGACAGAGCTGCTCCTGCTCACACCTCTGTCCAAAGGGGGGTAACACACCCTGCTGGAGCTGCTCGGGTTGGTCTCTGCAGGTCCAGGTGGATGCCCAACCTGCTCTTCACAGCCTGCTCCCTTGCCCTGCCCCTCTGCCAAGTGCAAGGGGCCTCAAGGACTGAAAGGACCACAGAGAGCCAAAGGGAGACACTTGCATCTACCTCACTGGGAGCTCCTTGGTATGCACTTTCCTTGTGAAGCAATTCCCTTTCCCCCAAAGGTTTTTCCCTAAATGTGAAGCTTTCCTGGGGAACGCACTCTTAAAAAAAGACGGGCAAGGCTGAATTACTTCTGGTCCTTTCAGGACAGGCACTCCAGCTCTCGCTCGTATTCCCCCAAGTGTGTTCCCAGCTGGAGGTTCAGATGTGCAGCCCCAGGCTCTCTACAAACACAAGCTGCCCGCTTCCTCCTCACCTGCCTCAAGTCCTGCCTGCGGTCGCGGCAGCAAAACCAGGCTGTTCCCAGCCAGAGACCAGAGCCCTGCTCCCACAGGACACTCCTGCCAGCACCTTCCAGGACTCTCTGCTGTGCACACAGCACTTCTCATGCCCGCTCTAACAGCCTTTGGAACAAAGAGCACAACCTGGCTGGCGCTGCCATCAGCACAGCCCAAACACAGGCGGAGGCAGGAGAAGCAGGGGCTGGTTTGCGGCCATGCCCAAGAGAGACTGGGGGGGTGTCCTCCCTCTGGTCTCCCTTGGTGTTGGCTTTTTGACTGGCTCTGAGGCAGGGGCTGCGATTCCTTAGCTGTGGAGACCACAACTACACCTGGGATCCTGGCAATGCCCTACAGCGCTCAGGGCACTGGCACAATTGTGTGTCCGAGTCTTGGCCACCGTGCTGCTGCTTCATTTGCCCTTAGGAACACCCAAAGCTCCCTGTGAAGCCCTGATGGCCTCTGGTTCTGCCCTCTTCTATACCCTGTGCAGGGATGGAGCACCCAGTTGCTCCCAGTTGTCCCCAACATGGTCCCAGTTGTTCCCAGTGTTGTCCCCTGCAGTATCATTCCAGACACTCCCAGTATATCCCAGTTGCCCCCAGCATGCTCATTCCCAGCTACCCCAGGGTCCCCAGAATGGTTCCAGTTGCCCCCAGCATGACCTTACTCATTCCCAGTATATCCCAATTACCTCCAGCACACACCCATCATTCCCAGTCACTCCCAGTAGCCCTCAGTGAGGTCCCAGTCACTCCCAGTATTTCCATGTCCATGCTCCAAGTGCTGCTCCCAGCCCTGATCCGTGGGGATGGGAATGTCCCGCTCCCTTCCCGGGGCAGGGTCACACCTGGGCCAGGTGTGCAGGGCAGGACCTTGCCCTGAGCCCAAGCCCTGTCCCACCTGCAGGATCTGCTTCCCCTGGGCCTCTTCCTGCTGCGGCCTCAAGCCCAGCTTGGTGCTGAACAAAGGGGCTGGGGCGGGGTCATCCCCCAGCGGGGGCTGCACACCCCCTCTGCCCCCTCCCCAAATTCCCTCCTGGGGGCAGCAGGAGCTGGGCCAAGAGCCCTGTGGGGAGGGAAAAGGGGGCGACACTGGGATGGTGACACTGGGATGGTGACACTGTCCTCCCCCAAGCTCTGGGAGAGAGACACACACAGCCCCTGGGGATCCCCATTCACCTTCTCCTGCAGTGCCAGGAGGACGAACCCAAACATGGAGCCCCTAAACCACAGCAGCATCTTTGGCGTAGGGTCTGGTGGCAGCTTTGGGGGTATGGGGGCAGTCACCAAACTGCCCAAAAACCCCATCCCAGCCCCAAAGCCACTCCCTGACCCCTCAAACCACCCCACAGCTCCTGCCCAGAGCACCCACAACCACTGCCTGCAAGAGAAATGGCCCCAAAACCAAAACTCCCATTCCCATCTCCCCCAAGACCCACCCAAATTCCCTCCAAGCCATGAAGTCCTGCCACGACCCAAAAACTCCCTCACAACCCCCCCCGAAAGCTCCCAAGCCCTCTCCCAGCACCACAAATGGCCCCAAGAGCAGCAAAAGCCTCTCTCAGTCTCCCCAGGAGTCTGTAAAACCCCTTTCAGCCCCTACGGAACTGATCAGGAGAGGTTGGTGCACAGAACATCCACCGGCAGGATCAGCTCGGGCACTTCAGCAGCAACTTGGGCACTTTGCAGGGGACACACCTAATTCCCCCTGAGTATTCTCCTGAACCCCAAATTGACACTCAAATCCCAGTAAAATGATTCAGCTTTCAATCTCATTGCTTAATTTTGTTTATTTTACCCCAATTGTGGGTGTTTTGATGGGATAAACATGGAAATTATTTAGGTGGGAAAAGGTCTCCAAGATCCCCCAGCATTGCTTGATGCCACATGAAGGAAAAGCTGGCCAGAGCAGATGAGATTTTTTGGGCTGTCAACAAATCAGCTTTTCCCAATTAATTTCTAAAGTTGAACAAAGTCTTGATGGATGTTCCTGTCACAGAATTCTTTCAGGTGCCTATGGGGGTCCAGGAAGATGTGCAGACCACCAGCCAGGTAGTGTCCCAACCTGGATCACTGGGAACGTGGGTCACCAGGGCTCTGCCCAATGTGGGTCCTCCAATGGGGGGATGGAGTTGGAGCAGAGCATGAAGCTCTTCCACAGTCGGGGCACTTGCAGGGCTTCCCTTACTGGTGCCTCTGTTGGTGTTGGGTCAAGTGAGAGCTCCTGGAAAAGCTCTTCCCACACTGGGGACACTCGTAGGGCCTCTCCCCAGTGTGGATGTGCCAGGGCAGCAGAAGGAAATTTAGGGGAGGATGTTGCAGAAAGAGGCTGTGGACATTGTGGCTGCAAAGCAGGGAATGGAGAGTGTAGCACTAAGAAGGTTTCCTTATTGCAGATAACTGCACTTCCATGATGAGGACAAAACTTTCCTAAGCTGAACATTCAATCTCAAACCCATCGATTTTAGGCAGGAATGCCAGGAAAAGCACTTCACTCCCTGCATGCATTAATGGATGCTGGAGTGCAGAGTGCACCCTGTGAACTCCCAGGGATTGGAGGCTGCACTGCGGGCTGCCAGGAAACACTTGCCAGGCACGGCAGAGGTTGTACATCTGTTCAAACTCATGGCAACTGCACAGGATTCTTTCAAAGTCTCACTCCGTCCCATTGCATGGGCACTGCTCCTGCCAGCATGTAGAGGTCAGGAACAGGGACAATGCAGGTGACAGGGACGCTGGGCAGGCAGTGAGTGCTGTGCCAGCACGGCCAGAATGGTGCAAGAGGCAGCGCCAAACAGGCTGAGGCACCCAGACCAACCCCTCTGTGCAGGCCTCGGGGTGAGCACACAGCTTCAAGAACGTCATGTGCTCATCCCACAGAGCCTTCTCTGCAACTCTGGGGTAACCCTGTCAGCTTCCTGCTGGATTTCACAACAGAAAGAGAAATTGTTCTCTCCTTTTGCCCATCTCAGCTACACAGAGGGAAGCATGGGAGGCCATCTCTCCATCTGTGCAGGTGTTCAAGCTAAGCCAGCCAGTCTGTGGGGTTTGAATGCAAATAAACCAGGAACAAGAACTACAACCAACAGGAAAATCCCACACCATATCTGCATGCAAAACCCCAATTTTAAGACACCTGAGCCTCAGCCACGCCCAGCACCGGCCTGGGGGCGGGGCCAACTGCTGAGATAGGGGCGTGGCTTTGGCAGAAAGGGGTGGGGCTTCACAACATAATGCATTGGTGGGTGTAGCTAAACTACATAGGATAAATGGCAGCCATGGGTAAGTGTGGCTTAATGAAAGGGGTGTGGCTTTGGCCAAGGGGTGTGGCTTAAACCAATGGGGTGGGGTTTGCTGGAAGGGGGCGTGGCTTAGCCCACATAGGGATGATAGGCAGCTCAATGTGGATGTGGCTTAAGAAAGGGGGTGTGCTTGAGAAAAGGGACATAGATCACCAGAACAGCTCTCACTCCACGACTGGCTCCTGCCACCAAGCCTCAGCCTCACCTGGGAGTGAAAAGTGCATGGCCAGGTGAGAAAAGGGCTTTGCCAGGTGAGGAAAGGGTGTGGTTAGAAGTGGGCGGGGTCGGAAAGGCCATGGCCTCACCAGGTTGCAGCATCACCTGGTGAGGGACGGAGTCAGGCTCCCAGGTGACTTCCAGGTTTGCAGGGCGGTTGCTGGGCAGGGCAGGGAGGTGACAGAGCTGATGTCACCTGTCAAGGTCTGCCAGGTGTGTGGTGGCCATGCCCACTCCCCACAAGCCACGTCCACCCTGGCCCTGCCCTCCTGCCTTCAGGGCTGAGGATACCCAGGTGTGGCTGGGGCATGGCCACCCCTCCTCTGAGTGCCAGGGCCCGGCCAGGGCGGAGCCATCCCGTGTTGCTCTCAGCTCTGGGCACCCCGGGCTTACCTGTGGGGGAAAAAGAAAAAAATGTGGGGCATTTTCCCACCAAAAACTGGGACTTTCCAACCCCGAAATTGGTAGGTTTAACCCCAAAATATTTGGGACATCCTGTCTACCCACTGAAATGAATGGGGGTTTTTTTGACATCAGAGCTACCCATTGAAATGAATGGAAGAGAAAGGACATCAGGTCTACCCACTGAAATCAATGGATGGAAAAGGACACCAGGTCTACCCAATTAAAGTCAATTAGGATATACGGACACCAGGTCTACCCATTAACAGGGCTGGATTGGTAAGGGTTACTGGTGTGAAATGTGGGGTTGTGTCTCATGTCAGGTAGAAAAAGACAGCCTTTGTAGCTGAGGTTGTGAAATGTGTGGAAAAAGCCATAGGACAATTATAAAAAACCAGTTTTAATTAACAAATGGAAAAAGCATGGAAAAGGCTTTTGGACTAATATTTTGCTTGCTTATAAGTGAACAATGTGAGCCTAAAAGTTTTCACAATATAAGTTTTAAGCTTTTTCAATTAGTATGAGCTTTATAGGTTTTTAACATGTAGGATAGAAGAATGCACAAGTATTATTATTAATATTATTATGAGTATTATTATTATTATTAGCTTTGAAAATAAAATTATTATAAGCTTCAACCTGCTTTGTAATAAAAGGGTTTGAACTACAGCTTTAGAATATATACGTATATATAGAAGGAATTGTAATCACCTGAATAGAAGAAAGAAGTGAGCTTATCACAGGCTAAAAATTGATGATCATGAGAAGGAAGGCTGGACAATCCTGGAAAAGGAGATAGACCCCCATCTGGTAGCTGGACATCACCGCCACTGATTTATGGTCCTGAAGAAGGAAAGCTGAACCTCATCATCACTGGTGTTTGTTTCTGAACAAGGGAAGCTGGACATCACTTCACTGATTTACAACTCTGAGGTACAGAAATTCAACGTCACCAATAGGAATTGATCACAAGGGGGTATAGAAATTGGATTTCACAAATAGAAACTAGGAGGAAGCTAGAAAAAAAAAAACTGCTGAGAAATGCTTATGAAGATTATCAATAAATACCAGCAGGAATCAGCAGTCTGTGTGCAGTTGGAGGGGAGACCCCCACTGCTTTGCTCACACTTTACCATTTTGTATTAAAGAATTAATAAATTGATTGCTGCTTGATATATTGGCCGAGTCAAGCTCTTTATTCCTTACACTGGTTAGACTGGGAGTACTTGGAAGGGCTAAGGGGGAGCTGTGGGGGAGGAACCAGAAGCACTGGGGGGGAGTTGGAAGCACTGGGAGGCAGGAGTAGAGGAAACTGAGCAAACTGGGAGCACTGGGAGGGGTTACTGGGAGTGGCTAAGAGGGGGCACTGGGATTAGTGGGAGCACTAGGAATGGTTAAAGGGGGGCACTGGGGTTAGTGGGAACTCCAGGGAATTACTGGGAGCACTGGGAAGGGTTACTGGGGGTAAATGGGGGTAAACAGGACACCAGGTCTACCCATTCAAGTCAATGGGATAAATGGGACACCGCGTCTACCCAGTCAAAGCAGTGGGGTCTCATGACCACCAGTTTGGGCAGGGGCCCAAGAATATTTGGGGGTACCCAGGTGTACCTAGGTGATTTTTGGGGAGATCCACGTGATTTCTGGGGGTACCTAGGTGTACCCATGTGATTTTTTGGGAGGACCCAGGTGGTTTTGAGGGTACCCAGGTAGTTTTGGGGGTACCCAGGAAATTTTAAGAGGGAATCCAGGTGATTTTGGGGAGGTACTCAGGTTATTTTTGGGGTTCCCAGGAGAATTTTGAGGGGACCCAGGCGATTTTTGGGGTACCCAGGTGATTTTTGGGATTCCCAAAAGTCCAAGTGACTTCTGTGGGGTATCTGGGTGACTTTAGTGGGGAGACCCAGGTGATTTGGGGGAGTATCCAGGTGTATCCTGGTAATTTGGAAAGGGACCTAGGTGAACGTGGGGTGTACTCAGGTGTATCCAGGTGGGTTTTGGGGGGTACTCAGCTTATTTGGAGGGGATCCAGGTGACTTTTAGGAGTACCCAGGTTCTTTTGGGGGGTATCCAGGTGATTTTTGGGGGGTACCAAGATGAATTTGGGTATACCCAGGTAATTTTAGGGATTCCCACATGTCCCCACTCAGCCTAACAGGCTGGGAGAAGATGATGGCCACCATCGTGTTCTCCTGGTGGACGTGGACACAGATGACCCTTGGCAGCCTGGGGGGGCTGTGCAGAGACACCTCGACATTCAGGGGGCACCCCAACATTTGGAGGCACCGATTCATGATTTTAAAGGGTAAAGATTTTAGCTAAGCGATGGTAGTAATTTATATGGATCACGGTGTAAGTTAGATAAGCAAATGATAGGATAATGATGATTAGATGCCTTAACTAGAGCTAATTGTTGTATTGTTTGCCATTATGAGCTTGTTTATAGAAGGAAATGCAGTAAGAAAACCTTTATAAGAACAGATTGAAACCATTAAGAACAATGCCCAGAACCTGGACTTTATATCAATCAATCACAAAGCAGGGGACCTTGGATCGTGCCAGAGGGTCACAGAGACCTGAGGAAGACTCTCCTGACTTCATCTTTTGAGACCACCAACCCAATTCAAGAGAAGAATTGCACACACATGAAGGACTAATAGTCTCATTTAATACAGAGTGGGGATGGGAGGTCCTGGGGTTATGCACATGTATTGTATGTAAGATCTTGGGAAATAAATGGAGGGCAAAGAACCTTGTACGGGGCGGTCACACCTTTCAGAGACGACTCCCATGCAACCCACTGGTGTTAATAAACATACCACTTTCTAACTTAAACTAGTTACAAGATTGTTGTCCGTGATCACATCAGTTTTTAAAAAGATTCATTCTGGCAACCCAGCCAGGAGGAGGCTCTGCTCAGCTGTGAGACCAGCTGGGGTGGAGGACCCACTTGGGGCACACCCCAGGATATTCCTGGAAGTGTGGACTCCCTGCCTGGACTGTCCATCCAGCAGCAGACAAGGACTCCTGACTACTAAAAACTACGGATAAAAGGGTATGTTTAAAACTGAGACCGTTTTAAACAGTGACCTGTAAGGCATATGTGTGGTCAGGAAACGCCATCGGTAAGTTGCGGGAGACATCCCACACACAACTTGTGCCTCTGCAGTGTGCTTGCAAGCTGAAATTGCAGTTGGTGTCTGCTCAGTTGTATTTGGTTGCCAGCACAGAGAGCTGCTGAGCTCTTGTACCGAGCCAGGGGGGCTCAGGCTGTAGTTGCTGGCAGAAGGGGATTTTGCCATTTGTTGCATTGTAGAGGGCTCAGTTTGCTGGCAATTTGAGGCTAGCAGTTGTAAGGGCAAATCCTGGTCTATGGTTGTTATGCTGTGTGAATGTGTCCTGACTGCGAGAACGATTGTGAGAGAGTTTGTTGAGATGTGCTATTAGCATGAAGTGAAAGGGAGTTTGGACCTGTGGTTTCGTTTTTGGGACACTGAGATGGCCAGTGAAAAATGAAGCAAGTGGGGCACATGATTAAAGCGTTTGATAGCGCTGCATGTTGTGTAAAACCCTTAAAAAAAAGCCCCCTCCCCGCTGTGACTGCGGTGTGTGCGTACTTCGGTTCCGGGGGACGGTATTTACTGTAACACCCGGTGTTCATGTTAAAAGGGTCCGGACTGCCAGAGTTGTTCAGGCCTGGTGTTCAGGTGGTTTTGCCTCTGGAATTTGAGATACAGAGGTTGAGTGGTTTAGTACAGTGTGTTTGTAAGTGTTTCCCATGGGAATAATAAGATTGGGATGCTAGTTTTCAAGGGAGAGATGTTTTGTTTGTGTGTAAGTGACTTGGAATTGTGTTTTGGAGCTGTGGTAGATTTTTGAGGCAGCACTGCTACTTGTGTGAAAAGTTGTAAGTGCAGCACAGGCTGAGTGAGAAACAGTAAAAGTGGTTTGTTTGAAAGAGTTGATTAGTCTCTGAACGCTGAGACATGAACGTTTTTGAAGTAGTTTGGGGAGAGACAAAGGACAGGACCAGTTTGGCAAGGAAGAGTAGAAGCCTTCGATAAGGGCTTAGATGTGATTTTAGGTACGGAGGCTGTGTTTGTAGATGCTGATTGCTAGAATTAAAATAGAGATAGTTTGGGTCTGAGAATTCTATCTGGTCAGACGAATAGAGGGAATTCCTCTCCTTGAGTGGTTTTGGCTCGACTCATTTGGACTCGAGAGTTTGTGAATTCAGTAAACTGGTGGATAGACAGGGGAAATGAGAGAATAATATATTTAGAAGATTTCTATCAAGCGTCTGCTGGGGGATTAGTGGCTTTGGATTGGGAGCAAGAGGCTGTGGAGAATTTAGAAAGTCAAGAAGGAATTAATGGAATAGCTTTTATTTGTGGGAATTTTCCTGCAGCTTTTGGTGCATTTAGAGGTTTGCATTGTGCTGAGCTGTTAAAACTGAAGATCACAGTCAGAGACACTCTAACTAGTTACAGTGAGAAAGTGGAATGGTTATTAACACCAGCTGGTGGCACAGGAGCTGTCTCTGAAAGGTGTGACTGCCCTGTACAAGGTTCTTTGCCCTCTATTTATTTCTTAAGACTTACATAAATACATGTGCATAACCTGAGCACCTCCCATCCCTGCTCTATATTAAATGAGGCTATTAGTCCTTCATGTGTGTGCAATTCTTCTCTTGAATTGGATCAGCGATCTCAAAGGATGAAGTCAGGAGAGTCTTCCTCAGGTCTCTGTGACCCTCTGGCACTACTCAAGGTCCCCTGCTTTGTGATTGATTGATATAAAGTCCAGGTTCTGGTCATTGTTCTTACTGGTTTCAATCTGTTCTTATAACGGTTCACTTACTCCATTTCCTTCTAAAATCAAAACTAAAATGAGCTCATAATGGCAAACAATACATCAATTAGTTCTTTCTTAAAAAACTGATAATCATTAACCTATCGTTTGCTTATCTAACTTGCATCCTGATCAATATGAATTGCTTCTAACCCTTAGCCAAAATTTCAACTCTTTAAAATCATGATTCACTAGTTCCTTCCAATCACTCCCAGTATGGTCCCAGTTGCCTCCAGCTAGATCAACCCCCTCAGTCCCAGTATGATGATGTTTGCTCCCACCATGCTCCCAGTTGCTCCCAGTCACCCCCAGTATGGGGGATGATGTGCAGGGTATGTTCCCAGTCGCTCTCAGGTACTCCCAGTGTTAGTCCAGTCACTCCCAACAGGATCCAAAGATGAGCCCAGTGTGGTCCCAGTCACTGCCAGTATGAACCAGTTGCATCCCACATGGTTCCAGTTGCTCCCTTTCACCCTCACTTTTGTCCCAGTCACTCCCAGTCTCTCCCAGTGTACGCCAGTTCCTTCCAGCATGATCCCATTTGCTCACAACCACTCCCAGTCACACTCACCGCCAGTATGATCCCAGTCACCTCCAGCATGACCCCAGTTCATCCCAGTATAAGCCCAGTTGCTTCCAATCAGGCCCAACATGCACCCAGTCACTCCCAGTTCCTCCCAGTTTCCCCTAGCATGATCCCAGTTGCTACCAGCTGCTCCTGGTCAGCCTCAGCATGGTCCCAGTCACTCCCAGTATATCCCAATTTCCTCCAACATGGCCCCAGTTGCCCCCTGCAGGCTCCTGACTCCCAGTATGAATCCACTATGATCCCAGTCTCCCTCAGTGTGATCGCAGTCTCCCCTGGAGTGATCCCAGTTGCTCCCAGTATGATCCCAGTGTGATGTCAGTACAAACCCAGTGCAATCGCAGTCCCTGTATGATCCCAGTACAAACCAGTCACTCCCAGTGATGCCATTTCTAGGGCACACACACACACCCCCATTCTGACTGGTCCCGGCTCCATCCCCGCTTCATCTACGAGCTGTGAGATGTTTGAAGAATGGAGGAGAAGGAGGAGGAAGGAGGGAGGAAGAGGCGGAGCGGCAGCAGGGGGAAGAAGAGGAGAGGAAGAACCAGGCAGCTCCAGTGCTCCCTGAACTCGTAGCCCCCTGGGACCATCACCTCCAATCCCACAGGTGCCTGGGGAGGGGGACCTTACCCCAAATACCCCAGGGCAGGGAGTCCCTGTCTTTGGGGTTTTTTGGGGGGGGTGTTTGGAGCTTGCAGGGCTCCAAAGCCGAGCCTCAGATGCCCCTCGGGGGCACATCGGGGGGTCCCCAGGAGGTGTTTTTTCAGGGTCCTGGTGGCAGCAGAGCCCTGGCGGGGAGTGAGGGGATGCAGGTGGGGGTTGGGCTTTGTGGGCCAGGCCCTCCAAGCTCTGCCAGGGCCACGTGGGGACTGCGAGGGACTGGCAGGGGTAGGGGGACACGGGGTTTGGGGAGCCCCAGGAGAGCCGCGGCTTCCCTGAGCAGGACTCTTGGGATTCCCTGTACCCGGCCTGATGTGATGGGGCTGGAGGCATCGGATGGCTGGGAAAGGGGTTCGGGGGTCTCAGTGCCAGAAGTGGCTGCTCCCAGTATCAGCCCAGTTGCTCCCCCCATGTGGTTCCAGTTTCCTCGGCACTCCTACTATGAGCCCAGTCACTGCCAGTCATTCCCCATTATGATGCAATTTGGCCCTAGCATGGTCCCAGTTCTCTCACTTTCTCCCACATTCATCCAGTGTGTTCCAAGTTGCCCCTAGCACAGCCTCAGTAACTCCCAGTAAAATCCCAGAATGAGTCCAGTACGATGCCAGTCTCTCCCAGCAGGGCCCCAGTCACTCACACTTGTGCCCAGTTGCCCCCAGCATGGTCCCAGTTCCCCCCAGCACATTCCCAGTGGCTCCCAGTTTGGTCCCAGTCACCACCTGCATGGTCTCAGGCACTCCCAGTATATCCCAGCTACCCTGAACACTCTTGTAGTCATTGCCAGGCACTCCCAGTTACCTCAGCATGGTTCAGTTGCCCCCCGTTTAATCCCATTCACTGCCAGTACATCCCAGTTGTCACCAGAATGCATCCTGTCATTCCCAGTTCCTCCCAGTGTATCCCCAGTAGGCTCCCAGCATGGGCCTGGAAGCTCCCAGGAACCCCCAGTCAGGGTCCATTAAAACCCACTATAATCCCAGTATCATTGTAGCCACTCCCAGAACGATTCCAGTGGCCCCCAGTGTGATCCTCATGGCTCCAAGTCTCCCCCAGTATATCCCAGTCACTCCCAGCATGCTCCCAGTCATTCCCAGTTCCTCCCAGTTGCTTTCAGTGTGATTCCAGTTGCTCACAGCTACTCCCAGTCAATCCCAGTAGGAGTCCAGTCACTCTCAGTGTTATCGCAGCTGCTGCCAGAATAGTTCCAGTTGTTCCCAGTTCCCCCCAGTGTGGTTCCATTGTCCCCAGTACAGTTACAGGCACTTCCAGTGTATCCCAGTTTCCTCAGTAAGGTTCTGGTCACCTCAGAATGATCCCAGTCTTTCCCAGTTACTCCCAGTTAACTCCAGCATGATCCCAGTTTCTGGCAGTTACCTAAAGTGTGGTCCCAGTATAATCCCAGTATGATCCCAGTTGCCCCAGTTGTGGTCTCAGTCCCCTCAGCATGGTTCCAGTCCCTTCCAGTTGGTCCAAAGTGCTCCCAATGTGTCCACATCTCCCTCCCAACAGAAGCTCCCAGGAACCCACAGTCAGGATCTGTTCACACCCATTGTAATCCCAGTGGCTCCCAGGATGAACCCAGTAGGACCCAGTCACCCCCAGTTTGGTTCCAGTCACCCCCAGTATGGTTTCAGTCACTTCCAGATACTTCCAGTATTATTCCAGTCATGCCCTAAGCAACTCCCTGTCACTCCCAGTTTGAGCCCAGTTGCTCCCAGTCACCTTCAGCCTGGTTCCAGTCCCAGCCAGAACCTTTCGAGTCATTCCCAGTCTGGTTCCAGTAGGATCCCAGTATGACCCCAGCATGGGCACAGCTGCTCCCATTTACCCCCACTGTGGTTTCAGTCTCTCCCAGTGTATCCCAGTTGCTCCCAGCATGTTCCCAGTCACTCCCAGTTATCCTCAGCTGCTTCCAGCCTGATTCCAGTTGCTCCCAACCTTCCCAGTCACCCTCAGTGCAGTACCAGTTCCTGCCAGTATGATCCCAGACTCCTCCACCATGGGCCCAGGCTCCGCCCACTGTGATCCCAGTAGGATCCCAGTTGCCCCCAGGCACCTTGCCGAGCCCCAGCCATGCTGTTTGCCCCCAGCCTGCCCACGGCCAGCCTGGGGCTGCTCCCGGGGCTTTTCTGTGCTCAGCATTGGCCTGGGCAAAGTGTTCTGGAGAGAGCCTGGGCAAGGAGCCTGCAGCCCCCAGGCCCTGGCCTGAGGCGTCAGCGCTGCCCCAGCAGTGCCCATGGCCTGTCCCTGCTGCAGCCCCGGCACTGCCACCCCCAGCACTGTGCCCGGCCCCGAGAGCACTCAGGCCCTACAGCAACACCAGGGCCAGCAGGGCAGCGGGGCAGGGCCACGGCAGCAGCACTGGCAACACCAAGGGCTGCTGCTGCTGCTGGGCACAGCTGCTGTGCCAGCACTGATCTGCCCCCAGCTCTGCACACAGACATTGCTGCTGCAGCTGCAGAGAAGGGAACCAAAGGGGGATCTCTTCAGAAAACTTGGCTGGGAGATCCTTGAGTTCCTTTAAAGCTATCAGAAGCACAGCCCCTTATTGACACAGTCTGTGGCCACAGGGAAGGTAGAGAGAAAAAAAAAAGAGAAATGGCACAAGCAAGACATTTCTTTGTTGACTAGATTAAAAAAGGAAAACAAAAAAACTCCTTCAAAAATCAAAGCAACAGGAATTATCAGAGATTACTTTTATTACAACTGATTTGCAGAAACTTTCCAGCAGTTCAATTTTTCTGAAACCATCTAGTCATCAGTCTCCAGAGTTCAGCCTTGAGCTCCTGGTTCCTCAGGCTGTAGATGAGGGGGTTCAGGGCTGGAGGCACCACCGAGTACAGAACTGACAGGGCCAGATCCAGGGATGGGGATGAAATGGAGGGGGGCTTCAGATAGGCAAATATACCTGTGCTGATGAACAGGAAAAGCACGGCCAGGTGAGGGAGGCAGGTGGAAAAGGCTTTGTGCCGTCCCTGCTCCGAGGGGATCCTCAGCACAGCCCTGAAGATCTGCACATAGGAGAAAACCATGAACACAAAACAACCAAATAGCAAACAGATTGAAAACAGAAGAAGCCCACGTTCCCTGAGGTAGGATTTGGAGCAGGAGAGCTTGAGGATGTGTGGGATTTCACAGAAGAACTGTCCCAGGGCATTGCCATGGCACAGGGGCAGGGAAAATGTATTGGCTGTGTGCAGCAGTGAATAGAGAAAGGCACTGGCCCAGGCAGCTGCTGCCATGTGGGCACAAGCTCTGCTGCCCAGGAGGGTCCCGTAGTGCAGGGGTTTGCAGATGGACACGTAGCGGTCATAGCACATGATGGTCAGCAGGGAAACCTCTGCTGAGATGACGACCAGAAATAAAAAGACCTGTGCAGCACATCCTGCATAGGAGATGTTCGTGGTGTCCCAGAGGGAATTGTGCATGGCTTTGGGGACAGTGGTGCAGATGCAGCCCAGGTCGGTGAGGGCCAGGTTGAGCAGGAAGAAGAACATGGGGCTGTGCAGGAGGTGGCCGCAGGCTACGGCGCTGATGATGAGGCCGTTGCCCAGGAGGGCAGCCAGGGAGATGCCCAGGAAGAGGCAGAAGTGCAGGAGCTGCAGCTGCCACGTGTCTGCCAAGGGCAGCCGGAGGAAGTGGCTGATGGAGCTGCTGTTGGACAATTGCTGTCTCTGGGCAGTGGGTATTGCCATGGAGAAAAGGACAGAGAGGACTTAGAGGCAACAAATGTAACCAAAATCAAAGCCATTTCCCATACACCCTCCCCTGGAACAAAGAGACACCCTTTTGTGTTCCAGAGTCCTGCAGTTTTCTTTTTAGGATTCCCACCTATCTCTCCAGCCCCACGGCTCTGCTGCAGCTCTGCCTGCACAGGAGGGGCTGCACGCTTTGGAGCACCAGCCCTGAGGGCAGAGGCTTGGCTGGAGGACAGGAGGGAGGGGGCTTGTTCAGAGGGAGGGGCTGCACTGCAGGGGCTCCTATGGAGATCTCTGAACTCTCCCTGCCACAACATTTCTGGCTTTTCTTTTCTCTCATTGCCTCATCTTCTCTTTGCTTCCTGCAGATTTTCTTCCTGCAGGTGTTTCCCTGTGCCTGAGCTCTCCCTGCCAGCACTCCCAGAGCCCAAATCTCTGTGCACTCTCCTTGGCCCTACAGAACCTTCCTGTTTGCAGGGCACTGGCTGGGGGCAGGTTCTGTTTGCAGCTTGGAGAAAGGACAGCTCAGACTAAGCCTGTTCCCTGAGTGTTCAGATGTCCCAGGGACTTGTCGGAATTACTGATACATTTATGATTTTTTCTCCCTCTCCACCATTATCTAATATAAGTCAAATATTAGATAAATTTTAGAAAATAGGTAATTAGATAATTTTAATAGTCTTAAGAAATAGTCTTAAGAATAGATTTAAGAAATGTCCTTGTTTAAAATAAATCCTTGTCTTGGAAATATTTTGGGAGTGGGAAGAAGCTCTCACTGTGTCAGAACTTCATGAGCATTTCACCTCCCCTGAACCAGGAATACTCAGAGAGTTGTACTCACACAGTCTGTAGGCATTGGGATGTTGCAGCTTGAGGAGATCACTGCAGGAGCTGCAGCTGCATTGTCCTGCAGCCAGAGGTTCCTGTGCCAAGGGCTGGCAGTGATTCTCCCCCAGTCCCTTCTCAGCACCTTCCCAGCCCTGAGTGACTGAAGTTCTCTGTGCCTCTGTGCTGTGCCTGGGGTGGCTGCAGGCAGTGCCCCAGCCCTGCTGGGCTGGCAGAAAAGCTGCTCATCCAGAGAAATGTGTTTTTAAGCTCTTCCTGCTTGCCAGGATCTCCTTTTGGATGATGAGCTCAGCCCAGCTCATTAGCACAGACACAGCACAAGGACTTTAATGACCCTCTTGGGGCTTTGTGCTGAGGCCCTGAACATCAGTCCCTGAGAGGGAGCTGAAGAAACCTCTCCAGAACTCCAAGTCAGAAGCCAACTCCAAAGTTTCTGAAGTTTTAATGGGTCCCACTGAGGGACACGACACAGAAAGTGTCCCCAGGCCCCAGGCAGAGCAGAGAACTGCAGGCAGTGATGACAGGTGGGGACAAAGAGAAGCCAAGTCTTGGTGCCCTGGGCCACAGCAGCCTCTGTGCCACCAAGGACACTGAGGAGACACCTTGTCCTGAGGCCCTGGGGCCTCCTGGCACAGCCCCAGCAAGGCTGGGCACTGTCAGCCCCTTGTGCTGCCCTCAGCATCCCCCTCCCATGCCAGTGGCCTCCAGGATGTGCTGGAAGGAGTCCCTGGGGAAGGAGCCTTGGTCAGCAATGGCCCTGGGGGGCTCCTTCATGCTGCCAGGGACTGCAGGTTTTTCCAAGGACTTTGGGTTTGGCTTTTGCCTTGGAGTCTCTGAGAGGTTTTTGCAATCCTGGCTTCCAATTCTCTGCTTTAATGAGTCCCTTGAGAGGCTTTGTTGGTAACAATACTCAGTGGGGCTCATTAAAACTTCAGGGTATTTAAAGTTATGTAAAAAAAGAGGTTTTTACACTGGCTGCCAGGTTTGTGCAATCGTGGCCTCTAAAAATCTGCTTTAATGAATCCCTTGAGAATTTTAGCCAGGAACAACTCTCAGTAGGGCTTATTCATGCTTCAAGGTACTCCTGGGTAATTTAAATAGTTCTTTTTGGCACTGAGTGTCTGAGAAGATTTTGTGCAATCCTGGCTGCCATTTCTCTTTTCCAAAAAGGACATGAGTGTCCTGTGTTGGAGATGGACCTCAGTGAACCCATTGATACTTCACGACACTTTGGGTTTTTTTTCTGATTTTGACTCCTGGCAAGGTTTGTGTAATCTCCTCTCAGGCCCTGATGTTCCAGGGCTCAGCACCAAATGCACCACGGGGCTCATTAGGATCAAGCAAGTGCTGACAAACCATGGCTGTGCCTTGATTTCCCTCTGGTCTGGTGCAGTTGGTTATTCAGAAAGTATCCTACTACCATTATGGACAAATATTTCAATGACTTTCCAATAAATATGTATTCCTATTTTAAAGGATTCTCTTGGTTTTGAAAGACAGTTGTCTGCTAGGGAAAAGCTAGAGCTTCTCTTGGAGGAGAGAATTTCAACCTCCTCCCCATTAAATTATTTTAATTTTGTAATTTGGAGTTCTCAGGCAAAGATATTGGAAAAGGAGTAACAGTTCTTTACTAGTAATTTATATATATAAAAAAAAGAATATAAATACAGTAGTTCCAAAAAAAAAACCCCAAGCAAACAGAATTCCTGGTGAAACCCTGACAGGGTCAGGGATATGACCTTAAACCCTGTTGGTCAGAGTGTTGGAAGCAGTCCAAATAAATCTTCCTGAAGTAACAGATGTGGTTCTGTGGAGAAGAGATGATGCTGTAGAAAGGGTCCAGCTGTGGCAAGATGGGTCCAGTGGTCTTCCTCTAGGGTCCAGAGTGGAAAGCCAGGTATCAGGCTGCTCCTGAGTCTAAGTCTTTATGTAACCAGGTGGGGCAGTGTTTCTTATCTGTTTCACCACCCATCCATCCTCCATTATCTTCTGATAATGGGCCATTAAGGCTCATCAAGGACATGACACATTGCATCATCCCATTGTGAGATGCTCCACCCAGTGTGGGGCGGCCAACTGTTCTTACCTGGATAAAAACTGAGACACAGGAACAGCAGGCATCTGGTTTTATCCACCAAAGGAAGACCAGACCCATCTCGCCACCACTTGACTTTTCCTACTCCATTATCTGTACCCCACAGAACCTCACCTAGGATTTATTTGGACTGCTTCCAACACCCTGACCAAGAGGGTGTCAGGTCATATCCCTGACTCTGTCAGGATTTTTTCCAGGACTTCTGTTTTGCTTGATTGTCTTTGTACTACTGCATTTGTATTTGTTGTTGTTTTTATTCCTATTAAAGAACTGTTATTCCTATTCCCATATCTTTGCCTGAAATCTCTTAATAGCAAAATTAAAATAATTTGGAGGGGAGGGGGGGGTGACATTCTCCATTCCAAAGGAAACGCCAGCTCTCCCAGAGAGACAACTGTCTTTCAAAACCAAGACAACGCCCCTCCTTCCTCCAGGGGGATATCTTCTCTTAATGGGCCATTGAGTCTCACTGCATGACTGATCAAATTCCATCATCCCATTGTGAGATTCTCCACCCAGAGGGAGAAGCCAAGTGTTCCTACCTGGATATAATCTGAGATTTAACACACCAGAAGCAGCCTGTTTCCACTGGATTCCCAGAGGAACACCAGACCCATCTACACCACCACTGGACCTTCAGAGGAAAACTGCACCCTTCTACAGGATCATTGTTTCAACAAAACCACATCTGTGACTCCAGGAGGACTGCAGCCACCATTTGATTGGACTGCTACCAACACCCTGCCTGACTGGGTGTCAGGTTGTATTCTGACTTAATCAGTGTTTCTGTTTTTTACTACTGCATTTTTAGTTTAGTTTTCTTACTAAAGCACTGTTATTCCCATATCTTTGCATGAAAGCCCGCTTATTTCAAAATTATAGGAGGGGGTATATGTTTTCCATTTCAAGGGAGGCTCCTGCCTTCCTCAGCAGGCACCTGTCTTACCAAACCAAGACAGGGAGCTTGACCCAAATATTCTGGGGGTTCCCTGAGTTTAGTTTTTTGGGGCCGATGTTTGGAGGATTAAGAACTCTAAATCTGAGTGGAAAATTCCCCTTGTGGGGATATTGGGGGGTCCCAGTTGCAGCTGCTGGCAGAGGCAGCCTGAAGGAGCAGAGCCCTGTGTCCCCAGGACCCCAAAGTGGGGAGCCCAGAGAGGAGGCAGCGCCGTGATTGGTAGGACCCTCAACAGCCTGGAAGTGGGGCTGGGGGGACTCCTTGGACCCCCTGCACCCCAAAGCAGAGAATAAGGGGAGAAGGGACCCTGGGACCTCCAAATCTCTCAGCATCCCTAAGTGGGGAAGGGGAAAAGGGGGGAACTTTTCAGATTGCTAAGACTCCCAACAGCCTGGGGAGGGTGGGGACTGAGTAGACGGGGGTCTCTGAATACAAGTGTGACCCCCAGCAGCTGGGACAGGGGGGAACACCCTGAACACCAAATGGGAGAGATCAGAGATGGGGAACTCCTGGGAGGCATTTTCAGGGCTGAATCTTGGTGTTTGGGAGGCTGTAGTGGTTTCACGTTTGCTGAATTTTGTTTGCCAAATTTAGTGTAGTGGTCTAAATATCTTTTTTTCCGGTAAATATGATTATGAGAACAAGAGGCAAAACAGGCTTAACTTAGGGATGAAAACAGATAGCTTTATTAACACACTAAAGGAAAATAGGAAAAAAATTAGAATCAAAATGAAATTTTAAAACACACTCTCTCTGCCCCCCCCTCCCCCCCCAACAGTCTACTTTCTTACATTCAACATAAAGAGAGAAAACTCAGAGCTTCAGGTCAGTCCTACTTATAAAATAATCTTTCATTCAGTCTTTGAGAGAGAGAAGTATATCTCTTGATGTGTTAGGTAACTTCTACAAAAGACACAGTCTCTTTTGTGCCTATTAGCCCCTACAAAAAGCAGCCCACCCAAAAAATTCTGCAAGTTTGTAGTCTTCCCAAATCATGTAGCATTCCCATGACTACATAATGGGCCATAGGCTCACACTGGGGTTTCTTTGTTTAAAAATGCACACTTTCACATGCAAAGGATTTCTTATTATAAGGAGCAGAGATATCTTCTCAATTCTTCATGGACACAAAAGGCTTCTTCTTATCTCTCTCTGTTAAAACATCCTATAAGATCACATTACAGTTTCTAATTCAACATTTACTCAGTAAATCACAAAAAAAACCCCCTTTGCTCAAAAATCTTCAAAGCATCTCCCCAGTCATATTGTCGGCAGTTTAAAGGAAATTTCTAGCAAGTCACAATAGTCTGTTACTAAAATTCAAGTTTTTTATACCTAAAAACTGAGGCAACTCATCATCTCTCTCGCCTGAGAAATCACTCTTCTTTTACCGACTGATATCTTCATATTGTCCATTTGCATCTCTTTAATTCAGCCTTTTCTCTCTCTGTGAAGACAGCTAGAGTTTTAAAAAGTCTCAGTCTGTGAGGAAAGGGTTAACATTCTCACTGTGCAGATAGTAACATGGTCTCTGCCGGGCAAATCTCTAAGCCACGCAGTGAGAGAAAGCCTCAGAAACTGGCAGTGAAAAATCCTTTGCTCAGCTGGTCCTTCTTCCCTCTCTCTACCCTTTGGTCTCAGAGGTAGGAACAGCCAGCCTGGGCTTGGCGCTGCTTCCAGAGGGGGAAGGAGGCCCGGGGGCATCTCCCTCGGCCCTGCGGCAGCGTGGGGCAGCCCCAGGGTCGGCTGGGTGTTACCAGCGCAGCTTCTCCTTTGCGGGCAGCCGGGGGAAGAAAGGAGCTCAGCCGGCCCGGCACCACTCCGAGGTGAGGCAGCGGCTCCCGGAGACCCGGCCGGGCCCGGCCCGGCCCCATCCCCGCCGGGAGGGAGCCAGGACAGGCCTCGGACCTCTGTCGAGGTGAAGGGCCTAGAGGGCGGTCCCCCCCAAGTCTCTGCTTTTATATGGGAATTTCCAGAAGTCGCATGAGTTCTCTCAGTGGCCAGACCGCAGGCCAGCAGCTGAGAACAAGTCCCTGATAGGCATCTGCCCCCCTCTAAAGCAAGTCCAACGTCCTGACAGGGCAGTATTCTAAATTCTTCTTTAACAAAAATTTAAATATTGTTAACCCATAACAACACCCAGGGTTGGGTTTAGAATCTCCCAGGGCTGGATTCCCCAGGATTGGAGCCCCCAGGGTTGGGGTTGGTCTTAGACTGGAAAGAGCAGGGATAAACAACTTGGCAGATGATGAAGGAGCAGACAATGCTAGGGTAAGAGGAGAGTGGTTGAGGATAAGAAGAGAATTATGAAGAGCATCTCTTGTTGTTTGGAAGAAGGGAGCTGGTTACCCGGAATCGGGAAACTGGGTAAGAAAATTGGGAGGAAAGGTGTAGAAAGTGTAAAGTTAGGCTTGCGTGGAAGAAAGAGGAAAAAGAAAGGAGAGAGAGGAGTAGACGGGAGACAATGGGATCATGGACAGATAGAAGTCCAGAGGATAATGGAGATGGATTGTTAAACTTTTATCCTGAAACTTTAAATTTTATCCCTAAAGAGGGAAAATTGTCAAAAAAGATCTGGGATTATTCAAGGGGTGAGTGGAAAGGATGAGCAAGTGCACTTTAGCAGAGGTGGGGGATAGGTTTGAAATGCACAAATTCCACTTTGTTCCTAATTTTGAGTGTAATTTACTGGGAAGGGATTTGATGGCTGAAGTGGGAACGCAAATTAGTAACAGTAAGAAATGACACAGAAAATATGAAGAGAATTTACCCTACCCTTGAGAATTCAGATTTTGTATTAAGAATTAGAATTAGATTTTGAAGTAGAATTTGAATTAGATTTGCTTTTATTGGGGGAGCAGGAAAAGGTGGCTGATGAAGCTTTTTTTTTTTTTTTTGTGAAGCTGCTTAAGTTCCTTGCTAAAAAGGGGACTTGGAGTGTCTGAAAAGAAGGCGCAGATGGTACAGAAAAAGGTGAAATATTTGGGAATATTTGGGGAAATGTCTGGGACATGTTTTGACTGGAGGGTTATGGAGCATCGATCCAGAAAGAATATAAGGAATTTAACAAGCTTAATTACCCCTGACCAAAAAAAGGATTTACAGCAGTTTTGGGGTTGGTAGAGTACTGCAGAGCATAGATTGAGGATTTTTGTTTTAGACCTTTATATGACTTTTAAACCCAAGGCAGTATTAAAACCTGTCAAGATGATTTTTGCCTTTCCTTTATATACTTTTCATGCATTCTCAGTAGTCCTACTATGCATACTTGTAATTTCTTAAATCTGAAAATTTAGCACAGTCCTGGTGTTCTGTTAGGCCAGGAGACCTGTTAGAAATAATTGTGTAGTTCTTGACTTTGGCTGTTATATATTGGCTTTTGCAAATTATTTGGATATAGTAAAGTTTGTAATCTCTTTTGAACTTCTTTTGATATAGTATAATTTGTTGGCCTTTTATTGTTAATACCCTGATCCCTGGGGAGATTGCATATTTTAGTATGAAAAATATTCTGCTTAAATTATGTCCTTTTTATTATATATTTTTATTATTTATATTATGTTATATAAAAATTATAGTTTAGGCTTTTGCAAAATCTTAAAATAAAATACATTTTAAAATTTTATTTTAAAATAGACTATATTATATTAAAATATTAAAATGTGCTGTGTATTATAACATTAACTTTTGCAAAAGTGAGTGTGGTTGTGAAATAAGAACTAATGCCTTTATTTCTGTAACTGACTGACAATAGTGAAATAGCTAATGTTGATTGAAACTAAAAATGGCTAAAACATCTGGATGATAACATTGAAAAGAACTGGGCAAATAACACCAAAAGAGCCAGGAGGAATCCACCACCGACCCTCTGGCAAACAATAACTGTCAAACCACAGACCTGGAGGCCTTTTGAAGAAATAAAATATGAAAGTCCCCAAATCACATGTGCATTGTGGCATGTACTCTAAGAAGATGAGGTCAGGGGTTGAACTAAGATAAAGAATTTCCTGAAAATGTGAACTCAAATGAATGCTTAAATATGTAAAATCTTCATGAATATGCATTTGACCAATTGTCTTGGGTTGCAATGCAAGATGTAACCAAAACTTTGAATTCTATTGCCATCTGTTAAAACCAGGTGGGGCAGTGCTCTTTATCTCTTCCATGACCCATCCTCCCTCCAGGGAGATATCTTCTGTTAATGGCCCATTGAGTCTCACTGCATGACTGATAAAATTCCATTATTCCATTGTGAGATGCTCCACCCAGGGGGAGGAGCCAAGCATTCCTACCTGGATATAACCTGAGATTTAACACACCAGAAGCAGCCTGTTTCCACTGGATTTCCAGAGGAACACCAGACCCATCTACACCACCACTGGACCTTCAGAGGAAAACTGCACCCTTCTACAGGATCATTGCTTCAACAAAACCACATCTGTGACTCCAGGAGGACTGCAGCCACCATTTGACTGGATTGCTACCAACACCCTGCCTAACTGGGTGTCAGGTTGTATTCTGACTCTGTCAGTGGTTTTTTGTTTACTTTAGCATTTTTAATTTAATGTCTAATTTTTTAGTTTAGGCTGTGAGGATGAGGAAGATGTCTCAGGAGAGCCAGGCAGGTGAGCAGGAAGTCACTGCCCCTTTCCCCCTCTCTCTTGCTCCGTCTCCCAGCCCAGCATGGCCCCCAGCTGCAGGACAACCCTGCTGCCAACGTCATTCTTATGGGGATGCACTGGGAGGATCTCCTTCTTCTTCCCTCTGGCACGGAGGCAAATCCCATCCAGTCCTTGTCCTTCCTCCCCCAGACGAGCTGAGGATGGAGACCAGGGAGAAAAAATCCTCGTGGCAGAACCTCACAGAAGAGGCAGTTTTGAGGGGCTCCATGGTGCAGGAATCCAACAGGGAGGACAAGCCCAGGAGATCCAAACCCAGCCCAGGGTGCTCTGAGGAGGAAAGACCCACCTGTGCCAGGAAGGTGAACAGAGTTTCAGCCAGAGCTCTGAGCTGGTGTTCCACATGAAGCTTCATGATGGAGAGGAGTCCACAAGTGCTTGGAGTGTGGAAGAGCTTCAGCCAGAGCAACACCCTGATCCAGCACAGATGATCCACACTGGAAGAGGCCCTTACAGTGGGAAGTCTTAGGTGTGGGGAAGGGAGTGTTTCTTATCCCAGAAGGTCAGATGGTGTCAGCAAGCCGGATTCACGAGAGGAGTAGTCTTATGAGGATGCTCAGATGTGGGAAGGCTCGTGCATAAAAACTCAGAGCTCATCAGTCACAGCGCATCCACTGGGGAGAGGTAAGGAATGTGGGGAGTGTGTGGAGTGGAGTTTCAGGCGGCGCGGGTGCGGCTTGTCGGGTTACTGAGAGATCAGGACTGGTGGGAGGGGCGGTATTATTAGGTGTGGGGGATGATGGGAATGGGCGTTTCCACAGTTTTTAGGGTTCAACTGATGCTATTGCTATTCGCAAATGGTTATCACTGGGAGAAGCCTAGCAGGTGTCAAAGTGGGTCGGAGGCAGTAGGGTTTCAGAAGCTAGATCATCTCTATTTGGGATCGATTCACGACTGAGGGGAGGAGGCTCTGCTTTCTGGCTGTTTGTAGAGGCTAGGATAGTGGGTGGTTCTAGCGCATTTGGCATCGGCATTATACAGGGGGGTGCAGCATGAGGTGGGGAGGTCCCTAGAGAGCATGTGCAGTTTTGTCGTGTAAGGCGTATTGAGGAGCTTCATTTGAAGCAGGCCAACCCGGGTCGGCAGTGCCAATAATGGGTAAGCTGAATGTGCGTCCCGAAGTTTGGGAAAGCTGTTCTGTCTGCTTTCATACTTGTGGTGATGCCCCGTAAGGGACATCATTGGGATAGAGCCGGCTAGTTGTGAAGATTTTCTTGTGTGTATCTAGTTGGATTGACGCTAGGTGCAGGTTTCTGCTTGGGTCATGGTTGTTATGAGTGGTTGAAGATATGTGGGGTTTGCTGAACAGGTACGTTGGATTTGCTATCGTGCCTCAATCTCCGGTATTGTCCAGGGGGCTAGAGTGGGCTCTTTTTCTGTGCGCTCTTCTGCTGGAGATGGGAGTAGCTAGGTGTGGGAAGGCGCGTTGTTGTATATGTTAGTGCTTGTTGTCCTAGGGTGTAATTTTGTTTTTTTGCTCATCGATTGTGCGTGTTTGGGCGCTGCATAAGGGGCGAAGGACGTGTTTTTCTGGTCAATTTATCTCTTCCCTAAGAGGTTGAAATGTTTCCCAGTCCTTAGGGAACGCTGGGTTTGTATACGGACTTTTCACTTCGATTGGTGTTAGGTGGGATAATGAAGATGATAAGAAGCTGTGTGTTTTATTTCGTCTTTGTGTGAGTTCAGTTAGTTATGTGGAAGTATGAGTAGTTCTCGTGAGGTGTAGAGTAGTGAGGATAGCACCGTGTAGAAGAATGGGGGGAGGTTGTTTTTATTACAATCGCTTTTTTCTTCTTTTCTTTCTATCTGCTCCCTCCATTGCCGTCCTCAGAATCGGTTTGTGCTCTTCTCTCTTGGATTGGGTGATGAGGGAAAGTGCCAGGGGCTCCAGGGGACACTAACGCAGAAGCATTGCACGCAGATCTTATTTTCTCGTGCATAAGGATGGGGCAGCGACCTAACAGTGACTGATCTATCGAAGGAGATGCCTCTCTTTTTCAAGTCTATTTGTATTCACTTCTTTAGCTTTGCACGAAGCTCTGGATTCGTTCTGGGGTACTTTGGGCTTGGGGAGGGTGCTTTTGCTGCTGTGTAATGACACAGGTCGTGTTGGTGGTCCTTCCCGACTCTCTCTGTAAGAAGTCCTTCTTCCCTCGAAGACTCGGTTTGTGGAGGGGAGGGATGAGGTGAGGAGGAGAGTTGTTAGCCTCGCAATCTGGTTTGAAACCAGAGAGAACTTCCTTGCCCCTCGTGAGGGGGCGGTCGAGAGTGGGGAATAGAATCCGTTGTTATTGATATAGAATTATGATTGCGGCGCTTTGGAGTATCTAAGCTTGAGTTTCATGTCTCTCGGGTGTGTGGTTGATAGTTGTTGGATCCTGTAGGCTTGTCTTTGTAAGTTATTAATAACATTGTGTGTTGGTCCTATTATGCTGATATTTGCTATATCCGTGAGGTATAGCTCCAGTATTTGTGATTACTTGGATGTTTGATAGCGAGACATGGGGGTTACATTGGTATTTGGTAGTATTGATAATTGGTTTAATTGTGATCTAATTACTTGTAGGTAATAATTTCTTATTGAGTTTCGAACATGAATATATTGAATTGCTGCGTAGTGTTGTATGCTGTGTCTAGATGCGTTTGTTTGTTTACTCTCTCTTTGTTTTTTTTTGTGTACTTTATGATGCAGAGGATGAAAGCCATTGCAGTCTTTTGTTTCTTCTTTCCCTTTCTGAATGCTGGTTGACATTTAAGTTGTACGGGAGATTGTTTCAGTTATAATCTGGAGTGTATGAGACGATCGTTTTCTTCATCTGGGTATTGAATATGTAATGACCTGTCTATATATGTCTGAGTTTATCATAGAGGGATATGGGTAGAAAGCTTTTCCTAGAGGGTCTTGATGGCACACGTCCTGGGGTAGAGGTTAATCTTGTGTGGAGAGAAGAACTCTGGGAGACACTATCGGCTTCCTTAGCTGATTGGATTCTTGACGTGTAGTTTGGGGTGATTTTCAGGGAACAATCTTCCAAGGCTGATTACGCGTAGGACGATGTTGTGGGAGAAGTAGCTGAGAGAGAAGGATACCAGAGCGGTGGATACTAGAGGAGGGAAATGGATTGTGGCAGTGCTGGGGGCGCAGCTGGAGAGATGACTTATCGCAGTCGGCTGTGTCTCAGGTATAGGTAGAGGCAGCGAGGACACGAGGGCCAGGAGGCTGGCATAGGTGGGGTGATGATTATTGATCACAGACCTCCAGGTCATTCGGCGTTGCAGCGACCCAGTTGAAGCAGAGCTTAGCACGCGGGGAACTGAGGCCTGAGTCGCAGTAACGCCTAGACAGTAAGCTGAAGCCCCTGGCAGTTGTCGATGGCACAGACATCGCACGCCACTAACTGGATTTGCGATGATTTAGGGCGGACGATGGTATGGACCCATAAGGGAAGGATGTCTACAAAATTCACGAGAAGGGCAAAGTGCTCTTCGAGGGCAGGATCAGAGGCAGGAAATGTTGGTGAGCTCTGCGGGTGTTTTGCGCACGTTGAAGCGGATTCGGGGCTAAGAATAGGGATATGGGCGACAACCTGATGAGTTATAATTAGTTGGGGTTAGTCATCTTTGGTGGCTGCAGGGAGGGATTCGTGACTCGCAGAGCTCGAAGGGGACGAGGAGCCCATTATTGGTATGTCAATGAGTGCGCAGTCATGCAGGAGATGATACAGATAGGGCATCGGTTGGGAGGTACCTGGGTAGGGTCTAGGAGAAGTGGTGCAGAGACAATTATTTTGTGCAGATTATTATATGCGAACCATGGAAGGCTATAGAAAGGGATCAATCGTTTGAGAGAATGGCAGTGGGCAGAGATGGTCTCAGAGATGACCTAACACTAGAACCCAGACTTGGATATATGTAAGTCTGTTGATGTGAGGAAAATTATACGATTGGGCCATCTGAGTATGAGTTCTGTTGTAGCTGTATCAAGCGGGGAGGACACTCGGAAAGAGGCTGTGCCTGAGTAGTGGGGACAGTATCGCATCGAGCGTCATTCCAGATTGTCGGCTACGATGGCACAATGCAGAAGATCTCGACCAGTGGAGGACAGCACTTATCATGATGGTCGGAGATACAGGTGCCAATGCTTATGAGATGAGAAATAGAAACTTAAGGGAGGATTAGAGGAGGCAACTTCTAGAAAACAAATCCTCAGCAGTACAGATCAGAGGTTTGGTGAGGAGCAAGCAGGCAATGCTGGGACGTTGGCTGGCCAGCGGGGGTAGGGCTGGGAGAGGGCAGAGAGTACATACTAGCAGTGGTGGGCGTGTGGGTGGGTTGCTTCGGCGATTGCGCGGAAGTATGAACAGATGAGGGTGGGGGAAAAGCCTTAGGAGTGGGGCTGAGCAACCGGTTGGGGAAGGGAAGTGAAGGGCAGGTATCTGAGAGGGGATTCACAAAAGGGGAAGCGGTCATTGCTGTAGCCCAACTGACTCAGGGTGTGATGATGAATGTGCCTTGAGGCACTCTAACCATTATGCTGAGAAAAGAAAGATCCGGGTTAGAGGGGCTGCTCTAGCAGGTAGTAGCTCGGGAGACGTGTTTTTTGACTGTGTGGATGTTTGGCTGGCACTCTGACAAAGATCTACGAGGCCTTTGGTTATACTGTGCGCAGTGCAATTATGCATCATAGAAGTGTAGGGCCAGAACCGTTTATTGCTGGCGTGACAGGGCGGATCGCAGATTTACTTTGGTGAGAGGATGTGAGCCTGCTGGAAATGAGTGAGAAACACCTATTGTGACTGGCAAGCGATGCCATTTGGGCTAGAGTTACTCGAAGTGGTTTTCAAGACGCAAAGGATCCCAGGTGGGCATTCCCGGGATAGCGGTGTAGTGACAGAGCATCCGCCATTGACACCTTGCCGGATGTTGAGAATATCTGAGTAGGATTTTGGAAGTAAAGAGCAACGGTACAATTGCCACTTATATAGGTGCACGCCACAGATAGAACTCGAGATGTCTGTGATTCATCAAGATGATTCATGAGCGAGAGCCAGGGGTGGATTATAAAACCACACCTTCAAAGCCTCATTGGCCTGTGTAATTGAAGAGAATGAGATTGACTGTGGACTACATGGGTGAGGGGCTTGAATGAGGTGCAGCTGACGTGCTGTGCCGACATGCTGGAATCGTAGAGCGGAGTCCAGGCAAAATGGTATGACAATTGACATTGCAATGCATTTTTCTCATTCCTTTGGCAGCAGATGAGCTCATTTTGCTTCACGTGGAGGGAGTGCAGTAACCTTGGAACCGTGCCCAGGGGTGAAGCACGTCCTACTATCTGCCATGGACTGATCGCTGCACGGAAAAGAGGAGGCTCAGAACATTAACTAATATTGATGACATATTGTGTGGGGAAACAGCAGCAGAAGTGTTTGGAGGGAAAGAATTATCAGATCTCTAGATGCTGGATTTTGCCCATCAAGAGAGCAAAGTTAAGGGTAGTGTAGATCCCCAGTTCTGGAGTAAGTGGAAGATGGACGGTGGAGATTCTACTGATGTCCACAGATTTCGCGATGTCATCAATCAATAAGGAGAACAGCTTTCTTGGTGCCATAGGTTTCTGGGGATCATATTCGCAGTACAGTCAGAGTTGTGACCTTTATCTTGTACGTAAGAAAATGATTTTTTGGGGCTGAGACAACGTTAACCAGATCAAAGGAAGCTGTCCATGCGGGTATCCTCGAGTCAGGATGGGACAGATGTAAGAAGTTCTACTCTGCGCCGGGAGCAGGGTCTGTCTGGGCCTTGCAAAGGTCTGGTGAGACCGGGACGACCACTGGATTCTGGATCGAG
>JAJEOU010001468.1:0-25281 GCA_021534815.1 Acrocephalus arundinaceus
GTGCCAGCGAGGCTGGGCAGGGCTGGGCTCACCTGGGATGTTGTGGATGGTGATGGCCAGGATCATCAGCACGATCCTCCTCCAGCTGCTGCTCCCGGCCAGGGCGGCCCCATCCCGGGGAGCCGGGAATGCCGGGGGGCTCTCGGGCACGGGGACCCCGCTGCTCTCCTCCTCTGGTAGGGCTCCCCGTTCTCAGCCTTGTCTGGGGACACAGAACAGCGGGGTCAGCCGAGGTGGGGACAGAAATCATCAGGGACAGCCAAGGAGGGGACAGAATTCACTGGGGTCAGTCAAGGAGGGGACAGCAATCACTGGGGTCAGACAAGATGGGGACAGAAATCACTGGGGTCAGACAAGGTGGGGACAGAAATCATCAGGGACAGCCAAGGTGGGGACAGACAAAGTGGGGACAGAAATCACTGGGGTCAGTCAAAGTGGGGACAGAAATCACTGGGGTCAGTCAAAGTGGGGACAGAAATCACCGGGACAGCCAAGGTGGGGACAGACAAAGTGGGGACAGAAAACAGCAGGGTCAGACAAGGAGGGGACAGAAATCACTGGGGTCAGACAAGGGGGGGACAGAAATCACTGGGGACAACCAAGGTGGGGACAGCCAAGGAGGGGACAGAAATCACCAGGGACAGACAAGGTGGGGACAGAAATCATCAGGGTCAGCCAAGGAGGGGACAGAAATCATCAGGAACAGCCAAGGAAGGAAGAGAAATCACTGGGGACAGCTGAGGTGGGGACAGAAATCACTGGAGTCAATCAAGGAGTGGACAGAAATCATCAGGGACAGACAAGGTGGGGACAGAAATCACTGGGGTCAGTCAAGGTGGGGACAGAAATCACTGGGGACAGACAACAAGGGGACAGAAATCACTGGGGTCAGACAAGGAGGGGACACAAAACATTGAGGACAGTCAAGGAGGGGACACAAAACATTGAGGACAGTCAAGGAGGGGACACAAAACACCAGAGCCCTGAGTTGTTCCTTGGGCACCTCCAGGGGTGGGGACACGTCCCTGAGCAGCCCCTCCCAATGCCTGCCCACCTTTTCCACCTGAAATCCCAACCTGAGCCTCCCGGGCCGCATCCCCCAGAGTTTTGGTCCCACAAACCAAGTGAAGGCAAAACCTCCCCCTGGGCTGTTGTATTTTATTTTCCTTTGCCAGGGTTGGGATTAAATGCCCCAGATGATGTTTTGTGTTGGGACTCGGATGTTTATGAATTCTTATCTCTGTTTCAGTCTCACAAACCGTGAGTTCTGTAACAAACTAAAAATGGAGCCTCTATCTTTACAAGGCCTTTTAAGCACAAACTGTCCAATTACCAAATGACACCTGAATTATTTTCACATTTAACCAATCACCAACCACCCCTGGCCCACAATGCGGATTTTTCCACCCAATTGCAAATCCCACCCAGAGCCATGAAGGAGAAGGTGAAGAAGAAGGACTGACCCTAAATCCTCCACCTTGCTTTATAGATCTATTCCTGTATTCTAAACTCTTAAACTCTGAGTTTTCACCCTGTGCTATCACACACTTCTATCCAAACTGCACAGCCACAGTCCCAGTGCTCATGGAATTCAGTATTTCACTCCTTAAATTTAGAGTATTGCTGTTTGAATTCAGGATTTTACTCTTTAAATTTAGAATATTGCTGTTTGAATTGTGAATTTCACTCTTTAAATTTAGTATTTCACTCCTTAAATTTAGAATATTACTGTTTGAATTTAGGATTTTACTCTTTAAATTTAGTACTTTTCTCTTTAAATTTAGAATATTACTGCCTGAATTTGGTATTTTACTCTTTAGATTTTTTTCTCCTTAGATTTTGAATTTTAGTCTTTAAATTTGGAATTTTAACGCCTATCACTCAATTTTGGGAGCCTTCTCCATGGCCTTGGTGGAATGCAGTTTTTGCTTGGGGGTCAGTGCCTGTCAGCACAGAAAATCTGGAATTCTCAGTGCCCAGGGCTCCAACACTGGGCAGCAGCAGCCATGCCCTGGTGTCACCTCCCCGGTGACAGCAGCAGCCCAGGCTGGCCCCAGCACAGAGCCACTGTCACCATCACTCTGCAGACACACAGGACACTGCCTAGGAACACACTGTCCTTGTCACCAGCCACATGGAGCTGTCCCCACGCCAGCCCAGGCAGGGACATTTGGTGGCACAGCCTCAGCTCTGCCCCAACCCTTGGGAAAAGGAGAAATATTTTGTTTGAAGCAAGACAAGGACAAACAGATCCCATGGAGCAGCCTGGTCGAGGTTCTGTGGGAATGCTGGGATCCAGTGTCTTGGCAGAGGGGCGGCTACCTCGGGGGTCACCTCAGTGACATGTCCCTGTCCCCACAAACATCCCTGTCCCTACAAACAGCACTGTCCCCACAAACAGCCCTGTCCCCACAAACAGCCCTGTCCCCACAAACAGCCCTGTCCCTACAAACAGCCCTGTCCCTATAACAGCTCTGTCCCTACAAACAGCACTGTCCCTACAAACAGCCCTGTCCCTATAACAGCTCTGTCCCCACAAACAGCCCTGTCCCCACAAACAGTCCTGTCCCCACAAACAGCCCTGTCCCTATAACAGCTCTGTCCCCACAAACAGCCCTGTCCCCACAAACAGCCCTGTCCCCCACAAACAGCCCTGTCCCTATAACAGCTCTGTCCCCCACAAACAGCCCTGTCCTCCACAAACAGCCCTGTCCCTATAACAGCTCTGTCCCCCACAAACAGCCCTGTCCCCACAAACAGCCCTGTCCCTACAAACAGCCCTGTCCCCACAAACAGCCCTGTCCCCACAAACAGCCCTGTCCCCACAAACAGCCCTGTCCCTACAAACAGCCCTGTCCCTACAAACAGCTCTGTCCCCACAAACAGCCCTGTCCCTATAACAGCTCTGTCCCACAAACAGCCCTGTCCCCACACACAGCCCTGTCCCCACACACAGCCCTGTCCCGAGCTGACCCTGCCCAGGCCACCAGGGCTGACCCACAGAATGGGCAGAACACAGAGAGGGCTCAGCAAAGCCCCTGTGGGGCTGCAGCTCCCATGGGAGGCAGGATGGGGTGGGGCAGGAATCCTCACTGGCACCGATTCCTTCCACCCCAGGAGAAAGGGATCCTGGGAGACAAAAAGTTACCCCATGTTGGGGAAGATAAAACGGGAAAGTCTTATAAGTACAACTTAGATTTAGAGAATATGAAACCTATCAGTGAAATAAAATTAAAAGCAAATTTTGAAGTCTAAGATTTTAAGCTTTAGTCACTGAACAACTGGAAAACAATGGTATGGCCGGCTGAAGGTTAAACAATTAAATTAATTGATTAAACAATGCCCTTCTCCTTACCAAGAGCCCAAGGGGCAGAGCAGACCCTGCTGGCTCGGCAGGAGGGGTCCCAAGAGTCGTTTTAGGGTTTAAAATCTAACACAGGATGGGAATGTAATGATTCTTATAGGCTGTGTGTAAATGCTGTAGGATTTGTGTCTTGTGCTGGATTGGTTGGTGTCAATCAGAGTGTTCAGGATAGAAGAAGATTTAATGGATTGGAACGGGAACTTGGCTCTCTTTTTTCTCTCTCTCCTCTGCTTCTCCTCTTTCTCTTCTTCGCTCTCTCCTTTCTCCTCTCCCTCCTCTCTCTCTCTGCTCTGAGTTGTGGCTGGCAGCTCGTACAGGGCCCTTCACCCACGCCCTGTGCAATAAACCCAAGCTCCAAACCCAGCCCTGACTCCAGAGATCTCTCGTCTCCGTCTGTTCCATCACCGTCCCAACCTCGTTTCCACACCCCAGAAAGCTCCAAGTGTCCCACACAACACCACAACAGCCAGGGCAGATTTTCACGGAATTATGGAATGGTTTGGGTGGGAAGGGACCTCAAAGCCCACCCAGTGCCACCCCTGCCATGGCAGGGACACCTCCCACTGTCCCAGGTGCTCCAGCCTGGCCTGGGACATTCCAGGGATCCAGGGGCAGCCCCAGCTGCTCTGAGAATTCTTTTCCAGCCCTCCCTTCCTCCCAGCCAGGAATTCTTTCCCAAAATCCCATCTGTTGGGGGTTAGACTTGTTTATCCTTTTCACCTATAGAATTTTTTCCCAAGGGTTGCAAGGCAACTGATTGCCGGGTACTTATGAGTGCTCAGGTGAAAACAAAGCCTAGAAGCTAGCACTTGACTACACCCTTGTCTCCAGGAGTTTTCCCCGAGGGGGGGGGAGAGAAAGACGGGGGCTGGGGAGGGGGGACAGCTTCACTTTTAGTGTAGTCTGCGTCGGGAGCGGACGGGGGCTGCCATTGCTGCGTGAGTTTCTCACGGCACCACCGGGATCTGATCCTAGAGAGAGAGAGCTACCATCATCTGTTCGTGTGCCCGGATCCGGATTCCTCTTTTTGCTGCCCTGCTGGAGCTGCCTCGGCTGGGCATCCTGCCCCACTGCCTCGGCGCTGTTTTGGAGCTGCTGCACCGCGGGCCCGCACTAGCCTCCCTCCAGACATCCCTTGCCCTCCAGTGACCACCGACTGAGCTCCGAACTTCATCCGATCCACCAGCCCGAGATTCCCCACCGTTCCAGCTTAGTACTTTTCTTTGAAGTCCCCCAGAGACCAGACTGCCCCGGGTTTTGTGAGACCAAGCTCCGTCAAGGTCCCTAGTTCTGTTTTTGCTATTAATTGCTGTAGTTGTTGTTGTTTGTTTGCCTTGTTATACCTATTAGTAAAAAACTGTTATTCCTATTCCCATATCTCTGCCTGAGAGCCGTTTTAATTTTCTAAATTATAATAATTTGAGGGAAAGAGATTTGAATTATCCATTCCAAGAGAGGCCCTGCCTCTCTGTAGCAGATACCTGTCTTCTTTCAAAACTAAGACAGATTTTGGCGCTCAACGTGGGGCTTGAGGGCATTGAGAGAAAAAAAAGAATAACAGTTCTTAAGTGACCTAATTTCTTGTTCATTCTTGTTCACTAGATATAGAAACCTTGATAGGTAACGCCATGTAGTCTAACTTATCCTAGTTCAGGTGGCATGTGGTTGTAGCTTTATTTTGCCCATTTGCAAGCCCTTATCTAAACATAGGCCCTATAACAAAAGCTACTGTGGCTGTTATTCAGTTTGTTTTATGGGCTGATAAGGTGAGGAATTCACTGATTTTTAACTTGCTCTAGACAGCAGGCACGTAGATACATGGCTATCACATACTAAGTAGGTGTATTTGGGGTTACTTTAAGAATGGTACTTTCTGTGAAGAAATGACAGTGAGAGAAGTTTTCCAGACCTTTAGCCAGTTCCTTATGCCTACTCCACCAGCTTTTGAAGAGTTCAAATTTCCTCTAGAAACTAACCAAATGTTGCTGATGATCCTAGCTTATTTAGCTTTCAACGATAAGGTGAGGTCAATTTAGAACACTGCACAGACTAGGGATATTGCTGTAGAGCCTGATACTGCCCCAGAGACTAGAGATACTGCTGTAAGGCATGATACTGCCCCAGAAGCTGAGAATGCTGCCATAGAGCCTGATACTGCCCCAGAGACTGGAGATGCTGGCCCACTGCCTGACCCTGCCCCGCAGCCCACCCCAGAAATGAACCACCCCAGTTGGGTGGGGGTTCTAGTGAAAGAGATACGTGAGATGAGCCAAGTGCTGAAAGAATACACTTCCCCAGCTAGTGAGAAGCCCTCCCCTTGCCCTGAAAGGGGAGAATCCGATAGTGCAGCAGTGGAACCCACAGAAGTTACAACCGTCCAGGTTCCAGCTGAACCACAGGACCAGTCACAACCAGCTGCAGTTGCCCCTGTAGAAACAAAGAAGTATAAGATGAAATCAGAGCACCCAGGTAATAAGGATAAGAAAAGAGGGCCCTCACAGCCCACAGGGGAACCAGAGGTTGAGATTACCATCGAGTCCCTGACCTATGAAAGCCTACGTAATCTGCAAAAAGATATTGCACGACGGGGACGTGAGGCTTATACAACTTAGTTACTTCGAGTTTGAGACCTTATAGGTACAGGCGTGCAACTAGATAGCAGTGAGGCAAAGAACTTGAGACCCTTGACCCAAGACTCAAGGGTGAATCAAGTATTTGTAAGGGAGCAAAGGCCCCTTCCCCTCTAGGAGCGACTTCTAATGAGTGTAAGGGAGAAGTTTGTCCACAGAGACAGAATGCAGGAGCACCATCATAGAAGTCAGTAGAAGACCCTTGAAGAAAAGATCCAACAGCTGAGGGAAGTGGCCATATTAGAGGTACTCTTTAAGAGAGGTAGACAGCATGACAATGACCCTGACAAGGTCAGGTGCACAGGGCAGATGTTGTAGAACCTGGCAAGTAAAGGGCCATCTCAATACACCACCTTCATTGCAATGATCAATCCTGATAGCAACCGGGAGACAGTGAGTTCTGTCGCCAGCAGGCTCAGAAATTATGAGAGCATGGTCAGTAGCCCAATGCAAGCTCAAGTCTCTGCAGTAGTTAAAGAACTCAAAGAGGAGGTAATAAGAGAAGTGAGAGAAGAAGTGAGGGAGGAGATGAGGAGGAACAGTTCCCATGTGGCACCGGTGCGAGTCACAGGCCCCAGAGCCAGAGCCCAACGCCCTCCAGCTAGAGAGAGAGAGTACACCCCAAGGGCTGACCTGTAGTTTTTCTTGCGTGACCATAGAGAAGACATAGGAAGGTAGGATAGAAAACCCACTTCTGCCCTGGCAGCACGGGTGCGTGAGCTCAAGGAGAGAAACACTAACCGAGGGGGTCCCACTAAAATGAAAGTAGCCTCAACCTCCCAGGACCGAGCCACCAGGTATTATAGAAGTGAAGATGATATGTCAGATCCCCTTGAAAGAGCCTCTACAATGTATGCCCAGGAAGGGAATAATAACCAGTGCTAGAGGGGCCCTGCCTCTAGCCAGGAAGAGGCACGAGAAAACCGAGTCTTTTAGACTGTGTAGATTCGATGGCCTGGCACATCAGAGCCACAGAAATATGAAGCTTTAGTAGATACTGGTGCGCAGTGTACCCTGATGCCATCGAGACATGTGGGGGCAGAACCCATTTCCATTGCTGGAGTGACAGGGAGATCACAGCAACTGACTCTGGTAGAAGCCGAGGTGAGCCTGACCAGGAAAGAGTAGCAGAAACATCTGATTGCAACCAGCCCAAAAGCCCCGTGTATCCTGAGCATTGACTTCCTCCGGAATAAGTATTACAAAGACCCTAAGAGACTCAGATGGGCTTTTAGAATAGCTGCTGTGGAGGCAGAGGGCGTCAAGAAATTGAACACCTTGCCTAGACTGTCAGAGAACCCATCTGCAGTAAGACACCTGAAGGTAGAAGAACAACGAGTACCAGTTGCCACCTCGACGGTGCACCGCCGGCAGTATCAGACCAATCGAGATGCCGTGATCCCCATCCACAAGATGATCCGGGAGCTAGAGAGCCAAGAAGTAGTCAGCAAAACCCACTCACCCTTCAACAGCCCCATCTGGCCTGTGCGCAAGTCTGATGGAGAATAGAGACTGACCGTAGACTATCGTGCATTGAATAAAGTGACACCACCGCTGAGTGCTGCTGTGCCAGACATGCTAGAACTCCAGTACGAGCTGGAGTCCAAGGCAGCGAAGTAGTATGCCACTATTGACATCGCTAATGCATTTTTCTCCATTCCTCTGGCTGCAGAGTGCAGGCCTCAGTTTGCGTTCACATGGAGAGGCGTGCAGTACACCTGGAACCGACTGCCCCAGGAGTAGAAGCACAGTCCCACCATCTGCCATGGACTGATCCAAGCTGCACTAGAAAAGAGAGAAGCTCCAGAACATCTGCAGTACATCGATGACATCATTGTGTGGGGGAACACGGCAATAGAAGTGTTTGAAAAAGGAGAGAAGATCATCCAGATTCTCCTGGAAGCTGGCTTTGCCATCAAGAAGAGCAAGGTCAAAGGACCTGCCCGAGAGATCCAGTTCTTAGAGGTAAAGTAGCAAGATGGTCGTCGCCAGATACCCACAGAAGTAATCAACAAGATCACTGCAATGTCTCCACCAACCAGCAAGAAAGAAACACAAGCTTTCCTAAGTGCCATAGGCTTTTAGAGAATGCACATTCCTGAGTACAGCCAGATTGTGAGCCCTCTCTACCTGGTTACCCGCAAGAAGAATGATTTCCACTGGGGCCCTGAACAGCAGCAAGCCTTTGCCCAGATCAAGCAAGAGATCGCTCATGCAGTAGCCCTTAGCCCAGTGAGGACAGGACCAGAAGTAAAGAATGTGCTCTACTCAGCAGCCGGGAACAATAGCCTGTCCTAGAGCCTATAGCAGAAAGTGCCGGGTGAGACTCGAGGTCGACCACTGAGATTCTAGAGCCGAAGCTACAGAGGGTCTGAAGCCAACTACACTCCCACGGAGAAAGAAATCTTGGCTGCCTATGAAAGAGTTCAAGCCGCCTCAGAAGTAATTAGTACAGAGGCGCAACTCCTCCTGGCACCCCGACTGCCTGTGCTGAGGTAGATGTTTAAAAGAAAGGTTCCCTCTACCCACCATGCCACCGACGCCACATAGAGCAAATAGATTGCCCTCATCACACAGCGCGCCCGTATTAGAAACCCAAACCGCCCTGAGATTTTAGAAGTTATTACCAACTGGCCAGAAGGTGAAAGCTTTAGTCTCATGGATGAAGAAGAGCAAGAACAAGTGACACAGGCTGAAGAAGCACCACCGTACAACCAACTGCCAGTAGAAGAAACACAGTACGCTCTTTTCACTGATAGTTCCTGTCGCATTGTAAGCCTGAACCAGAAATAGAAGGCAGCTGTATAGAGCCCCACACGACAAGTTGCACAAGCCACTGAAAGAGAAGGTAGATCGAGTCAACTTGCTGAACTCAAAGCCATTCAGTTAGCCCTAGACATTGCTGAAAGAGAGAAGTGGCCAAAGCTCTACCTCTACACTGATTCGTAGATAGTAGCCAATGCTCTGTAGGGTTGGCTAGAAAGGTAGAAAAAAGCCAACTGGCAGCGTCGGGGAAAACCAATCTGGGCTGCTGATGAGTAGAAAGACATTGCCACTCAGGTAGAGAAGCTACCTGTGAAAGTCCACCATGTAGATGCCCATGTCCCCAAGAGCAGAGCTAATGAAGAGCACCGAAACAATAAGCAAGTAGATCAAGCTGCCAAGATAGAAGTATCAAAGATAGACTTAGACTGGCAGCACAAGAGAGAGCTGTTCCTAGCTCGATAGGCCCATGATGCTTCAAGACATCAAGGCAGAGATGCCACCTATAAGTGGGCACGAGACCGAGGGGTAGATCTAACCATAGACAGTATCTCCCAAGTTATCCATGACTGTGAGACATGTGCTGCCATCAAACAAGCCAAGCGGGTGAAGCCCCTATAGTATAGGAGACAGTGGTCTAAATATAAGTATGGGGAAGCCTGGCAGATTGACTACATCACCCTTCCCCAGACCCGCCAAGGCAAGCGCTATGTGCTGACCATAGTAGAAGCCACCACTAGATGGCTAGAGACCTACCCTGTGCCCCATGCGACTGCCCAGAATACCATCCTGGGCCTTGAAAAACAAGTCCTTTAGAGACATAGCACCCCTGAGAGAATTGAGTCAGACAATAAGACCCATTTCAAGAACAGCCTTGTAAACACCTGGGCTAGAAAACATAGCATCGAATAGATATATCACATCCCTTATCATGCACCAGCTGCCGGGAAAGTTGAACAGTGCAATGGCCTGCTTAAAACCACCTTGAAGGCACTAAGTGAGGAGTCCTTCAAGAACTGGGAGATTAATTTAGCAAAAGCCACATAGTTAGTGAACACCAGAGGTTCCAGCAACCGAGCAGGCCCAGCCCAGTCTGAGCCCCTGAGAACAATAGATGAAGATAAAGTTCCAGTAGTACACATGAGAAGTATGCTGAGAAAAACTGTTTAGGTTAATCCTGCCTCCAGCAAAGACAATCCCATCCGTGGGGTTGTCTTCGCTCAGAGACCAGGTTGCACTTAGTAGATAATGCAAAAAGATAGACAGACCCGATGCATACCTCAAAGAGACCTTGTTTTAGGGTGAACTACACATGCCACTGTATTCGTACCCACATCTGCATGTATATATGTATATAATTAAAGTAGTGCATGTATGTATATAGTTTAGCAGTTTAAATTCAAATGTAATATGTTAGTATGGGAAAAAATTCGGGGTGGATTAATGTTGGGGGTTAGACTTGTTTATCCTTTTCACCTATAGAATTTTTTCCCAAGGGTTGCAAGGCAACTGATTGCCGAGTACTTATGAGTGCTCAGGTGAAAACAAAGCCTAGAAGCTAGCACTTGACTACACCCTTGTCTCCGGGAGTTTTCCCCGAGGGGGGAGGAGAGAAAGACGGGGGCTGGGGAGGGGGGGACAGCTTCACTTTTAGTGTAGTCTGCGTCGGGAGCGGACGGGGGCTGCCATTGCTGCGTGAGTTTCTCACGGCACCACCGGGATCTGATCCTAGAGAGAGAGAGCTACCATCATCTGTTCGTGTGCCCGGATCCAGATTCCTCCTTTTGCTGCCCTGCTGGAGCTGCCTCGGCTGGGCATCCTGCCCCACTGCCTCGGCATTGTTTTAGAGCTGCTGCACCGCGGGCCCGCACTAGCCTCCCTCCAGACATCCCTTGCCCTCCAGTGACCACCGACTGAGCTCCGAACTTCATCCGATCCACCAGCCCGAGATTCCCCACCGTTCCAGCTTAGTACTTTTCTTTGAAGTCCCCCAGAGACCAGACTGCCCCGGGTTTTGTGAGACCAAGCTCCGTCAAGGTCCCTAGTTCTGTTTTTGCTATTAATTGCTGTAGTTGTTGTTGTTTGTTTGCCTTGTTATACCTATTAGTAAAAAACTGTTATTCCTATTCCCATATCTCTGCCTGAGAGCCGTTTTAATTTTCTAAATTATAATAATTTGAGGGAAAGAGATTTGAATTATCCATTCCAAGAGAGGCCCTGCCTCTCTGTAGCAGATACCTGTCTTCTTTCAAAACTAAGACAGGAGTTTAGACCAAAGTACAATGTGTCAATCTCTCATGTGCTGAGACAACTAACTTAGGTTAAAATTAATAATATTCCACAATTACTATCAATGTACAACTAATTTTAGAAAATGCAATTAAAACAAAAATTTTACCGGTTAATTTCTGCTATTTTTTTCTATTGGAATAAAGACCCGGCCTGGACCATGGTAAATACTGTGTGTCCTGCAAACCCAGATGGAAAGGAAGATAAACGATCAGAATCCAAACAAACAAAACCCTTAAACCCCTCAACTAACATAAAAGATAACCAATAGATTCACTCTCCGAGATGAGTCTTGCAGGGCAGAAGAAGTTAATGTTGGAATTTCAGATTTAATCCATTCCTAAGCAGGAAGAGCAATCACTTTGGCCTTAACCTCAGCTTTGAAAACACTGTTCTGCATACATGCTGTTTCAACATTTCTGGGTTGCAATTCAGCATCAAATAATCAATATTCAAGCCTGTTCCCCTTGCAGCCTCCCTGACACACCAGACTGAATTCCACCTTCTACAAGAGCGCTGACACCATTTGAAATTGAAGAACAAATTTTGCATATCTCCATGTCTCAAAGAACGTTTTTATGCAATGCAGATGATATGTCATGAATTTTTGCAAGTTCTTGGTATATGCACACCAGTTACCATTCTTTCAGCTGCTGTCACTACTTCCTGTGTTTCCCAAACAGGAATGCAGTGCTGTAAATGCTACACACACAAAAATTCAGAATCTGATGGAATTCACCATGTCAAGAAACATTGGCATGGTTAAAGTAATAGTCTCTCTGTGTTACAGTTTTAGCAGAATTTTTGAGAAGATTTTCTGCACTTTTGGTGCAACAAAAATGCCTCAATCAGAAATTCAAATATTTTCTGCTTTTTAGAAACTGATTTCTGGTACGATGATAGATAGACCATCTTTTTATAGGTGGCATATACTGGAGGCAATCTGCAAATAAAATTCCATGGAAAGGTATTTTATCTTCATTTAGATAAGCTCTCTGCTATCTAGAACAGTGCTATAATGCCTAAACCTCGACTGAGAGTTCATTAGCAAAATTTCTACATTACAGAAACATATTTGAAAATATATTTGGCCAGGTGTAAAAGGCATGAGATTTATCATCTCTGTTTTTTCAATAAAAACTTCTCCAACATAGTCAGAAAATCAACCGTAAGAGAGTAAGATTTATTCTATTTTACTGCAAAATCCTATTTCAAAATTTTCAGGACTTTTTATGTCCTCCTTTTGTGACAATAGTGTGTTTCCCAGATAATAGAAATTACAAATTGAATGTCCCAATTAAACATGACAAAAAATCAAGCTTTACAGGGAGAATCTAGTGAGAGAGAGGTGCGGTGGCAATTACATTTTCTGTGTTCATTGAACACATAAAGAACTTAGGAAGAAAAATCAACAAGACAAGGCTGTCCTGTCACTTCCTCCAGAGATGTGCCCAAACTGCATTTTCTCCCACCCACTTGGGTTTTTTCTGGAAGTATCTGTGACAGCTTCCTGAACTGTGTGACAAAATTAATCAGATTCTTTTTGGAGTAAAACAAAAACTGGAGGACTCCAGGTACCTTTTGTGCATGTCTAAAAACTAAAACTAAAACCTACACCAGATGTCCCACTCTGGGTTGACTCTGGCTCCCACTCAACCAACTGAAATGCTCCTCACAGCCTTTATAAACACCACAGGTCTCTGAGCAGCTGTTGGACAACCATCCTCAGCCTTCTTGTGGAGGACAAACACATCCCAGCCTGGCCAAGTCAGAATGTTTTGGCAATTATCAACTTTTCTCTCCACAAACAAAACTTTGACAACCTCAGTGCCCAGTGCTGCGGTGTCTGCAGAATCTTCAATTTTGTATTCACCATTTTCTAAAAAAATCACAAAAATTCCCATATGTCATTACAGCTGAGTGGAGAACCACGATAACTCTTTGCACAGTGGTGCTTAACACAAGGTTTCTGACTGCTCTAGCCTTTCTCACTGCAGGAGTTGTGTGTCTGTGGTGCTGCCCCATGGCTCCCCTCAGCAGTACAGAAATAGTTAAGGTCACAACAGAGTGCTGCTATGTAAAGGAGAAATTTCCCTGTCCTTGCCTAAGTGAATGTCTGGGATTAAACTGACAGCCCACCTTAGTGATGGTGGAATAATTGGTTGTTCAGCTCTGTCCTTGTCAAGCTCTGACAGTTCTGCAGATGTCCTGCTCAGCTCTCCAAAGGTTAGCCTCAGCTGAAGCTGGTGTTCATTAATCATTCCTTCCTGACAGGACTCAGAGCAGCCCACATCTGCCACTCTGTCCCCCTCAATCCCTGATGCACCCAGCTTGTGTGTAATCACTGATGGTTTTCTTAACAGGATACCTGATAAGGGAATATGCATTTAACTGTGAGACTCATGGCGTTGCCTTCTTTCTTGGTAATTCTTTCAGCGAGGGACAAGAAATATGAATTTGGTGTCTTTGTTCAAGCAGGCTTGTACAAAAGGAGCGAAGTGTGGACTGAGTGGGTGTACAGGAAGTACACAATATCACATTCTTTTTAGAGCATCTCTAATGCTTCACAAAACAATTTTCAGTCCAGTACCCCAATCACACTGAGGATGGAAGGACGTGGTATTCACCAACCTTGCGTGGGTAAATGGTGGCTCCCTACAGCTCCTGAGTTGGAAGAAGTGGAAAAAACCCCACCATGAACAGCTGGAGAAAGAAAAGCCTCAATGCAGTTTCTGCTCTTGTAATTTTTTTTTCCAGCCACTGGATCTCTCTGGACTACATTTGCTTCACTGTCTCTTTGTGGAGACAGTGACTGAGAAATTCCATCACCAGTTCTGCTTTAACCCAGAAGAACTGGGTAACTTCCAGAAGTTCACACAGGACTAATTTCTGTGAAGTATTCTGGCTGCTTTTACCAGAACCTATGTCACTCATGAGTCATATGCACCTTAGAAAAATGAGAGAACCACTAAGATAATTCCCAGCAATTTCAAGTATACACCAGAATTTCAAGTGTGTCCCAGAATAAACTGTACATCTTGCAGTTAGACAAAACCACAAATATATTACTGATGACTCTTGAATAAATTGGAATAACCATCAGCACACAGACTGCCAGTGTATTATGGTTGCCAAGACTGTGTAAGAAATGAAATAATTGCCCACTTCAAAATCTTATTACAAGATTGCCCACTGACTTTTCTTAGCCTGCTGGTGTTCATATGTGAGCATTGCAGGAATCATCATTTCAAATAATTGATTAACTGTCTAGTCTACAAAGTTTAAAAGGGAACAAACAAGGACATTAAGTGATTAGCATTCTTCCATTTAATTTGCAAATCCTGTCTTCACAGCTAAAAAGCCAAATGCCTCAGGCTACATCTCGAGCACACAGATCCCAACAAGCTTGACAGTAGAAAGAAGGTGCTACAGAGGCACAGAAGTGACATGCTGGATTAAAGCAATCAACACATTGACCATTAATCACGGCTGAAGGCTTCACAGAGCACTCAGGGAATGGCAGTGGGCAAGTTCTGGAAGGTACCAGCAGTGAGGCTGAATTTCAAACTGCTGAGCCAACCCACCAATGTGAGTTGGTCAACACAAGTTGTTAAAGCTGCAGATCCTCAGTTAACTCAAGTAAATCTTGGATTTAGGTGAAAAGAGAAAAATCTAATGGACTGCCCTTCAAGATCCACAACTCTGACTTTACTGAGGATGCTTAAGTAATCAAACCAAGTCTAAATGATGTACTCATAACCAGAGCCCTCATCATATACAGCTCTTCTCCCACTGCTCAGCTGACAGTGATACCTCATGGTGCTGCCTCCAATGGATATATCCAATTTAACAAAAGCTGAAGAGCAGGAGAAGGTAGAACCACTTGCAAACCATTTTGATTCCCTGCAGGATTGAGAGAGCTTGTCACTCAGAAAGGTGTGTTCTCCATGGCTGAATGGCACAAAACATGTGAAAACAATGATATTCTGGTGCCTTGGGAAGGCTGACCTGGAACAGAGACTGGACAGAGGTAGTGAATAAAACAGATATTTATTGAAAGGCCTTTAAGGGTCCACCTTGGGTGTAGCCCTGGCCAGGCTCTTGTCCTGCCCAAGGTGGAGCCAAAATGGTCATAAAATGGACAGCTGGTCACAACGTCTCACACTTTTATAAGTTTTGGTCCATTTGCATATTGGGGTTTAATTGCCCAATTACAGCTGCAGATTATGAAGTCCCATTCTTCTTGTTTTCTCTCTTCAGTCCAGTTATTTATGCTTTGGGGCCTGAAACTTGCAACCTTTCTCTTTGGTCTCCATCTGGGAAAGGATTTTTTGTGTTCCTGCTCTGTGAAAAGCTGAGTGACACTGACTGTGAGCTCAGAGCTGCAGCCCTGGGCAGCACAGAACCTGAAAATATGAAAGCTCAAACTTAAGGCATCAGTTCCATCAGCCATGTCAATAACCTTATTGTTGGGGGCTGCACCAGGATATGTAAAAGAAGCTTATAAGATGAAGGATTAAAACACTGAAATGGATGAGGACCAATTCCATTGGTCCATTCCATTCCATTGCTTTATGAATTATTTCCTCATTCCTGTTATCCATATGCATTACAGTAGTACCCAGTACCCATCACTCAAATGCAAAACAAAAAGTTGGGAAATGACTGCTACTTTGAGACCAATTTTGAAACCAAAGGAACAGATCCAGTAGAATATGGCCACAATTGTGTCTATAATCATTAAGCCACAGTCAGACTTAAGGTGTTCAATATGATCTGTGTGCATGTATAACCAAGAGACCTCCTCCTAACAAAGGATGTACAACCAATCTCCCCAGTTTTCCTTGAACCTACTCATTCAATCAGTATTAATGATTAAACAATTAAATGTGCAAGATGTTTTTGAGTCAGTAAAAACTGCATTTCTGTCATGGTTTCACAAGGGTTCTATAGGCTACTAGACTACTTGAGCAGCTGCATTAGAATATCTAGTATTCCAGCACAGAATATTGTCATTTATTCCTGGATACAGAAAACAAGGAACATTACCTCTTATTTTGAAAACTAGCCTTGTCCCTGTCTTTCTGCTTCCTGTATTTATGTTTCCTCACCTCACCCTTCACTTACCATTAAAATGGTCTTGCAACACTGACATACCTGAAGAAACCTTTTAAATACTTCGACTACAGACAAGTAGACATGTGTGTACAATGACCTTTTTTATTGTGCTCCCTCTGCTGGCTCTGAAAAAATCACTGGTGGAAAAAAAAAAAATGTTTCCAGAACTTCACTGATACCTGTGCTTACCAATACACAAAAGCTGGACACTGAAAATGCCCCAATATTTTGGTTTAAAGTGCCTAAAATTTAGAGAAAGAGACTTCTGTGTTTTTCCAAAGAAAAAGAAGGACAATACCACGAGCAAAGTGCTACCTAAAACTTGGGAAAACTACAAAAAATTGGGGAAACCACTCTCTTACATAGCAGCAGAAAGTTGCTCCACAGAGGGTAAGGAATTAAGATAGCCCAGCCTGCAGGAGAGACTCCTGTGGCACTTGGCATCTCTGTATAGGTGGAGTTGTATGGATAAAGACTCCAGAAGGTGTTCAGTGAAGAAAAGAGAAAAATAGATATTTGTCTGACATAGTATCCCTTTAAACATTACGTGTATGGCCTGTGGAAAGGCAGCATTATGAAAAAGTAGACAGAGGCATTGCCAGCAATATAATTAACGTTACTGTGTTGCAAGTAAAATATAAAATATTCTCTCATTTTCCATACCTACATTTTACCCTTTACCCAGTCTTTCTATCCTCTGCAAGTATGTGCAGCTCTGTAAAAATAAAGCAGAACACACTAGTATGACAGTTCTTCAGGCAGTGACAACAGCTACTTTTCTCCATGTCCTGGCAAGACCTGGCATGTTTAGGCATATACCATGCTGTCACCAAATAAATAACATTGAAGATGTTATTGACCAAAGACTCATTTCAATGTAAAATCTCATATTAGGAGCATGAGAATGAGCAAACTTGCCAAATTTAAAAAGCTGTCTCCTTGCTGGCAAATATAATTAAATTTTTAAGTCCATTTCAAGAAATCAGACATGAGGAATATAAAAACCTGAGTATTTCTTTGTGGGGATGTCAAGTTTTTCCCCCCTTTAGTAAAAATGCCAGTTTCATAGTGCCCTCCCTTTTCTTTCTCTCTCACTTAGATATATAAAAAGGCACCAGAGTCTTCATGAAGAGCTGGGACATATTTTGGTGATCATATACATATACCCTCAAGTGTCCCAAGGCATCAGCTGAGAGAATTCAAATCCATTCTGTCCAGCCAATCTGCAGCACATGAACCCAATTCTCAAAATACAAAAACCACAGAGCAACAAGCATTGTGTGCATTTTGTGCTGAAAACAATCCAGTATTAATTAGGTTTTATAATGTATTTTATTATCACCTCAACTCCTCTGTATAGGGAAATTCAAGGACAGCAGCCTGATCTACTTTGGACCATTTCAGAGCAGGGGCTGGACAGCAGCAATCTCTTTCCACATATTTTAAACTTTGATTCTATGTTTTGTTGGAAGTTCAGCCTGGGTTGGGATACTGATGTGAATTTTTGGGACACTGCCCATCCCAGAGTAATGGGATTATTCTTTTTTTTTTTTTTTAAATTGCAATTCATTGTAGATATGGTGACCAAAAGCCAAGAGGATTTATAATTTTTTACCAATATGCATTGCTAAAAACTGCAAATCTGCTTCTTGTGTTGAATGACAGATTTTTTTTCCTTCCAGACAAGTCTTCTGTTTTGCAAGTTTTTTATAGCTTCTAATATGAGACCTGGTCACTGATTGTCTATGAAAATAAACCTGATCTGACATTCAAAGAGGGATTAGACATAATCCAAATTACAATTTTTTGGATGGCTATCTAACATCTTGTCTATGTAAAAATGTCATATGTTAAATGGCTTGGAAACCATGACAACACCAGCTCTGCAGAGCTCACACAAGCTCAATCAAGCCATAATCAAGGATTTCCTTACATGATTGTCTATTATCTCCTTCTCAGTCAGAGATGCACATTAAAGGAGTGAAAAGATCAGAGTGGAATCACCAGCATTAATTACATGCTAGACTAGACCTGTCTTCCTGGAAGTGCTGTCAAAAAGAATTTGGAGTACCTGTAGGACATTCAGAGTAGTCCTCTGTTCATTCTGCACAAACTGTTAAACCAAAATAAGAAAGATTAGCACGAGTCAGGGTTACTGAAAAGATATTAAGTTCTTCATATTTGATAAAAGAGAAAGTCTGTTCAACTCTGTGAACACAGATGCATTCCATACTGCCTGTTATGTCCTTCTAATGATGAGAAGGAGCAATTAAAGCAAAAGTGAAATGTGCTTATGATGAAGAACAACATTTCAGACTAGGTCATTCCTGAGTATATTTATTACAATAAAGGCTTGTTAAAAGAAGTGCAGTCATTTTAAGCCTGTACTAAAAAGAGGTTATTTTTTTTTTCCTTTTTAAGGCTGAAAAGACACAACCTTCTTTAGACTTATTCTTTAGGTCCTGAAATAATTCAAGTCAAGAAAGGAAAAAGCAGATATTTATAGAACTCTATGTCCAAAGAGAAAAATTAAAAAACAAACCAAAAAAGAACCCCAAACACCATGTGATTTATACAGCCAAAGAAAGTCACACAAGAACAAATAAATAAATATTAATAACAAACAAATGCAAAGAGCATGTGAACTACTCATGGATTTTTCATGAAAGTCCTAACTCTGTTAAAATTTGTGCTTCAGAGGGTGCATTTTGCCACTCCAGAAATACTGTGTTAGTGTTCAAAAGCCTTTCTACACTGCAACAAGGCAGACAGACAACAATTCCAGGCTCTCACATTTGAGCAAAATGTTACCAATCTTTTTCTGTTCATATGAAAAACAATCTTGAAGCTAAACTTCATAAAAGATCACATCAATTCTTTCCTTATCCTATGCATCCACTGACTAAATTACTCAGATTTATGCTTCTGCTTCCAGAGGTTTTCCCAGTTTTGTGGACTCTTTTCAGTCCTTGCACCTTAAACTTTTCCTGTCCCAAAAGCTTGTTCCTCATCTACCTACTCATAACAAGTTTAAAAGTTTCTTTTCCTTCTAGAATTTCCTTCCCATGGGCACACTGATGAGATCAGGCATTTGAGGAGGAACAGAAGCTAATTGTTATCTCACATTCCTCTGCCATTTAAATCCCCTGGGGGTGACCAGGGGAACAAGGAGACTTCTGCCCCCAGACCCCACAGAGAGCAGCTGAAGGCACCGGGTGCTCTCGTGCCTCTGCAAGGCATTGCACAGCACAAATAATAACAGAGCACAGAACAACAAACACAAAAAAGCACAGGTTTTTTATATATAGCTGGAAAAGAAAAACTGTTTGCAGTTTGTGACAAACAAAGTGGACAGCGTATCATAACTGTGAAAATAAAGTTTCTTGCTTCTCAGCCAGAGCGTTGGTGACCAGCTGAGTTCAGCACAGTGCAACATTGTGCACATCAAGGTGGAAAAGAAATAGCTGCTAATAGAAAACAAAAAACTGCCTGCCATGAGTATTGACTTAATGCTTCAAAAATTGGCTTTGTGAGTGCAGATTTAGAACTATTTAATGGAAAAGGTAAGCTTCAGAGCTGTTTGGCATGGGCATACCTGCAGAGTACTTTTTAAAAAAGGAAGAGTAGGCACTGACACTCTGTGATGCTTTTCTGAGAGCAGTAATTGGGCTACAGCTAGGCTGCTCAAAATATATTCATCCATAAGTGAACAGCTGAGAGGAAAGGATATATCTGGAAACCTGAATAAATATTTTCAGAATTACAAAACATGTATCAAGAAATAGATCTGCTGCTCCTCTGGGAACACACTGGTAATCCTTGCTACATTTCCCCCCATTTTTAAATAAAAAACTGAACTTTTGCCTTATTAGATGATAATCTAACCAAGAGAACTATTACTACAAAAATCTGTTACAAAAATCGAACAAAAATTAACCAATAAAATGGTCACCTGGGGTGAAAACCGCCAACTGACACTCTGAGGGTTTTATAACCATTAACTGGAGAAATTTCAAATATTTATACTGATAAAGCACTACATTAATTTAGAGTTGCATTTCTCACATTGATCAGTTTGTGAAAACATCCCCAAAGAAATTTCTCAATGCTACATGAAGCTGATGATCAGGCAGTTCATTGTACAACTTGTCAGGTTTAAAATGGCACTGCCAGGGCTTTAAACTGACAGGAATCAGCCCAAGTCAGAAGCTGCATTCATAAATGTGAGTATAAAGAAGCAATTTCAGGCAGCACTCGGTTTCTCAGAGCGCAGTGACAGTGCAGAACTGCATCCCAGAATTGTTCTTTATCCTGGCAAGAAGTCTCAGGGAATTTTCAGAATGAAATAGGACTGAATGTGAGCAGGAAACCTGGTGGTAGTGTTACATAAGCAAACTTACTATGGTTGAAATAAATTATCACAGATTCCATACACTGTGAACGATGCATGGACGTGGGGCAGGTGTTGGCTACTGAGCACCCGCCACGTGTCACCAATTCCAATCCATATCACAATTTCATGCTAATGATGCCATAGAACACATTTTCCTACAGAATATCGACTGAACAACAACTTTTACTTAGAGCATGGTCTGCCAAACTCACAGCACAGGTGTTCTCACAGCAGCAGACTGTATAGGAGCTGCAAGATTACTGCTGCTGCATGCTTTCCCCTAACATAGATATTTGTGGGTTTGATGTTTGGTTTTAATTAATTATCAAGTGAAAAATTCACTTCAGTGCCCTAGAGTTCAGTTTCTAAAGATGAAGCCTATGACAAGAAATGTGTCCCTAATGATAGCAAAGCAAAGGAAAAATAGACAGAAAAAGATCATTAGGTCCCCATTAAGTTTCATTTGAATGGGCCTACAAATGAAGAAAGATCAGGGATTCATAAAAAGGATTGCTATAACTTTCAGGAATGCATTCTTTTAAGTTTAAGCCCATCCCTGTCCCCAACAAACATTACCTATTCTTGTCATACAGGTTCCCCCCACACCAGTGAGTGTCACAGCTGGGAAAAGCCTCCCTGACTGCAGGAGCATCTCCAGACAAATCCTTCCTGAGGGAGGCTTCACTTTGGTGAAAATCCTGAGTGCAGGGATGCCCAGCATGCTGTAAGGTGAGCCAAGACTACCCCCAGCCCTCTCCTGGCAGCACTACACTGCCTGCTCAGCTCCTCCTGTTCTCAGGAGCTGCTCGAGTGGCCAGAGCTGGCAGTAATTGCTGTTGACATTGTTCAGAGCCTTGCCTCACTGCCAGAGACAAACCTTTCATTCATGAACAAGTGCTTGTTAGGCCAGTGCTGGACTCCAAACCCACTTAATTAAATTCAAAAAAAAAAAAAAAAAAAAGAGAAGAGAGGAAAAAAAAAATATAAGCAGTTGCTTGGTTCTGGTGGGAAATTTGCACACAAAGGCCGGTGTCTGAGCCGTTCCCCCACTATTGTGTGTCTCAAACAGTTTTGTAACACCACAGGATCTCTCTCTTCCATCCCTTCCCTTCCAGCCGCTGCAAAGGCAGTGGTGACCCTCATTAAAACCCGCTTCGTTACGGAATGTTTTCCCCATGATTCACTAACAGGGCTTTTCTCCTCATCAATCAAGGGCTCACAAGTGCTCTGCAAGCACTCTCCAAGGGCCCACAGCTTCAAGAATTTCAGAAGCAAAACGTGTAAACAGGTACACAGAGAAAGCCTCCTTTGAGCAGTTATGTAAACACTCCCAGTGCAATCAAAAAAAAACCCACAAGATGAAACTGTCGAGTCAGACTCTCATTGAATTGTGCTCACATTCCCCTTTCCGCAGACACCTCCTGAGCAGCACGGGGTCAGATAGGCTGGGAGTGATGGCAAACACCCAGTGCAGGGTCAGATAGGCTGGGAGTGATGGCAAACACCCAGCACGGGGTCAGATAGGCTGGGAGTGATGGTGTGCTGGTTTGAGAGCCAAAACCAGTGGAAGACTCCAAGTCAGAAACACAATTTAATAAGAGGAAAAGAAAAGAAAGTAAAATAAAACAAAAGTAATAGTACAAAGAAACCACTGACAGAGTCAGAATACAACCTGACACCCTGTTAGGGTGGTAGTGACAGTCCAGATGAGATGGTCTTGCCCAAGCAACAATTCCTGTAGAAACGTCTGGCAGCTCTTGTCTCCTCTGGGAGTCCAGTGGATAAAAGCTGCCTGTGCTGTCCCAAACCCTGGATTTATCCAGGTGGGAATGCTTGGCTCCTCCCCCTGGGCAGAGCATCTCCCCATGGGCTGATCTCATTCTCTGAGCCCTGCAGTGGCTCCTTGCTGGCCCATGAACCAGAGACAGCTCCCGGAGGAAGTTATCTATGAGTCATGTGGCAAGGCATTGTTGGGCTCATTAACAGAAGATAACGAAAACACTGCCCCACCTTGGCTCCAACGGCTCATGGGGATAGAATACAAACCTTGGGCACAATTTTACATTGTAACCTAGGACAGATGGCAAACACCCTGAGTGGGGTCAGATGCTGGGAGTGATGGCAAACACCCAGCACTGGGTCAGATAGGCTGGGAGTGATGGCAAACACCCCAAGCAGGGCTGGGGAACAGCTGGGGGAGCACAAAGATCAACAAACAAGTTCTTTTGTGAAGAGGGCATCAGGAAATGGAGTAAGAACCGAACACAAAGCTTCAACAGATCTGGCTTTGCCCTCATCTGGCAATTTTTGGACTTCGCTTTGCCTTTTCAAATTAACAATTTTTGTTGCTCGGTTTAGGTTTTTTTCTTCTTTGTTTTAATATCTATTTAGTTGTAGTCCTTTGTGCAGGTCTGACTAACCCAAAATAACACAAATGGACAGTGTTAATAATGGATTGCAACAGCATTTCAGAGAACAGCACATGGGAAGTATCACTAACTGCAAATGTTTCTCTACCTCTGCACGTAATATCCCTTTCTGTATGAGTAACAACAGTCCATTCTATACTAACAAATCACTGAATTTTTCTTTTATATGGGAAGAAATGTTCTAAGTAAAATTACCTGATTTTGTATGACAGCTACCTTCAGCTGTTTCTACATAATTGTCTACTATAATTCAATATTGATTTACATAAAGCAAAGTGTTTATGTCATTATGTGAAACATAAGACATTAATAGGAACAATACTGTCATATTGTTTGAGATTTCATAGAGTCAAACATTGAGAAAAGCTAATTAAGATGGTAAAGCTAGGAGGCAAAGAAAAACTTCAATTTGTCCCACAATTTACAGCAGCCTCTTACTAGATGAGTTTGTTATTGTTTCTATGCTTACAAAATGCTTGGTATATTCTACAGAAAAAATATTACAGATAAAATTAAATTTATCTGCAGATAAATGCTTCTTGTCACATTTGAGGTGCCATTAAGTAAATACTTAAGTGATGTCAGCACAGGCACCTTTGATACTCAAATATTTTGCAAGTGGTGTCCTACAACCTGCAAGATGCTGAACTGAAAATTGCTCTTACACCTGTAATTTCTGCTTGTCACAAAAGACATCAGGCCCTACTTGTGTTACTTTAGATTTCAAAGCATCAATATTTCAGAATCTTTTCAATACATGATAAAGCTCCTGTGTCTCAAAGACAAATGGAGCAGCAGTGCCATGCAGTGAGCTCTCTTTTTTTCACTGCTTTTCTGACATCTGTCAACAAAAAAAAAATAAAAGTAACAGCATTGGAAAATTATTGGGGAAATTATATTTATTGCTGTCCAGTGCATTTGTGTAAATATTAAGGTGGCTGGCAAGACTGAGATTCTCAGCAATTCAAATTTAAGTCCTGGATTGTGTTTTTCCTTATAACACAGACATAATAACATGGTACTTCTATTTATTTCTGCTTATATTCAAAATGTTGTTCAATATTTTCAAAACTCAACAAATCTGAAAGTTTATGTCAGAAAATCTGAAATTAATCAAGAATCTGTGATTATTCACTGTGTACACTTGAAGTTACTATCGCTTTTTAAAAAGAGTTTAAATAGATAATAATGAAACAAGTACTCTTGATGGTTTGGACCTATCTTTCCCCTTGGCCTTGCTTTATACCCTGTAGGAAACAGTAATTCTCAGGAGTAAATGTAAGAATCAGAAATTACTTTTTTTTTACTCTAATTGAACCATTATTTTTTAAAAGGAACAGTTTATTCTACTCTTTTTTATGTAACTCTTTCCAGCTTCACACCTGAACTGTTCATTTGATGAACATCCCAATACAATTTTCATCAGGTTAATTTTCAACTTTCCTAGAACAAACTAGAAGACACAATATGTCCCCAAACCCAAGGTCATCAGAATTAAGACCAGAAATTATTTTTTAGAAAGAATATTTGAGACTACCTTTTGTAACTGTGTAAATCAAGGAACAAACAACAAAACTCTGGAAATTATTTTCTATCTCATTTCCTGTATTGTAGGCTACAAAACTTGCTTTTTACATGTAGAGGCATCATTCAATCTCAATTCTGCTTCACTTTTGTTTGCAAAAAAATCCACAAATACAACAATTTTTCAGACAATGACAACTAAGCAGAAAAATACATAGATTTGTAAACTACACTAAGGTCAATTGCTTACCATATTGCTCCTACACTTTCTCATACAAGAACAAGGATTATCCAAAGGTGCTCAAGTCTCCAAAGTCACTTCTAAGTGACATTTCAATGGACCTCTGACCATGGTCCAAGGCAGTGTGGAGGTGAAGTGTTTATTACATTCTGATCAATGAAAAGACTATTAGTCCTCTAATAATTGATTTTAACAGCTCCCTCCACAGGGATAAGTGGTAACCTCTGCACTGAAGGCTTTCAAAAAAAGTTTTGGGTACTTAAAAAAAGTATGCTTCCATTAAATACGTAGCAAAATGGACTGCATGTTTCACACTTTGTAAATGAATACTTCAGAATTTCAAAATACTTCTAAAGTTTCATACTTGTAAATAAACTTTGATAATTTTTGACTAGTTTTCAGATGTTCAGCAAAAAAAGGAGGTAATAGGCTTGATGTGACTGCTACAGAACTAAATCCATAAAAATGGAGTAATGCTCTACCTTGACTCTTAATTAAAACTGAATAAATAATAAATAATTTAAACTGAG
>JAJEOU010000972.1:0-13937 GCA_021534815.1 Acrocephalus arundinaceus
TTGTCTGTGCTGCTGAGCTGGGCTGAGCTCATCATCCAAGGAGATCCTGGCAACAGGAAGAGCTTAAAAACACATTTCTCTGGATGAGCAGCTTTTCTGCCAGCCCAGCAGGGCTGGGGCACTGCCTGCAGCCACCCCAGGCACAGCACACAGGCACAGAGAGCTTCAATCACTCAGGGCTGGGAAGGTGCTGAGAAGGGACTGGGGGAGAATCACTGCCAGCCCTTGGCACAGGAACCTCTGGCTGCAGGACAATGCAGCTGCAGCTCCTGCAGTGATCTCCTCAAGCTGCAACATCCCAATGCCTGCAGACTCTGTGAGTACATTCTCTGATATCTCTTGTGTAGCAGCCAGGGGTGCCCAGGGCTGTGGTGCAGAGCAGGTCCTGCAGCCCAGGGCGCTGTGCTGGCCCAGGGACTCTGCTGCCTGCCAGGACAGCTCTCAGCCAGCCTGGACTGCTCCCAGCACTGGACAAGATCTGAGGAACCAGCTAAAATGTATCTAATTTTCCTTTGTGGTGAGGATGCTCATTGTTCAGGACTGCTCCCAGCATGACATTTAACTGCAGAATATTTCCAAGCGATATAAAGGAACACAGCATAGATGGATGCAAAAAGAGGAAATTCTGCTTTCAAATCCATTGCTCTGTGTTACCTGGATGGGAAACTGCATCTAGTTATCATCTCTCAGTCAGGTCAGAAAAACAAAACAATTTCCGCTCATATAATCAACAGGCAGTGACAGAAATCAGCAAAGAGCCCTAAGGCAGCAGGGTGCGCTTTCAGCCTCCTCAGGGTGCTCTGAGTGCATCACAGCCTGAACAAGCCCCCAGCCTGGCCCAGGCAAGCTGCCCTCAGGGCCGGGGCTCCAAGGCTGCAGCCCCCCTGTGCAGGCAGAGCTGCAGGCAGAGCCTGGGCTGGAGTAGGGGGAACCAGCTGCAGGCCTGGAACCAAAGGCCTGTGCAGGAGGGTGATGGGAAATGGCTGGTTTGGAAGTCCTCTCCAAACTGAACTATTCCATGATTACTTTTTATACAGATTTTCATGTCAAGACACTGAAAATGTCCAACAACAGCTCCATCAGCCACTTCCTCCTGCTGCCATTGGCAGACACGCGGCAGCTGCAGCTCCTGCACTTCTGCCTCTTCCTGGGCATCTCCCTGGCTGCCCTCCTGGGCAACGGCCTCATCATCAGCGCCGTAGCCTGCGGCCACCTCCTGCACAGCCCCATGTTCTTCTTCCTGCTCAACCTGGCCCTCACCGACCTGGGCTGCATCTGCACCACTGTTCCCAAAGCCATGCACAATTCCCTCTGGGACACCAGAAAGATCTCGTATGCAGGATGTGCTGCACAGCTCTTTTTCTTTTTTTCTTTATCACAGTAGAGCTTTCTTTGCTGACCGTGATGTGCTATGACCGCTACGTGTCCATCTGCAAACCCCTGCACTATGGGACCCTCCTGGGCAGCAGAGCTTGTGCCCACATGGCAGCAGCTGCCTGGGCCAGTGGCTTTCTAAACTCGTCCCTGCATACATTCAGTACATTTTCCCTGCCCATGTGCCATGGCAATGCCCTGGGCCAGTTCTTCTGTGAAATCCCGCAGATCCTCAAGCTCTCCTGCTCCAAATCCTACCTCAGGGAACTTGGGCTCATGGCTATTAGTTCCTTTTTAGGACTTAGCTGTTCTGTGTTCGTGGTTTTCTCCTATGTGCAGATCTTCAGGGCTGTGCTGAGGATCCCCTCTGAGCAGGGACGGCACAAAGCCTTTTCCACCTGCCTCCCTCACCTGGCTGTGGTCTCTCTGTTCATCAGCACTGCAGCATTTGCTCACCTGAAGTCCCCCTCCATGTCCTCCCCAACCCTGGATCTGGCCCTGTCAGTTCTGTACTCGGTGGTGCCTCCAGCCCTGAACCCCCTCATCTACAGCCTGAGGAACCAGAGCTCAAGGCTGCAGTGTGGAGACTGATGCCTGGATGTGTTCAGGGACATTAAACTGCTGGCCAATTTCTGCAAATCACTTGTAATAAAGTTCATTTTGATACTTCTTGCTGGTGTCATTTTGGAGATTCTTTTGCTTTTGTTTGTAATTTAAATATTGTCCACAAAGAAGTATTGTGTCTTTTATTTTTTCATTTTGTTTGTCTCCACCTTCCTTGTGCTTACAGACGGTGTCAATGAGAGACTGTGCTCTTGGTGGCTTTAAAGGAACTCAAGGATCTCCATTTAGCCAACTTTTCTGCAGAGATGCCCCTTTGGTTCCCTTCTCTGCAGCTGCAGCAGCAATGTCTGTGTGCAGAGCTGGGGGCAGATCAGTGCTGGCACAGCAGCTGTGCCCAGCAGCAGCAGCAGCCCTTGGTGTTGCCAGTGCTGCTGCTGTGGCCCTGCCCCGCTGCCCTGCTGGCCCTGGTGTTGCTGTAGGGCCTGAGTGCTCTCGGGGCCGGGCACAGTGCTGGGGGTGGCAGTGCCGGGGCTGCAGCAGGGACAGGCCATGGGCACTGCTGGGGCAGCGCTGACGCCTCAGGCCAGGGCCTGGGGGCTGCAGGCTCCTTGCCCAGGCTCTCTCCAGAACACTTTGCCCAGGCCAATGCTGAGCACAGAAAAGCCCCGGGAGCAGCCCCAGGCTGGCCGTGGGCAGGCTGGGGGCAAACAGCATGGCTGGGGCTCTGCAAGGTGCCTGGGGGAAACTGGGATCCTACTGGGATCACAATGGGAGAGGCTGGGCCCATGCTGGAGGAGACTGGGATCATACTGGATCATACTGGCAGTAACTGGGACTGCACTGAGGGTGACTGTGGGGGTTGCTGTGAACAACTGGAATCAGGCTGGAAGCAACTGAGGACAACTGGGAGTGACTGGGAACATGCTGGGAAAAACTGGGATACACTAGGAGAGACTGAAACCACAGTGGGGATTAATGGGAGCAGCTGTGCCCATGCTGGGGTCATACTGGGATCCTACTGGAACCAGACTGGGAATGACTGGAAAGGTGCTGGCTGTGACTGGAACAGCACTGGAGGTGACTGGGAGCAACTGGGCTCACACTGGGAGTGACAGGCAGTCACTCAGGGTATGACTGGAATAATACTGGGAGTATCTGGAAGTTTCTGAGGTCATACTGGAGGTGACTGGAACCAAACTGGGGGTGACTGGGTCCTCCTGGGTTCATCCTGGGGGCCACTGGGATTACAATGGGTGTGAACTGATCCTGACTGGGGGTTACTGGGAGCTGCTGTTGGGAGGAAAATGTGGACACATTGGGAGTAACTGGGGTCAACTGGAAGGGACTGGGACCATGCTGAGGGGACTGAGACCACGAGTTAGGCAACTGGAATCATACTAGGAGCAACTGGGACCACACTTTGGGCAACTGCCAGTAACTGGGATCATGCTAGGGGAAACTGGAAGGAACTGGGAAAGACAGGGATCATTCTGAGGTTACCAGAACCTTACTGGGATATACTGGGATATACTGGCAGAGTCTCTAACCATACTGGGGAGACTGGAACCACATTGGGAACAGCTGGGACCATGCTGGGGAAAAATGGGAGTGCATGTGACCATCCTGAGAGGGACTGGGACTATTCTAGGGACAAGTGGGATCATACTGGGAGGAACTGGGAACAACTGGAACTGTTCTGGAAGCAACTGGGATCATACTGGCATCACAGTGGGAGCCGCTGGGTTCATGCTGGTTGAGACTGGGGTCACACTGAGGGTGACTGGACTCCTACTGGGATTGACTGGGAGTTGCTGTGAGCAACTGGAATCATGCTGAAAGCAACTGGGAGGAACTGGGAATGACTGGGAGCATGCTGGGGGTGACTGGGATATACTAGGAGAGACTGGGAGCTATGAGGATCATACTGGAGGCTACTGGGGTCATACTGGTATTTACAGGGAGAAACTGATGTCACACTGCCGGCCAATTAATCATACTGGGAGTTACTGGAATCAGACTGGTATTATAGTGATGGGATTGGACCCTGACTGGGCCTTACTGGGAGCTACCAGGCCCGTGCTGAGAGCCTCCTGGGGATATACTGGGAGGAACTGGGAAAAACTGGGAATGATAGGATGCATGCTGGTGACAACTGGGATGTATTGGCAGTGACTGGGATAAAACTGGAGGCAACTGAACCATGCTGAGGTAACTGGGAGTGCCTGGCAATGACTACGAGAATGTTCAGGGCAACTGGGATATACTGACAGTGTCTGAGATCATGCAGGTGGTTACTGTGACCATACTGGGAGTCACTGGGAATGTGCTGGGGGGAACTGGGACCACTCTGGGGGAAACTGGGTAGAAGTGTGAGTGACTGAGGCCCTGATGGGCAAGACTGGGACTATACGAGGGGAAACTGGGAGAATTGGAACACACTGGATGAAAGTGGGAGCAAGTAGGAGAAACTGGGACTGTGCTGGGGGCAAATTGCATCATAACAGGGAATGACTGGGAGTGACTGGGTTCATACAGGGAGCAGCAGGGATCATAGAGGGAGTGAGAGGAAGTGACAGGGGTCATACTTGGACTGACTGGGCTCACACTGGGAGCAGCCACTACCAGCACCGGGAGCCCCGAAATCCTTTCCTGCCCCTCCCGGCCCTCCAGCCCCAGCACCCCAACAGGGCGCCAACAATCCCAAGGGTTTCCCCATCTCGGGGTCCTTGCTTTGGGGTTCTGGGGCTCTCCTCTCTCATGGGTCATGATCAGTGAAGCCGTGGCTCTCCCAGGGCTCCCTAAACCCAGTGTCCACCACCCCCACCAGTCCTGTGCGGTCCCCACGTGGCCCCGGCAGAGATCAAAGGGCCTGGCCTGGTAAGCCCAACCCCCACCACAGGGGGACCCGCATCCCACCCACCCCACCAGGGAGGGATGGGCTGGGTGCTGGGAAAGGCAGGAATAGGAGTCCAGGAGTCCCAAGGTTAAAGAAAATGGTGGGCCTGGGAAAGGTGGGATGGCCAGGAAAAGGGTTTTGGGGTGTCAGTGCCAGAAGTGGCTGCTCCCAGTATCAACCTAGTTGCTCCCCTGTGCGGTTCCATTTTTCTCAGCACTCCCATTATGAGCCCAGTCACTGCCAGTCATTCCCCATTGTGATGCAGTTTGCCCCTAGCATGGTCAAGGTTGCTCCCACTTTTATACAGTTGCTCCCAGTTGCCCCTTCTATGGTCCCAGTCACCCCCAGTATGATTCCAGTCTCTCCCAGCATGGTCCCAGTCATGCCCAGTTGCCCACAGTGTAGACCAGTCACTCCAACCTGCTCAAAGCAGTTCCCAGCATGGTCCCACTTCTCCCCAGTGTGCCAGTTTGAAAACAAACCAACAGGAGATCCCAAGTAAGAACTGTTCCATGACCCATTTCTCATAACTCTGGGGGATATCTTCTGTTAATGGGCCAGCTGTTAAAACCAGGTGGGGCAGTGTTCTTTATCTCTTCCACCACCCACACTCCCTCCAGGGAGATATCTTCTGTTAATGGGCCATTGAGTCTCACTGCATGACTGATCAAATTCCATCATCCCATTGTGAGATGCTCCACCCAGGGGGAGGAGCCCAGCATTCCTACCTGGATAGAACCTGAGATTTAACACACCAGAAGCAGCCTGTTTCCACTGGATTCCCAGAGGAACACCAGACCCATCTACACCAGTACTGGACCTTCAGAGGAAAACTACACCCTTCTACAGGATCGTTCCTTCAGCAAAACCACATCTGTGACTCCAGGAGGACTGCAGCCACGATTTGATTGCACTGCTACCAACAGCCTGTCTAACCAGGTATCCGGTTGTATTCTGACTCTGTGAGTGTTTCCTTTTTTTACTGCTGCATTTTTAGTTTAATTTTCTTACTAAAGAACTGTTATTCCCATATTCTTGCATGAGAGCCCGCTTATTTCAAAATTTTAAGAGGAGTTTATGTTTTCCATTTCAAGGGAGGCTCCTGCCTTCCTTAGCAGACACCTGTCTTTCCAAACCAAGACAGGGAGCTTGACCCAGATACTCTGGGAGGTCCCTGAGTTGGGGTTCTCTTTGGGGGGGGGATTCTTGGAGAATGAAGAACTGCAAAGTTGAGTGGAAAATGCCCCTTGGGGGGACATTGGGGGTCCCAGTGGCAGCTGCCAGCAGAGGCAGCCTTGAGGAGCAGAGCCCTGTGTCCCCCAGGACCCCAAAGTGGGGAGCCCAGAGAGGGGGGAGCACCGTGATTTGTGGGAGCCTCAACGTCCTGGAGAGGGACAGGGGGAACTCCTTGGACCCCCTGCACCCCAAAGCAGAGAATAAGGGAGAAGGGACCTCAGGGACACCAAAATCCCCCAGCATCCCTAAGTTGGGAGATGGAAAAGGGGGAACTTTTTTATTCCTGGGACTCCCAGCAGCCTGGGGAGGGCAGGGACTGAGTTGATGGGGGCCCTCAATGCAAGCGTGACCCTCAGCAGCTGGGACAGAGGGGACCCCTGAACACCAAAGGGGAGAGACCAGGGATGGGGAACTCCTTGGAGGCATTTTCAGGGCTTAATCTTGGTGTTTGGGAGGTTTATATGGGCCCCAGATTCCAGGTGACTTTTAGAGATGGACTTGGGCAGAGAAACATTTAAACTCAATATGGTCATCCCTTTTTTTTCCCCAAACCAGGATTTCCCATTCCCAAACCTTGGCCAGATGGAGGAGAAGGCTGCAAGGAAGAGGAAGATGCCCCAGGACAGCCAAGCAGGTGAGGAGGAAGTCACTGCCAATTTCGCTCTCTCTCCTGCCCCATCTCCCAGCCCAGCATGGCCCCCGGCTGCAGGACAACCACGCTGCCAACGCTGTCCTGACGGGGATGAACTGGGGGGGATTTCCTTGCCCTTCCCCCTGGCATGGAGGCAAATCTCATCCTCTCCTTGTCCTTCCTTTCCCAGATAAAGAGCTGAGGACAGAGACCAGAGAGGACAAATCCCTGTGGCAGAACCTTGTAGAAGAGGCTGTTTTGAGAGTTCCAATTGCAGGATTTCAATGGGGAGGAAAAGCCCAGGAGATCCTGCATGAGGAGGGGCTCCAAACCCATCCCAGGCTGCTCTGAGGAGAAAGACCCACCCTGTGCAGGAACGTGGACAGAGCTTCAGCGTGGCTCAGAGCTGGTGGTCCATGAGCAGCTTCATGATGGGAGAAGCTACAGTGCTGGAGGTGGAAGAGCTTCACGGAGAACACCCTGATCATCACCAGATGATCCACACCAAGGAGAGGCCCTTCAAGTGTGGGATGTGGAAGAGGTTTCAGACCAGCTCCACCTCGTGACCACGAATGCATCCACACTGGGGAGAGGCCCTACGAGTGTCCCCAGTGTGGGAAGAGGTTTCACACCAGGTCCAATCTCCTCAAGCACGAGTGTATTCACACAGAGGAGAGGCCCTTCCGCTGCCCCGACTGTGGGAAGGGCTTCAAGCAGAACTCCCACCTCATCAGGCACCGGCGCATCCACGCTGGGGAGAGGCCCTACGAGTGTCCCCAGTATGGGAAGAGCTTCAGCCGGCGCTCCCACCTGATCTGCCACCAGAGGATCCACACCAGGGAACGGCCCTACAGTGTGAGCAATGTGGGAAGAGCTTCAGCCGGCGCTCCCACTTGACTGCCACCAGAGGATCCACACCAGGCAATGGCCCTACGAGTGTCCCGAGGGTGGGAAGAAGTTTCAGACCTACTCAGATGTCCTTGAACACCAGCAGATTCACACAGAGGAGAGCCCCTTCCCGCTGCCCCCACTGTGGGATGGGCTTCAAGCACAATTCCACCTCATCATCCATGTGCATCCGCACTGGGGAGAGGCCCTACAAGTGTGGGAATGAGGGATGAGCTCCAGCAGAAGCTCCCACCTGATCTGCCACTGGAGGATCCAAACCAGGGAATGGCCCCATGAGTGTCCCGCTTGTGGGAAGAGCTTGTCCAGGAGCTCTCACTTTAACAGACACAACAGAGCCACCAGTAAGGGAAGCCCTGTGAGTGCCCTGACTGTGGGACAAGCTTCCTGCACTGCTCCAAGATCACCCTGCTTCAGAGGACCCACATTGGGCAGAGACTTGATGACCCACATTTCCCAGTGATCTGTGTTGGGAAGGCACTGGGCTGGTGGTCTTTTGGGTTATGGTCCCTAATATTCTTTCGATTCATCTTCATCCCTTAAAACAGGACAATTGGGGTAAAAATCAAGACATTCATCAATGGCATCCAAAGCCTCACTTTTTTACTAGTGTTTGAGGGAATCTGGGATTCAGGAGATACTTGGGAGATTTGGGGGTTTAGGGGGTATTTGGCATAGTTTTCTCCATTTCTTGGCTCTCAAAGAGACAAGAGATTTGATCTGTCACCTAAAACCACTCAAAGCCACTGAAAACTACTCAATCCCACCCCAAAATGAGTAAATTTCTCAGCCCTTAGGGTGGAATGGGGTTGGAAGGGGATTGGGTGAAGTGGGATGCAAATCAGGAGGGGTGAGATGGGCATTGGGGAGGGGGGTGAAATGGGGGAAATTCTGCTTGGGAAGGGGGTGTTGATGTCCACAGGGTTGGGATTGGGGAGGTGGGGGTGGGGAGTCTGGAATAGACAGCCAAAGTTTGGGGATGATGAAGGAGGAGGAGCGCACTACTGAGTGGTTTTTTGGATATTCCACATTCCTGAAGAGATTTGGGGTATCCCACTCTCTGAGGCGGTTTTGGGGCACTCCCAACTATTGGGGTTCCTGAGAGCAGCTCCATGGAGCCCCATTGCCAGGGGTGGTTACCCTGGGCACGACTCAGAGCTGCAGCCAGAGTCCGTTGCCTCAGTGCTGGAGAGCAGAGAAATGATGAATGGCCCCAGACATCTGCAGGGTGTGTTTGGGGGGCAGGGAAGTTCTGCGAGGTGGGGGGCCACTGCCCAGCCCCAGTCACTGCAGCCTCTGGTCCAGCCCCAAAGTGGCTGTCAAGCCCCTGGCTCCCCAAAAACCCCACCTGGGAGAGGGACCAGGGCAGGTGAGGCTGTGACAGGGTGTGACACTGACACGTCCCACAGCCCCGGAGCTCACAGCAGCTGAGATGGTGCTGGATCCAAGGGTGACTGTGGATCTCTCTCTCCTCTCTCTCTTCTCCTGATTTCTCCTCTCAAATCTGGAGAACTGGAAGTTGGTCAGGTACAGTTTTTTCTACCAGTGCTTTGTGAAGAGATTTACTGTAATGCCATGTTGTTTAAGATTCCCAAGTACCTTATTCTCTGAAGTTTGCAACTCAAAGTTTTTCTCCACCCTCCTGAGAAGTTTGCTGTTTTCTCTTATGTGCCCCCGAGGGGATTGAGGTACCTCAAGTCTTTTTCCAACACCAGCCAAGGGAGCGTGGGGCACAGCAGCAGGAACTGCAATGCTGAGGAGGCCTGGGCTGGCTGGAGGAAGCAGAAAGGCCAAGCCCTGAGCCCAGGCCTGGCACAGCAGGGCCTGTCCCTCACGGTGGCTCGGGGCTGTTTGTGGGGCAGTGGGATGGGAGGGGCAGCAAGGACAAATGGCATCAAACTGCAACCCCTGCCAGCCTCCTCAGGGAGGGGCCAGGGAGGAGCAAAGTGCAGCCCCTGAAAGGAAGTTCCTTCAGTGGGGCCTCCAGAGGCGCTGCCAGAGCCAGGGGACAAAGGCCTGGGTGCCTGTGGCCCTGCCAGCCGTGCCCAGCCCTTGGCCATGTGACCTGCAGGCTGTGCCCCCTGTGCGTGCTGCTGCTGTGCCCTGGCCGGCTGCACACGCCCATCTGGCTGTGCCCCCAGCATTTCTCAGCCCAGCATTTCTGGGCCCTCCCTGGGCTCCCTGCACCCAGCGCTGCCGGCTCCTGGCACACAGGGCCAGGGCAGGAGCCCATCCCGCCAAGGGCCTTTGGAGCAGCCTGGTGGCTGCCGTGGCTCCTGAACTCAGCAGCTGCTCCTAGGATGGTTCCATGGAAACCCAGCACAGCAAGGCTGCTGTGCATGGTCCCTGCTGAGGCTCAGACACTGTCAGGGCACATTCCCTGCCTGTAGGATTCGTGTAGACCCAAACACTGCACTTATGGCTCCAGCATTGCTTTCCAACAAAAACAGGGGAAGGCAAACTGTGTGTAGCTCATGGTATTTTGGAGTGTCTAAAACTCACAAAATCATGGATATTAGATGAGAAGAGACCTACTTGGAATTAATGGCATGGAGAGGTAGTGCACCATGGAAAAGGGGAGCATAGAATCAATGTTGGGGGTTAGACTTGTTTATCTTTTTCACCTATAGAGTTTTTCCCCAAGAGTTGCAAGGCAACTGATCGCCGGGTACTTATGAGTGCTCAGGTGAAAACAAAGCATAGAAGCTAGCACTTGGCTACACCCTTTGTCTCCGGGAGTTTCCCCCCGAGGGGTGGTGGGGGGAGAGAATGACGGGGCTGGGAGGGGCAGCTTCACTTTTTGGGGTGGTCTGCGTCGGGAGCGGACGGGGGCTGCCGTTGCTGTGTGAGTTTCTCACGGCACCACCGGGATCTGATCCTGGAGAGAGAGAGCTACCATCATCTGCTCGTGTGCCCAGATCCGGATTCCTCTTTTTGCTGCCCTGCTGGAGCTGCCTCGGCTGGGCATCCTGTCCCACTGCCTCGGCGCTGTTTTGGAGCTGCACTGCACCGCGGGCCCGCACTGGCCTCCCTGCCAGGCCCCTTTGCCTTCTAGTGACTACTGACGGAGCTCTGAACTTCATCTGATCCACCAGCCCGGGATTTCCCACCATTCCAGCTTGGTACTTTTCTTCGGAGTCCCCCAGAGACCAGACTGCCCCGGGTTTTGTGGGACCAAGCTCCACCAAGGTCCCTGGTTCTGTTTTTCGCTATTAATTGCTGTAGTTGTTGTTGTTTGTTTGCCTTGTTATACCTATTAGTAAAGAACTGTTATTCCTATCCCCATATCTCTGCCTGAGAGCTGTTTTAATTTTCTAAATTATAATAATTTGAGGGAAGGGGATTTGAATTATCCATTCCAAGAGAGGCCCTGCCTCTCTTTAGCAGATACCTGTCTTCTTTCAAAACTAAGACACTATCCCAATATCCCAGCTTAGCTCCCACTGCCATCCCCGGTGTCTGTGGCTCCATCCGGCCCTGCTCGCTGTCCCAGCGCTCCCAGGGGGTCCCATCCACGTCCCCACAATCAAGGACTGGGGGACCTCCAGGCTGGGCTCTGACAGCGCCACTTCCAGGGACTGCAGGGAGTGGAGAACTGGGGGGACACAGAAATTTGGGGTACCTGGGGGGCTGAAAGTTGGAGTTTGGGGATCCAGGGGTGTCAGCAGTTCAAGGAGAGGGGAGACATGAAGAACTGGGACAGCTGGGGAGGAGGTTCAGGGGCTCGGAGTCAAGGAAAGGGAGTGCAGGGACTGGGAGAGGTGGGATGGGGTGTCCAGAGAATCCTGTGCCCAGGAAAGGGGGTGCCAGTGATGCCTTGAGAAGGCTGACCTGGAACAGAGACCAGACAGAGCTAAAAGAATAGAGTAGGTATTTATTAAAAGGCCTTCAAAGGATACACCTTGGGCAGAACAAGAGCCTGGCCAGGGCTACAGCCAAGATGAACCCAAAATGGTCACAAAATGGATGACCCTCAGGAGGTTTCACACTTGTTCAAGTTTTTGGTCCATTTGCATATCATATCATTAATAGTCCAATTCCAGCTTCAGGTTATGAAGTCCCATCCTCCTTGTTTGCTTTCTTGAGTTCCCTGTGGTTTCCTCTTTGGGCCTGAAGCTTGTAAGGGTTGTCCTTGGTCTCAAGGTGGAAAAGGATTGTTTTGTGTACCTACCCTGTGAAGAGAACTTACTAACACCTAATAGGAAGCTCAGAGTTACACACCAAGGCAGCTCAGAATGTGAAAAATACGAAAGCTGAAACTTAAGGCATAACCAGGGGTCCCAGGGTCAGGGAAGAGGGTGGGTCTGGGGGCTGGGAGAGGCAGGGTGGCCGGGAAAAGGTTGTGTTGGTGCCGGATCAGGGGGTGCAGGGGGGTCTCAGTGCCAGCAAAGGGGTAAAAGGGAATCTCGGTTCTCAGGGATGGGGGTTCAGGGGGGTCTCAGGGTCAGGGAAATGGGACACCCACTCTAATCCCAGTATGATGCCAGGTACTCCCAGGATGATTCCAGTGGCCTCCACTGTGATCCCAGTTGCTCCCTGTCAATCCCAGTATGACTCCAGTAGCCTCCAGGATGATCCCCATGATTCCCAGTTAATCCAAGTATATCCCAGTCACACCCAGCAAGTTTCCAGTCATTCCCAGTTCCTCCGAGCATAATTTCAGCACGATTCAGCATGATTCCAGTCACTCACAGCCACTCACAATCAATCCCAGTAGGATTCCAGTCACCCTCAAGTGATCCCAGTCTCACCCAGCAAGGACCCAGCTGCTCCCACTGGGATCCCAGTATGATCTGAGTTGCTGCCACAATAGTTCCAGTTGTTCCCAGTTCCTCCCAGTATGATCCCACTTGTCCCTAGAATAGTCCGAGTCCATCTCAGCATGGTCCCTCTCACTCTCAGTTTTCCCCAGCATGGTTCCATTCCTCCCAGTACAGTTACAGACACTCCCAGTATATCCCAGTTGCCCCAATAAGGTTCCGGTTACCTAAGAATGATCCCAGTCTTCCCAGTTGCTCTCAGAATGATTCCAGTTACCCTTGGGTGATCTCATTCTTCTCAGCACGGTTGCAGTGCTTTCCCAAGGGTATCCTTCCACCTGATCCCAGTTGCTCCCAATGTGTCCACATTTTCTTCCCAACATGGGCCCAGTAGCTCCCCGTAACCCCCAGTCAGGATCCATTCACACCCACTGTAATCCCAGTGGCTCCCAGGATGATCCCAGCTGCACCCAGTTATCTCCAGTTTGGTTCCAGTCACCCCCAGTATGACCCCAGTCACTTCCAGATACTCCAATATGATCCAGTCATGCCCAGAGTGATTCCCTTTCACTCCCAGTGTGGATCCCAGTTGCTCCCAGTCACTTCCAGTGTGGTTCGAGTCACGGCCAGCACCTTTCCAGTCACTCCCAGTCTGGTTCCAGTAGGATCCCAGTATGACCCCTGCATGGTCTCAGCTGCTCCCATTATAATCCAGCATGGTTCCAATTGCTTCCATTTACCCCCACTGTGGTTTTCATCTCTCCCAGTGTATCCCAGTTGTTGCCAGCATGTTCCCAGTAACACTCAGTTGTCCTCAGTTGCTTCCAGCCTGATCCATTTGCTCACAGCCACTCCCAATGACCCTCAGTGCAGTCTCAGTGTCTGCCAGTATGGTCCAGTATGATCCCAGTCCCCCAGCATGGGCCCAGCTGTTCCAACTGTGATCCCAGTGGGATCCCAGTTGTCCCCTGCTGGTCCCAGTTGCTCCTTGTTCCTCCCAGTGTGTTTCCAGCTGCTCCCAGTTGCCCCTAGCTAGTCCCCAGTCACTCCACAGATGATCCCAGTACTTCCCAGCACAGTCCCAGTCGTGCCCAGTTGCTCACAGTGTAGACCAGTCACTCCAACCTGCTCACAGCAGTTCCCAGCATGGTCCCACTTCTCCCCAGTGTGCCAGTTGAACACAAAACAAACAGGAGATCCTAAGTAAGAACTGTTCCATGACCCATTTCTCATAACTCTGGGGGGATATCTTCTGTTAATGGGCCAGCTGTTCAAACCAGGTGGGGCAGTGTTCTTTATCTCTTCCACCACCCACACTCCCTCCAGGGAGATATCTTCTGTTAATGGGCCATTGAGTCTCACTGCATGACTGATCAAATTCCATCATCCCATTGTGAGATGCTCCACCCAGGGGGAGGAGCCAAGCATTCCTACCTGGATATAATCTGAGATTTAACACACCAGAAGCAGCCTGTTTCCACTGGATTCCCAGAGGAACACCAGACCCATCTACACCAGTACTGGACCTTCAGAGGAAAACTACACCCTTCTACAGGATCATTGCTTCAGC
>JAJEOU010000062.1:600000-799878 GCA_021534815.1 Acrocephalus arundinaceus
GTAACCCATTTTGGAGAGATACTATAAAAATGATTGTAAACTTTTCAAAAATTGGATGATCATGTAGTCCTTATTTTCCTCCAACACAACTTTACTAATTATCTCACCAAAGAAAACATGTTTCATCCTGCACACTGGATAGATAACAATTATGATTTGTGTTTTGCTCCGCTGTTGTTCTGGTGTGGAATTGTGGACCTTTGTTACAGAAAACTCTCATGCCAGATGATAATCCTGGTCTACGGTAGATCACTCAAATAAATTTGAATATCCATTCTTACTTTTGTTTGTCTGTTAACTTACCTTGATTCAAAGATTACATAGAGTCAAAAAACCCTGAGAATCACAGTAGGTGAGGCTCAAGTAATCAAGATCCCCAGGGAAAAGGTCTCAGCACCAAGGCTGCAAGAGATCAAGAAGCACTTGGATAATGCTCCAAGGAATTTGCTGTGACTCTTGGAATGGTCCTGTGCAGTGCCAGGAGTTCAGTTCCTTGTGGATCCTTTCCAGCTCAGGGCATTCTGTGATGCTATTTGAGTCATTCAGGTTAGTCACTGGGTGTGGCCAACAATCACCTGGGAGAGATGTTTTGTCCTTCTTCTTTACATATGTGGTGGGCAACTTTTTAGTCTTCAAAAATTGGTTTATAGTACTGCACGAAGCTTCACTCATAAAGATTCTGAACAGGAAAAGTTTCTGCTCCAAAAACCTGAAAAAAGGTCTTGGTCTTTATCCTCAAAGATTGGGAAAATTCTTACGGAGTGTCTTGCAGGAGTTTTTAAGGGCCATATGAAAAAAACAGCAGATCAAAAAAGTTGTGTTGCTTGTATCTATAATTCTACATATTGAAAGGAGAGTTAAATTGCTTTTGCAGGCATCACCTGATGGTTTTCTCACCTTGGGTACAGTCAAGCAGTGCAGCAGGCTGCCCAGAGGGCTGTACAGTCTCTGTGCTCTGGGGTTTGCAGTGCAAAGTGAGATAGAACCCTGAGCAACCTGCTCTGACCTCAAGGATGTCCTTGCTGTGAACAGGAGGTTGGATTAGACACCTCTCAAGGTTCCTTCCAGCTGGAATTATCCTGTGATACCAGGAGTTTTCTTAAATGGGTTGGGTTGAACGCTAAGAATGTGGCACATGAAAATTCCACAGTCCTACTGCTCCTTCCTAAATCTTCCTATTTAGGCTACTTCTGTAAATCAGGACATTTTGAAAGAGTGAGACCTGATGAAAAGTAGAGACAGTATCATAAACAATCTGGTATATGCTGGTAGTTTGCATACTGCCTGTCTCAAAGCACATCAAGGACAGTGACAGTGTTCTCACAGATGGTGTCTGTGAGAAGACACACCATAATTTGCTGGCAAGTTAAGCAGAGAGAGAAAACAGTTTAGCTCCTTGGAATATGCCAGACAGAAAGAAGGAAGCAACACATCCATTCCATTGAAGCTGGAATGCCACAAAAGAATTGTTGTCACCTGATTGCCGTGAAACTTTCTACTATAGACTACTTGGTTAATCCTGGAAACACCAATATTTGCAACCAGAGTTGTCAGCTCCTGCTCCTTTTACTGAATAGAAACCCCCTTCAAAAGCAAATAAAAGGCCAAGACTGATCAAATGAGCCTAAGGTCTGTGTTGCTCTGATTTTGTGATGTAGGCAACCCAGAACTTCAGCTGATCTATTTAGCAAGGAGAAAAGGAGCTCCTTTAAGAACAGAAGGAATTTGGCTGAGATTGAGTAATTTGAGACTTTTTAATGTTGTAATCTAAGGTTTCATGGTGTGGAAGTGAGCCAAAAATTAACATATTTTCTGTTTTTCTTGGTCCTCTATGTGTTGGTTAGATGTAATTAAAACTGCAGTCTAAGGCAAAAAAGATGGAAACGTTTCTGAAAGTTGGAAGTGGGCATTGTGGGTCCCCAGTTGATCTTATTTGCTGCAGAACTTAGTGAGAACCTTGTATTTTATTTGACAGTATAGACAATGTTGTTATATTTTGTTCCCATATCGCTGTGCAACAAAGGTAAATACAAAAGGTAAAATCTTCATTGATGTGCCATCTTGGTGTACAAATAAAATTATATTTAAAAAACCCCAAATATAATACATTTTTCTATATTACTTTCTTCCTCTTTATACTCTCTCTAGGTGTACAATTAAGTAAGATGTTGAAGAAGAATGTTGTTTTAATTCAAACCTTTAAAGACTATTTAATTACAGTTTAACACATGGTTTTTATGTAGGTCTTTAGAAAAATAAAATGCATATATGGCAGCTTTATAAAATAAATTTATTGGGCATCATAAAAATATTAAAATAAGCAGCAAATACAGCTTGCTCTAAGCTTAAAGCATGCTCTTTAATACTTCAAAAGAAGCACAGCTACCCTGCATCAAAAGGAATAGGCCACAGGAAAACTCTATTTTTTAGAGTTTGTCTTCATTAAGAAAAGTGGAGAATGATGAAACTTTTCAGTGTACAATTCAACCACTGAAAAAGTTGTTTACAAACCACAGACTTATGAGAGAAAATACCTGAACAAGTGCTTGTGTCTCCCTCCTATGGTAGGAGGCTACTATTGCTGGGGCCACAACAGAGGAAAATCTGGAACATCCTGGAGTACCAAGAGCTCTAGGTAATACTCGATTGTTTTCCTTATTACACACTTAAAAGAAGAAAAAAATCTTGTGGGATTTTTTACTTGAACAGTACAAAAAATTCATGAACAGGGAAATCTCTGTTGTAAATTAAGTCTATTTGAGTGTAAGGATATATATGTGAATGAGACACATTTCTCCACCAATTAAATGTATTTTTCCACCATCAGAGGTGAAGAATTTAGAGAGGATTTGGATGATGAGGCTTCTACAGTAGGTCAGTACTAAAAATATAGTTTCTAATGATTTTTCATTAATCACTTCGGGTACAACAGCTAATGGCTCTCTATGAAAGAAAACTTCAAAAGCACTGTATCAAATAATTTTATTAAATACTAAACATGGTGTACAAACTCTAAAGTTCTTGTCTGCTGTTGAGAATTTTGCTAGTGTCATTCACACTTCACAAAATGGAGGATTTTCCTCATCTTTAAATATTGTCTCTGGTCAAAGACAGAGAAACTTAATGCCACTGTAAAATGCGAGGACTAGAAGTTATTTACTATTTTCAAAGAGACACTTCTTCGCTGGTAATAGATGACAGCATTTTACAACACTGAATGTAACTATTCCAGAAAAAAAACTGAAACAAACCAAGCCCAAAAAAAAAAAAAAAAAAAAACACCCAAAAAACCCTGTCCTAGGTTACAATGTAAAATTGTGCCCAAGGTTTGTATTCTATCCCCATGAGCCGTTGGAGCCAGGGTGGGGCAGTGTTTTCCTTATCTTCTGTTAACGAGCCTAACAATGCCTTGCCATGACTCATAGATAACTTCCTCCGGGAGTTATCTCTGTTTAATGGGCCATCAAGGACCCACTGCATGACTCATAGAATGAGATCATCCCATTGTGAGATGCTCCGCCCAGGGGGAGGAGCCAAGCATTCCCACCTGGATAAATCCAGGGTTTGGGACAGCACAGGCAGCTTTTATCCACTGGACTCCCAGAGGAGACAAGAGCTGCCAGATCTTTCTACAGGAATCACTGCTTCGACAAGACCATCTCATCTGGACTGCCACCACCACCCTAACAGGGTGTCAGGTTGTATTCTGACTCTGTCAGTGGTTTTTTGTACTATTACTTTTATTTTACTTTCTTTTATTTCTTTTCTTTTCCTCTTATTAAATTGTGTTTCTGACTTGGAGTCTTTCACTAGTTTTGCTTTCAAACCAGCACAAACCCTGATAAAAAAAAAGAACAATAGGAACTCCATTAGGAACTCAAAAAATAAAAATTCAAATTTTTTTTTGAATATGATTTTATCTTTCTTCAGGAGAGCCTTTCACTACTTACTACTTATTATGCATTATTCTCCTTCAAAACTAAATATATTCTAAGCAACTTACCAACTCCTGAAAAGTATCGTGACAGAAATTCCTGGTGAGTAGCTAACGTGTGCAGTTCTTTATTAACATGAATTCTATGTAACAAAAGACTATTGGATTATATCTGATTCCTATTTATCAATGTGTATAAACAGTCATATAATCAACTTCTTAACCCAAAGGCCTTTACTACTATTTTTTTTCCTTTAAACAATATTTTCTTTCAGTCATATGAGTGCTAATATTTCACTGATGTAAATGGACCATGGAAAATCCCTACAGGAAATATCTTTTTTCACCTGGAATTGCACAAAACTTGAGATTGATAGTCTTAGACTCCCTTGAATTACTCCCTCGGCCAAATAATAAAACTCATAGTCTACTGATGACCTCTATATAACATTTTCAAATTTTCTCCATATTTTTATACTTTCTTTTATACTGTAAATTATACTGTACAATTTACAGAGTATTCCTGAATGTAAAGGAAAAACAAGCACCCAGCCAAAAATCCCTATATCAACAAATCACTCATGAAGACTGAACGCTTTTGTGATTATTGAAGGATTCCTACAAGAGGAAGTGTAAAACTGTTTCTACTGTGTGTAAATTTCCAAAGGTTTATACTACGAATCCCTCTGCAACCACGTAGTGACAGACAATCCTTGCACAAAGAAATTAGTATAGCAGCAGTGCAGAGATGGAGAATAGCTCTTTAAATGCATCAGCTGTCCTGATCTCTACAAGAAACTAGGGAGGCACACAGAGGTGGTGCTGCTGACACACCTGAAGGATGGGGTGCATCCGAGAGAGACTTGGATAAGACTTGAGGAGTGGGTCCATGGGAATCTCATGAGGTTTAACATGAGCTGGTGCTGCACCTGGGTCAGAGAAATCCCTGATGTCAGTCCAGGGGTTTGAGGACGAGCAGATGGAGAGCAGCCCTGCCCAGAAGGACTTGGGGGTGCTGGTGGAGCAGAGGCTGAATATTAGCTGGCCATGTGCACTCCCAGCCCAGAGAGCCAAATGTGTCCTGGGCTGCATCCAGAGCTGTGTGGGCAGCAGGGCAAAGCTGGGAATTCTGCCCCTCTGCTCTGCTCTCATAACTCACCCCTGGAGTTCTGCATCCTCAGGGGTTCCCAGCACAGGAAAGACACAGAGCTGTTGGATGATTAGAGAGATGGAGCAGTAAAATAATCAGGAAACAGGTGCTAGTCATAGTTTTTACAGACCAAGGCAAGACTTGCCTTGTTTTATATTACTTGAAGGGAGAAGCACATTACTAATTCTCCAAGTAAAGATTTTCTATGTGTCATTAAACCACAGCTACTAAAGGGTGTGACTTTCTCTCTTCTGTCATCCATTATTGTACCTCTCTCTTGCTTCCTAGCACTGAAGGGGAATCTAAGGGAACAGGCATGCATGGTTTACTGGGAGAATTTAATCTTCTGCACCTAGCTCAGTAAAGAGTAAAACCAGGGTGCAAGCAGCAATATAGAGTTCAAAAGACACCTCAAAGAACTACTGCTACTGTAGCATAAATATATTATTTATCAGTCTGTTAACATTCTTTAATCTACATTAGGGCAGTAGGCTCACCTAATTTTTCCTTCTCTTTCTAATGGTTTCTCGTATTCATGAAAAATAATGAAATCAAATGCCAACTTCTCATCTTTGCAGAAGCTGTGTCGTCAACAAAGCTGGTTTTGCTGCTTGAATTTGGCTGCTTTAGCAAGTATCTGTTCTGCCAAGTTACTTGTGTGATAAAGTGAATGGTTATGAAGGCCAAAATGCCTGAAAAAGGTCTCAAGGAAAACAAATGTCCTTGAGCATGCTCATATCTCAACTTACCATATTTACTTATTTATCTATTTTGTTTAATCAGTCCATAGCCAACACTGGATCCTGAACCTAAAGTTGTGTGAGATACTGAGGAGACTCTAAGATCACAGAATCACAGAATGGCCTGGGTTTGAAGCACCTTAATGATCATCTACTTCTAACCCCCCTATCGTGAGTAGAGACACATTTCAGGTACAAGAAGCAGTTGGTTTCTTTGATTTTTCCTTGGATTTAATGTTTTATTACTGTTTTCAGAATCTCCTCTTCATATATATATATATATACATATATAAAAGACATTTTTAATATGTTCAATATATTCTAGATATAAATAATAATACAGGGTCAATCAATCATGAGTGATGTACTCAGCAACCAGGGAGCAGATGCCTATAAAACAGTTGTAAGCAATGCACAGGTGGAAGATATGACCTAGCCAAAAACTGCATCAACACCCAAATTGCTGCAAACCAATTCTTCCATGGTTAGAGAAATCATAATAATTTAAGTAGAGAAATATTCTTTTTGAGGAAAAAAATCGTCAACCATGAAGGCAGAAAAAAAAAAAAAGGAAAAAAAACCCAACCAAAAAAAAAAAAAAAAAAAAAAAAACCACACCAAAAAACCCAAACAAAAAAAACCCAAAAAAACCCCACAAAAAACCAAAAAACCCAAACCAACACAGGTGTGGCTGAGGCCAGAGTAAAAAAGGTAATATTTCTGGTGGCAGGGCTTAGCAGCCATCCTGTAACACCACTGTTTCTAGGTGATGGCCCAGAGCTGCGATTATCTGAATTCTAAGGACAAAATGTTCCTGCTTGTGCAATGCTGGTGTCAGCTAATGCTGCAGCATAAATCTCCCTCCCTCCCTTTCGTCTCCATAAATTGCTAGAGAAGTAAATTCTCCAGGCAGCGCTGTCAGAGCGGGACGTGGTTCCAGCAGCGCTTTCCCAGGCAGCTCCTCAGCCTCTCCCTCAAACGCGTTCCCTGTCAGGGAGCTAAACCACGATGTGCAGAGACCTCTGGAGACTGGGAGAGCGAACTGCATCCGAGGCAGTGCAGGGATTGCTCCGTGGTGTGTGCTGATGAAATCACCCGGGGAGCTTGAAAGCGGCCTCAAGGGTCAACAAGGATCTGAGTCAGACCCTCCTAATTGGCTAAAAAAGTCACGTTCTTGAAAGTGGTAGAGTTTACCTTATTTTCTTCGAAGCTACTAAAAGAAAAGGTAAAAATATATCTCACTCTTGGGACGTAAAAGAAACCCCAACCCCCAAATACATTAGATGCTTTCCTTGTGTAAAAATACAATGTTAAACAACAAAATCTTCAGGTCTGCTGTGAGCTCTGTTCCCATGCTGCAAGCTCCTAGAATTTGGAATCCATTTATGAACCCACTGCTATATAAGTCTGTTTTATTGCTTGTCTGAAGTCTGTTTACAGGCCACATCTCTTAATGTTGTCTGAGGGATGCCACAAGGTTCTGGCTGAATTCAGAGCTAATTACAACTGTGAAAGAGACCTTTGTAGGATTGTCATTCACTGTGCTTAGAATTGAGACTATTCAAAAATTAAGGTGATAAATGTGGTGTTCCCCCATTTATTTTCCCAGTGAGCACCTCTTGATATGTTTGACCATGGAAAACTTGTGCTCACCTTGAAGGACACTGAAGCTTGCAGCTACGGCTCCAGTTTAACCTTTGTGCTACTGATTCTGCTTTTTTTTTTGCAATTCAGTGTTTCTGAGTCCTCAGCTATGTGTTAGGTATGCCATTGCTTCAATGGGTCCTCTTCCGTGTTCCAGCACAGGGAATTTGACTGGGAAACAAGGAAACACTTTGGCCTGAAGTCGTCTTTAGCACAATTTTTACAATGCATCCTCTGTTATTCTCTTAGGCCTTGATTGTGGCTGTACAGCTAATTCCAATTATTTGGCATTTCAAAGTTTTGGTATTGTAGCTGAAGCACAGAGAAATTGCATGTTCGGAGGTTGATGAAAAACCATCATGCAGATCCAAAATCAGATCCCAATTATTTCAACAAGAAGTGTTTCTGCATTCAATTTCTTGAAGTCCTTCTCCAAAAGTGGACTCGACTAAGCCAAATTACCAACTCTCTGCAAAGTAGGCAGAAAAATAGAGTTAATTTTTGAATTAAATGGTAGTCAAATTCAAGTAGGCAACTGTGTCTGGCTTTTCAGGTCTGAAATATTGGTAAGTTTATGTTTTGCTAATGGTACTTCTGGAGCTATCCTTGTCTCAAGGCACTTTGATTGCCAGCATGGAAAACTGCATCAAAGGAAAGGAAGATAACATGAAAGCAGACAAAGTAGCAGAAACTTAAATTCCAACTCTTTAAATGACTTTTGACTTGGGATCTGCAGTATTTTCCATGTCACAGCTTTTTTTTGCCATTTTTCATCATATGTGTTAAAACTATCATATACAGGTTTAATGTCTCCAATGTCTGTGATTGATTACAGGATAAATTCAAAAGTTTATTTTTTGAATCTCTTTGTCCTTCATGCTATTACATTGGTTTTTAAGTCAAGGACTCAACATTCACTTAATAAGTCAATACAAAAAAAATGTCCACTGAATGTCCAAGAGAACTTGAGGAAATTAAGGTCTTGCTCCTGAAATTATACAACAAAAGCAAAATTTCACTTTTTGATATGTAGCACTGCATGAATTAGACTTTCTTCTTTTAATTTTTTGTCTAGATATTTGTCTAGAAAAAATAAGAAGCAGGCCTATTAGTCTTTTCTTAAATTCCCTTATGAACAGCACTGCTAAAACTTTTAAATGAACCTGCCAAATAAATGTTGGCAGTAAAATACAATTTTTGGGAGGGAAACTAACCTGCCAGGCTATGTCTAATATTATTCACTAGAGCTCAGTGGACTTTTTTTTGTCCCAGAAGATTTAAGCCTTGCTGAGGGCAGGCTGGAAGGTATTTTGTGGAGGCAGCCTGCCTTGAGGTGAGCGTACATGGACACTGAAAGTGTAGACATAATTTTCACAGGCTTTCAAAATGCGTTTCGAGAAATCTTGTGTGCACTGACATCCAGCCTTTCAGGATCACTTCCCTGAGAACACTCATTTCTTTCTACCATTCTCCAGGAACAACAGCACTGTGCTTCAGGCGAGAAACTAGTTCAATACATGAAATGCTTGAGACTGGTGTTTAATATGTGCCTGTAGTGATAAATTGTGAGGTGCTGCATTGACTTTAGCTTTGCTTTGAGCATCCAGTCAGAGGTACTGAAAAACATACTCATTATTTTGTACGTTTTCATCTAAGTGCTGCTCTGGCACTTGGTGCATTACTGCCTGTCAGTTCCTGTGTTCATCTACAGTTTCACCTGTAATGAACTTTAATCAGATGCACTGGGGCTTAAAGACTATTTTTTTTTTAATGTCCTAACCCTCTGTTTTTTAATTTTCCCATAAAGTTAGAAAGTTAGAAAAAGATGCACTCGAGGACCTGATTCCACCCTCACTTCTGACCCACCACCAAACAAACTTTTATGGGTCTTCATTTCTTTAAGTTAAAAAAAAAGTGAGAGTTCAGATTTCAGGGTAAGAAAGGAAGATCTGCTGAGCTGGTGTTCTTCTATCCTGGAGTGATCTTCTATGAAATCTGAAGATCTATAAGCCAAAAAAAATTATAATAAATCCAAAGTATGGTTATGAAAAGTCTTCTTAAAGCAAAAAAACCAAACCAAAACAAAACAAACAAACAAACAAAAAAAAACCAACAAAAAAAACCAAAAAAAAAACCCCAAACCAAAACAAAACCAAACTAGAGTATGGAATTTTTTTCGTGTTTGTTTATTTTAGACTTAATAGTTGTCGGATATAGACACTTAATTAAAAAAAAAAAAGACCAGACAAGCTTAAAACCATTATCTAGTGGAAAAGTTAGAAGAAACATCTAAATGCTCCAATGCGCTTCCTCCAATAAATTAAAAAAATATATATTACTGAATTCCATTAATTTTTGACAGATTTTGGACAGATTTTATATTCAAAATCAAAATGAAAATGCACTGACCATAAGCATTGTCAACCCTTTAGGCTGTTGGCATATCTGGGATGAAAACCATAACTGCTGAGTTAGGGTAGATGTTCTTATCCATCCCAAATATATTTATCATACAGAGATTTGGGAAAAAAAATCTTGCTGTTACCATGTTATGGAAGCCCATTGTAGCAGCAGCCTAACTGTGGTTCTGAACTAGGTTTATATAAATCCTTTACTTCTAAAAAGCTCAGGAAGAGGAAAATAAATAAAAAGCTCTTCTGTCTCATATAACCATTATTCCCATTTAGTATCTTTAAGAGGCCTTACTCCTCAGTTCAAAAAAAAGCCATCTTTTCATGACAGATGTTTTATTACACTTTTTCTGACTTGCACAGGACTTATTGCTGTTGTAGTTTATTCAGATTGAGATGAATGGATTTTTGTTGCTTCATAAAGTCTAAAAAAATCAAAATGAAAGAATAACAATATCTGCAGCAAAATTTCAGGGAAACATCTTAAATTTTTGACTTGACTATATTACAAATGTGCCTGAAGCAAACAAAATGACACTGTTGGTAGAAAAAAAAAAAACATACCTGGAGATTCAAGTCCACAGCTTTGTTCTACTAGCAATTCTCCCAAGAAATTCATCCTAACCGAGCAAACACAGGCGTAAAAACATGGATTGTCGTCTTACTGGTTGAGGGTTAGGGACATTTTACCACCAGCTATTTTTTAGCAGTTCCAAAACCCCAAGATAAAAGTCATTAAGTATGGAGTGGTCCTCCAAGACTTGTATTGGTTTATTTTGTTCCAAAGGAATAATTTAAACATACAGAAATCTATCACGTCCACGGCAGTTAGATTTGGTGCCATTTGAAAGAGAAGAAAAAAATCATAGAAATTACACATAATTGTGTAATTGTGCTAGAGTTGCTCACATAATATTGGATAGGTGTGGACTTCTACTGTATTTTACAAATCAGTTCCTCATGAAGAAAAGACAGAGTTGATGAGAATTCTTCAGTCATGTTTATGACTAAGGAAAAGCAGATGCTGCTAAGGCTGTGCACTTCTGTGCATTGTTCTTCAGTGTCCTGCAGCAGTAACCCAAAAGTACTGATAGTCATAAGGGAGAAATTAACTGAAGTGGAGAAAACATTGATTGGCATATTAATATCAAGGTTTTGAGGAACTGGATGAATTGGACACAGCAATTGGTTATGTTGAAAGGGGAGAGTATCAGGCTGTGGGAATAAATCTTAAGTCATTTAATTAGTTATCTTGGCACACAAGAAGGATGGTGTAAGTGAAATTTACTGATGACACGAAACTGGAAGGCCTTGCCTTGACAGAAGAGAATGAAAATGTCAAATATGAAACCTTCAGGAACTGAGTGAGAGAAGTGGGATGAAGTTAAATACTATAAATATAGTTTCCATTTGTGTTAGAGGCAAACATCCTTCATCCTGCCATGGGAGTGACCATCTTAATTTGACTGGATGAAATAAAACATGAAAAATCTGAAATTCCAAACATTTCATAAGATGGATGTCTAACATTAATTCTCTTTCTAGGCACTCACTTTCCTGGAATTCCTTGCAAGTTCTTTTCTCTACCCCCAGGAGATGATTTTTTAAGGGTAAAGAGATGTTCTGCCAGGTGTCTGCTGTGTGGCTGTGGAGATATTTGTAGCCTTTAAGGACTAGTGGTGGTGGATAAAATCTGTAAATCTTTCTGCCTATGCAAACAAATCTGGTTTTGCATTACTGTGTCATCCCATCCATCACCCCATCTGTTCAGGGTTTTCCAATAGTTACCCTGAAGCATTTAGTGTCAGTCACATGTAGACCAAACCTCTGTGCCACTATCAGGCTTAAACCCCAGAGGATTTGTCCTTCCCATTTCTTTATAAAGATGGCAAGGGCATAGGATCACAGCCAGATCTGAGTGAGCAACCCCTGTGCACCCCTCCACAGCCCAGACAACGTCTGTCAGAACCATTGTAGGTTAATTAATTGAATTGGAGGCTAATTAACTGAACAAGAAAGCACTGATAAGCACATCTATTTTATGCAGGCGGTGAGGAATGGGATGAATTTTTCCCTAGGAAGTCTTACTGCAAAGGCTCTAAAGTTACCTTGGAATTGCCAAAATATTTTTTTCCCCTAGAAGCATGCTTTCATCAAAATGAAGGGCACGACAAAACAGATTTTATAGTTTAAGTATGTATTTTACTTTAAAGATCTTTGATTCCTTCTTATTAATGTACAAAAAATTTAGTGTGTCCATATAGAAACATATAGACACTAGAATCAAATTTCTCAAAACATGGAAGTAAGACAGTTCCGAAACTATTTAGAAAATCTGTCTTGCACAGAAAAAGTTAATGTAATTTCTTGCCAGAAATTTCATTCCCCCAATCTCCATTTTATAATAATTCAAAATAGTACTTCATAATTAAGTAAATATACTTTAATGATATTTCCCTTCATTATATGTTCAATTTACATGGAATATGAAGTAGAGAGGTTGGGAGTTGCTGAATTGCTTAATTGAAAATTCTCAGATATTCATGAAGTGTTTAATTTCATGTTGTGAATAAAGAAGGAACAAAAAATATTCAATGCTAAGAGTTGATAAGGAGTTTAAAGGAGCAAGACATTTACAGTACCAGAAGTGTGTCAAAATAGTGCTAAGTAGTACAAAGTATAACAATCGTGTTTACTGAAAAGGAATGCAGAATGTGTAGTAAAGAAAAAGATAGCAGCAGTATAAATAGAAATAGAAATCAAGGGCATTAAGAATGAACCTGTCTTTTTCTAGCACGAACCCTTTTAGTTTCAATCTTCAGAACCTATTATTAGATGTGTTTCATGAATACCAAACCCCTACCTCCACTCACATTTGATTCCCACTTTCAAATTTATGTACTTCAGAGTAATTGATTGCCTTCTTAATGAGTCAGTTGCAATCAATACTTGCAGTGAATTACAGTCATGTTCTTTAACATGTTCCCTGCTCCATAAGGAGACTTTCAGCCCAAAACCAGTGTACTGAGCACCCACATTGTTTGCAGTAGGATTAATGAGTACTCTGAATTTTTTTTCCTGTGGGCTTGTGCTGGTTTTGCCTGGGTTGATTTCCTTCCCAGTGGCTGGTACGGGGCTGTGTTTTGGATTTGTGCTGCACACAGGGTTGATAACACAGAGATGTTTTTGTTATTGCTGAGCAAGGATCACACAGAGCCAAGGCCTTTCCTGCTTTTTGTGCTGCCACACTGGTGAGGAAGTTGGGGGTGCCTGGGAGGGTGGGAGGGGACACAGCCAGGACAGGTGACCCCAACTGACCAAAGGGACATTCCAGACCATGGGACAGCATGCTCAGTATATAAAGAGGAGGGGAACCAGAAGCAGGGGACATTTGGAATGATGGTTTTGTCTTCCCATGTCACTGTTGGGCATGATGGGGCCCCATTCTCCTGGAGATGGCTGAACACTGCCTGCCCAGGGGAAGCAGGCAATTAATGCCTAATTTTGCTTTTCTTGTGTTTATTGCTGTTGTTTTCCCTAACCAACAAGTTTTCTACCCTTTACCCTTCTGATTCCCTCCCCTGTCCCACTGGTGGCTGTGTGGGGCTTGGTGGCTGGCTGGTGTGAAACCATGACAGGGCTTAAGGTCAAGCAGTTACAAACATAAGCTTCATTCTGACTAAGGGTTGGAAAGTGACTTTTAGACCAGAAATAATAGCACAAACCCACTGTTGTAAGTGAGGCACTGGCAGTAGTTTTCAGGGTGGAGAATTAACTGTAAAGTTGCAGTGTTCTTTGCCAGCGAGTTTCAAGTGCCTCTGTCCATTATTTGGACTTTGGTGCCCAAACAACACACCTCCATCACCAAAAAATGGGAACAGTACTGATATTAAGGCTATTCAATACAATCTTTAATGCTCTTGGATCATGTTTTTCACTACTGTAAAGTACTGTGTTCTCTACTGTTTATTCACCTTTTTTGTCAAGAAAAATTCTATTAGAATTAGAATAGAAATAATGAGACCTTTTTTAACTTGCTAGTGAAAATCACCTTTTCATATTACATTTTCATTTCAGCTTTCTTATCAACAATTACCTTTGCATATGGGCATCTTTCCATCATGGTCTTTGCTTATTTGTCATTAGACCTCTCAGAAGACTTCTAAGAGATGAAAGAATGATATTGAAATAATTATCAATCTATCTCACTTTTAGGAACTGCCTTCCCTACCAGATAAATTCAGAATATCATACTTATTAACTATTGCACAAAGAAGCACTGAGACTCCATGTTTATTTCAACAAATTGATGCAGAAATGGTTGATATTGCAGAATTAAATCTCATCATTAAGTTATCCTAAAACTGGATCTGACAAGTAGAAAATATATGATTGTTACTGGTTATTATTTCCAAAACTGTCAGTTTGACTCCAGGTACCAGACAGTATTTTAGAAGCAGGACACCCCAATCTTTTCCTGCATAAAACCTGCCATGAGGTAGAAAAGCAATCTTAAAATTCAAAGTACTGTTTTTTTCATGATGAAGTGTATTGGATGAAAATAGAAGAGAACAGGAAAAGCACATGCTGAGGTTTTGATTTCTCCAAAAACAGTAGGAGCAGCCAGTTGTTTGATGCTGAGTCCCATGGAACTCAGGAAAAAGTGGAAATGTCAGTGAACTCAGTCACTGCTTGAAGGTCCAGGTTGGTATTTCTTATTTTGAAATAAGGAATCAGTGACTCCTGTGGGACTACCAGTAAGCACTCTGTATTTCTTCATCTCCCGTTCCTTTGGAAGGAAACTTTTAAGCTAATTTCCCTCTCTGAGGCAGGACTCTCCAAAAGATGCTCAAGAATTTAGTAACATTTTGGTTTAGGTAATGTTGACTTGACTCCAAAAACGTTCCAGATGAACTCTCCAGCTGCTAGATATATTGTAATAACAGTAACATAACATATTGTTGCATAATCTGGAAAATTCCATAGACCTGCAAAATGCAAGCAAGGCTCCTGCTTTGAAGAAAACCTGAGAGTACACTTGGCCTTTTGGAGAATGACTAGTATTTATCTCCAAATTATTTCCTTTTCCTTAAATAGCCAGAACTCTTATCTTTCCAACGTGCTATGGTGCTCCCTTCCCTTCCATACAGTCAATTTCTAAAACTCATAGCACATCAGCAGCCAGAGCTGTCAATAGCTGTGGAGCTTTTGTATTTTTCTGGAGACCTTAATCTACATCCATCTTAATTGTTCTACCTTGATAACATATAAGTATAAGCAAGTTAAAAAGTTCCAGTGACATATATTATTCATATAATAGTTCTAGGTTTTCATTAGAAACAGTCTGGGTTCTTTTCCTTAGTGTTTTGATTTTAATTATTAATGAGAGCACTTATGGAAACAACTATCTAATATATTAGAACATTATCTAATATTGATTTGTTTCTATAGTCTGCAGAACGTAAATCTGAACTCTGATGCTCTATGAATTGGGATTTCGTAATATTCCTAATTTTCTTCACAGACAATATTTATATTAAAATAGTCTGCAACACTTTCTCATATTTGAACAAGTGAAAGTACCCTTAATTGTAGTGTGTCAGTATCCTGTGAAGCCAAGTTGGAGCCCATACCAAGAGAACCTATGTAGGTCTCTCTAATCATACTAAATATGAGTCATAATAGGTGTGATTACTCAGCACATAATATCTTCTGCCATCATCAAACAACTGGAAGGAAACTTTCAAAGTGTCTAAAATGTAAATTTTGACATGGAATTTTGGGGCATATAAATGCATGTTAGCAGACTTCCTTCCTTCCTTCCTTCCTTCCTTCCTTCCTTCCTTCCTTCCTTCCTTCCTTCCTTCCTTCCTTCCTTCCTTCCTTCCTTCCTTCCTTCCTTCCTTCCTTCCTTCCTTCCTTCCTTCCTTCCTTCCTTCCTTCCTTCCTTCCTTCCTTCCTTCCTTCCTTCCTTCCTTCCTTCCTTCCTTCCTTCCTTCCTTCCTTCCTTCCTTCCTTCCTTCCTTCCTTTATATGAAAGGTTCTGCCTCCTCTGAAGAGTATCAATTCCACCAGGTTTCTAATTTTGGGGAAGAGTTATTCACAGCTTTTATTGAATTTATAGGTATAGAACACAAAATGTAGGTTGTTAAAGATTTAGATCATGTTTAACTTGACTTTCTGTTTGGGAAGCAGGGTTTATTATAATTGTTAATACAAAAAAACCCCAAGTTATTCTGTAGTATCTTGGAATACTTTGATTAGTTTTGCTGACAATTTTTCAACAGCAAAATTACACATTTCATAATATTTCTTATCTGGAATTATAGAGCAACATACAGAGAATATGATGTAGAATTTATGCTTCATGGAGGATGAAGCAATAAAAGTTTAATATTTAATCATAGTTCGATAAATCAAAGCAACACCATATGTTCATTATATATATTTATACATGGTCATAAAATACATTACACTTAATGTTGTCTGACTGCTCATAACTTACATGCAACCCTTAAATGACTAAGAAATGGGAAAGTATACTATGAAACTAATCAGCAGAAAAAAAATTGAGGTTGCTGTAACGTTCTGTTCTGCTATCATAACAGCTCCATAAAGGTAACTTAGCACCTTCTCAAGAAAAATGAGCGCAGACAATGAGCTCATATCCATGCATCCTGTGCTTTTACCAGCGCCCAGCACCACTCCAACTCTGCTGGCAGAGTCAATTTAAGTTAGGTCAAGATATTCAGTAAAACCTTGAAATCATATAAGGGTCTCTCACAAGCAAAAACTTTTTATATCCCTATTTCTGTACGTTCGTGTCAGCTCTTTAGCGTGACCCCAGCTACACAAACACCAGTGTTACAAAATTTAGGGATAAGAAAGCAAATGCTGCAGCAGTAGCAGAGAATTTCAAAGTCCTGTCCTCTTTGTATTTTGCACTGGTAACAAACAGTAGATGAGATATTAGCTATTGCTAGTGGAAGACAGGAGTTTTTCGGTGCATTCCTTGAGTAAATTTTGAAAGGAAACATGTACACTGAAGAGATATAAGGATGTGTGAGAGTTGTGTTGGAATCTGTTTCAGTTATGATACCCGGTATTGACTGCTGCAACTGAAGCACATGGAAAAATCACATATTTGTCAATACATGAATGGTTTTGTTAAAAAACCAAACCAAAACAAACAAAAACACAAACAAAACCCCAAACAAAATCTCACCAAAACCAAAACCCAAAGAAAAATCAAAACAACAACAGCAGCAACAACAACAAACCTACAAAACCCAATCAAAACAAAAACCCCAGCCAAACAACAAGACAAAAATAAAATTTGCCTGGACAACTGTTCCAATTTTCCACCACTAAATCTTATCACAAAAAATCCATTTTATTAACTGCCATTAATTATATTGTATTTGAAACAATTATTTTGTTTTAAATTACCTTTAAAGCACTGGAAAGAGTGCTGAGGGAAGTCTGTTTACTTCAGATTGACCATGTTTGTTATAAAAAAATTATGATTTGGCAGGAGACACACATAACATTTTGCACCATTTTTAAAGGTAGAACAATTATTATTTTTCCAAGGCAATTCAAACGTATTACTGTTTATTACTAGAGTTGCAAAGTCAATATTAATTTTAAATGAGGGAAGTGCAGGCGTATACTTCCTATTGCAAAAGGTTCAAGTTTTATTTATCCTTTAAGCAGAGCTAGAGTAAGACTAAGTTTGAAAAAGGACTTTGAACCATAACTTTGAATACTTTCATAGTAATTTCACAATGATCAAAATATCTTTTTAAATTTGTCCCTCTGAGACAACGAGGGACTATAATATTCTTCTCTAAATTTTCATTGACTTTAAACTTGAACCTGTTATGGAAGGCAAATCTGGGAAAAAAGTGTAATGCAAGTGTTGCTGTATATTATGAGAAGAGAAACACAGCTTATGGAAATACCATGTCACTATGCAGACACCATCCTCCAGCATTTTTGTGGCTGACACACAAATGCACATTTGACTAGCAAGAAAGACAACTGATGTTAGTGGTGTGTCTTGCACAGATAATTCTGCATTGCTCACTGCAAATGAAATAACTCCCACCACACTTTTGCATGGCCCTTGCACCAAAGGGTCTGTCTGATTGCTTCCAACAGGCAGAGATAACTGGGATATGCAGATGTAGATACAGTAGACATCATCCTGTTCCTGTTTTTCCTCAATATATTCTTCCTGTCATTTGTGTCTTATTGTCTCCTACAGTATTTACCTAATAGAGGGGCAAACTGTGCACAGCAGGAATTCAGAAACCCTGCCCTTTGACAATCAGTATTTCTTTTCTGTTGGGGAGGACAAAAGAAAGGGGAGAATTACAACGATTCATGATTCATATGAAAATGTGTCCTAGGTTACAATGTAAAATTGTGCCCAAGGTTTGTATTCTATCCCCATGAGCCGTTGGAGCCAGGGTGGGGCAGTGTTTTCCTTACCTTCTGTTAATGAGCCTAACAATGCCTTGCCCATGGCTCATAGATAACTTCCTCCAGGAGTTATCTCTGTTTAATGGGCCATCAAGGACCCACTGCATGACTCATAGAATGAGATCATCCCATTGTGAGATGCTCCGCCCAGGGGGAGGAGCCAAGCATTCCCACCTGGATAAATCCAGGGTTTGGGACAGCACAGGCAGCTTTTATCCACTGGACTTCCAGAGGAGACAAGAGCTACCAGACCTTTCTACAGGAATCACTGCTTCGACAAGACCATCTCATCTGGACTGCCACTACCACCCTAACAGGCTGTCAGGCTGTATTCTGACTCTGTCAGGTTTTTTTTTTTTTTTGTACTATTACTTTTATTTTCTTTTACTTTCCTTTATTTTCTTTTCATCTTATTAAATTGTGTTTCTGACTTGAGGTCCTTCACTGGTTTTGCTTTCAAACCAGCACAAGATGATACCTAGTTCCTGCTAAAACGTGAACTATTTATTTGATAACAATGTGCCATCTAATAGTAACTCAGCATGGAAGCGAGCTAAGCAGCACATTCATCAGCACAGGGGATTCCCAGCCAAGTGATTACCTGCTTTCCAAATTCCGTGCTGAAAGCAGGCTGCTGAGAATCCCTGCAGTGGTGATCATTACTTTCAGTCTGTGTAGGCAGCGACCCCTGTGCACTGGGAATATTTATTGTCATAATGGAGAGGCCAAGTCAGCTGACAATCTTGGGTCTCGTACTGGATAACCAGCATGAAATAACAACCTGTAGAATCATTATCTTCTTCTCTCTTTGCTGTCTTTTGTTGTTGAGGGTTTGGGGGGATTTTGTTTTTAATTCATGAAACTGATCTAAATTATTCAAACGCAGCAGTATAATCTATTTTATGCAGTTGAGCCAAGTCCTGTTTGATCATGTTTTGTTGTATTTCTATTCTGTTTAAGTAGGACTCATGCCATGCAGCTAGACAGGAACCATGTGACAGGCAGTGCACCCTTGCAAAGGATTGCGGGCTGTTAGGAAAGCTGAAATTCTAATTCCTCTGAAAAATAATTTTATAAATTTTAACGTGGCAACAGACAACAAATTCAAACTGTGGTTGTGTTACTGGACTTGATGAAATTATAGTGGAACTATACCAGACATAATCAGTCTTCCCCATAAAGCTCAGCCTGCAAACCATAGCCCTGATCCTGCAGAGACCACCACCTACGTGTGAAATTTACACAAATCTCTCCAGCAGCATCAGTGTTGATGAAATCTACCGACGTGATGGAATTTATGGACAATAAAATAAACCACACAGCCTTAGGAACAACGAAGTATTCCAAACTGAAGAAAAAAATGAAGATGTGAAGAATTATTCAAGAGTAGCTAGGGTCACAAACACTCAGCTGAAACACAGGACACACACAGGCCACCAAGAACATGTGAAAAAAGGTTATGAATCAGTGACATAAAATCTTTATACCAACCAAAATAATTTGGATTTTCCTCTGCACTCAGTTTTTGCCCCAACTTTTATTTTCAATAGATAACAAGTAAAGTGGTCAGAAGTTAACCTGAAGTGTCCAGACAGCCATACAATGGCTGAACTGAATTTCCCATTGGTTCACTTTCTCCTTTTTCACTTTAAAATTAAATAGTAGTAAATAAATTTTTACTGAATTCATTTGCAAATAGTTTGGCTTTCTCTCTTCCCATACAAGGTGGTTAGGTGGCTGCAAGATGATAAGTAATGAACATATAAGTAATTTGTTTTACATCAAAACCACACCCATTATATAAAAAAAAAAAACAACAATTGAAGATGAAACAAAACTCTTTTCACGCAGAAGTTAGTTGATGTTAAGAAATGAAGAGAGTTTTTTAGAAGTGGAGTTTATTTATTATTTTCTTTGGAATTTAAAAATGAGACTGGATGTATTTTCCATCTGTGGTAATATTTATCTTTCAATTCAGCAGGATAGGCAGGAGGATACCATAATGTTTTATTTCTTAGCAATTAAGTAATTTATCTCTGATTGTCCTAAGAAAATCAGTCCTTTGGACCATCCAATAGGTGGCATCCCCTCCTTGTGTGCTTCCTTGTGTGCTGCATGGACTGGCAGATTTTGGTTTGCTTGCACTGGGCTTGGATTTGACAAAGTTATAAGTTCAATTAACTTGAGTAAACTTGTTACTCAAAAGTTTGAAACTGATTGATTAAGCGAATAAATAATCCGTGTTGTTTTCATTACTATCACATTCTCCTTGCATACTAAATTGAGAAAGATAAACTCAGGAGCACTCTAATGAATTGCTAGGAATTTGTGGTAGTTATCTAATGTTACCTTTCTTTTGGAATGTAATTTATCTTCTTCAGTTTAATTGACTTGTTTAGTCAAATATCCCACTACCATGCTGAGCTTTTGAGAAAAAAAAAAATCATCAGTTTGCTAAATAATGAACTCATACATATCTAATGAGGCTGAAAAGCAAAGCTGAGTACGTGCGTGTGGGGAAGGAAGAACTGTCCCAAACAGAAGAAACTGTAACCCAAAGGTAGGAGAAACTCTTCTGTTTTGAAGTTTCCTTGTTATTCAACAATCCTTTTCAGCCTTTGAGAATAAGACAAAAAGATTAGAAAAGCTGCAAAGTTATTTCCTTATCATAGAGAAAATAAAACACCTTCTGTTCCCAGATATTTTTTCTAATAAAATAAGATTTTTTTTCTTTAATTTTGAAAGTAAAAAGAGGAATGTCTCTATTTATTATTTTTTTTCATGATCATGAAGAACAGATATCTTGGTTATCAAGGAAAACTTTATGTTCATGAGACAGCTTATGTTTTTTCTTATCAGAAGAGAAAATATTTCAAAATGACTGAATGAATTGTTGCTTAGAATATACAACATTCATTGGACTTTTTTTGTTTTGAGTAACTCTATGAATTTCAGTTTCTGAGTGCTTTTCAGAGAAAGAGTTCATCTTTCTTGTTAACTGTAGTGACAAAACCCTCAAGTCTCGAGATGATGGATTGTTCATTTTCAAGCAAAACTAAGAAATACTTAATTTGACTTTCCTGGGAGAGGTATGACAAGTTGTTGACTGTGCAACTAAATTTTTAGAAGATGGGTTTTGCCTCATGTCTCGTGGTTGGGTTACCCTATATCTAATAAGAGATGAGCTGTGCTTGTGAAGCATTCTTCATCTCTCTCTAGTTTTAATAATATCCATTTCATTTCCTAAGTGCCTGCGGGTGCCAGTGTTGATTCTGATCTGAGCTTTCATTGAAATCAAGTGTTCTCAGATTCACAATTCATATTGTAACAGATGAAATATGATAACCCCCACACTTCTAATGAGGCAAAACCCATTCTTTTCCATGTATGTTACATTAAGCTGCTAACAGAAAAGGTCGTGCAACAAAGTTAAAACAGTAAAACAAGTTTTGTACACTCTTTTACTTGTACAGATTAATATTTTTGTCATATAGCCTCACCTATGAAGTTAAAGGAGGTAATGACACAATTTGGTGGAAGTCAAATCAAGAGGAGATAGTGATGCAAAAATTGCAGAATTCTTGTTATATCCTTTTGTACCTAATGGACAAAATACTGAGTGTCAAAAGAAGTGTATCTCTCACAACCAGCATTATTCATTCTCTCTTTATGAAATTGTCCTGTAATTCTCTTTATTTTATTATAAAATTAGGAATTATTTTGATGGAGTTTATGAAGAGTACTAAGGTTATCACCAGAAGAGAAAAGTTAGCGGTACAACTTTCTATTTTAATACTGGAGTAACATCCTTTGACTATTAAATACAATGTAAATACAATATCAAATACAATGTAAGTACTTTCTATTTTTGTTAAAACTGGAGTAACACTCTTAGACTATTAAATACAATGTAAATATTTAGTACTATTGCCCTTAACAGAAATTTTCTCATTAATCTCTTTGTGTTCCAAGGAGTCCAAGGCACAAATTTCAATAGAAATATATCTGAAAAGTTATTTCATAGATTTATTGATAGAAATTTTACTATTACATAAGCAAATGGCATTGCATTATCTGATGTGAGAGCTTACTCTATAAAGTTCTGTTCTCCTTTGAAGTCTCTTAACGATTTAATTTCTGTCACTCCTGAATCTACCTTCATGCATTATTATGCATGGCTGCTGTTTCAGATGTATTACGTCACTCTTTATAAGACTTAAGCTTTATGTTGGCATCGTCAGTCTTGCACAATCCATTTAGCTACTGTGTTTCAGCTCCTAGGCTTCTGATGAATTTGGAATCATGACTTAAATATTTACCATTTTCTGTGGAAGTGTCTTAGAGGAATGAGATTATGCATGCAGAAAGTGTACAGGGAGTTCGAAGATAACAAATGGTACATCAAACCCAGCTTAATGTGGTTTTACTGGAGTAGAAACAGTGGTAATAAATCACCTGCCAGTGTTGATAATAAAATACTGCATTGGCCTTCATCAGCCATGAGAGAAAGGTTAAATGTTATTTCTCACAATAACCATGTGGTCTTCATTCCTGACATACTGACTAAATTCTATCATTATTTTCTGTAGAAACTGTGATCTTTATGAAAAAATATTCCATTAAGAATAAAAGCTGATGCTTGCTAACCTATAATATCCCTGGAAAACCTTCATTTATTTTGTGGTTATTGTACCACATAAATTGTCTTCCATCTGGGGTAAATACAGCCTGCTCTGCAAAAGCCAAAAAGTAAAGCTTGGAATTCACCATGACCAGCTTTGTTTATCTCTGATGTTTCTTCATAATCAGTGGAGCTGGTCTGCATAGTTTAGTGTTTAAGGCAGCTAAAAGCAGCATTCTTAGCCTTTATGATGTAATTTATTTATTTTTGTATTTATTTGTGGGATGACTTGTTAGATGATATCCTCCCTGGGGCGACGGAGAGAGAGGCGGTGCAGGGCTCTTTCTGAATCTCAGTGGGAGAGGCACAAAACCAAAATGCTTGATAAGATAACTGATTTGATGACACAACAGGAAGAGGAATATAGACAATTAGTGAACCTTACGTTCCTTCAGCTGCTGGGCACCCTGTGTTCATGCAACTTCGGATGGAGCCTGGATGGACCTACCATACCTCCCATGGTGTGTTGTCCAGATCAGATCCTGTCTGTGGAGAGAAGCTCCCCCGTTTTGGTCCTTAGAGCTAACATGTAGGTTTTTTCATAAGAAGGTAACCCTATTCCTTAAGGATGTTCTTCTCATGGGAACTTTTGCCATGTTACCTACAAACCTGAAAAACAAGAGCAGGATGAATGTAAGAGAAGTTAATCCATCTGTCATTTACTGTAATGCTGTCTTCCAGGTTTGTGTCTGTCCTACCCACCTTCACAATGTACAACACACAAAATATTATCCAGCCACAGCAATAAATTCTTCCCTTTGCAAAGAATTTTCCTGAAAACAAAACACCATTTTCTGTTAATGTCCAAATATCACTGATGATCCTAGAAAAATATTTCCTTGTCCTTTTCACTGTCATAGCTATGGCACAAAGCTCTGTCTGCTGATGCTATGAGCTGCATTAGTAAACTGAGTGAAATGTCAATTTTTCAATCTTATCTCTAGCAAAGTTACTGGAATTGGCATCTGCAGAAAACTGTCCCTCTTCCAGACAAGACCTGTGGAGTAAAACCTCCTTTGTACTTCTTTTCCCATTTTGCACTCTGTTGATTGGTCAAGCCACCTCTCTATTCATTATTTAAGATGCTTTCATATCCTGATCAGTGTATGAATGAGAGAATATTTTTGTTAGATATGTCCAGGAAATAAGATTAACCAGTGAAAAGGAGAAAGATGAGTAGAATAAGATAGGAAAAAGTGGCAGAAATATTTTTTGCAGAGTAAAAGAATTGAAAACACAAAAAGAAAGGAGAGGGAATTTTGAACATAGCACAGGCTAGAAGCTGTTTTGCTTTCACGAGAAATTAAATTGAAGACATTGGGTTTACAGAGCTGTAGTAAATTAGCACAGCAAATGGACCAAGTCCTTGTATGCTCTCAGAAATATAATGCAATTCTCCTGAAAGATTCTCACAGTCCCTGAAAAGGAAAGAACATTTCTAGTTTCCTTCTTCCTACATGTTTTTATTGTGGATTGTATTAGAACTTTCCTGCTGAAATATATGAAAGGATATGTTAGTCTATATTGCCTGTGATACTGCAAGTGTCTGGCTCTGTAATGTTAGAGTTTGATTTTGCCAGATCTAGTTTCAGCTGCTTGAACATCAGTTTATTATGCAAAACAAAAAGGCAGACAATAAAAATCAGAAAACTGCAACCCATAGAATGAAGCAGAAGTTAACATTAAAGATTTGTGCTATAAATGCAATAACTAGAACATTTAGTTCTCTGTATTATAATAGCAGAAGAAAACTATGCATCCGTTTTATATATTAAAATTTGGGTCAAAATATTTCAGTATCTTTTTCCTTTCATAAAATTGTCTGCTTAGATTTAGTGAGAAGAGTACATACCATAGATTCTGTGTAATGGGTAACATTTCTTCATTTAGATTATTGGGTGTATGTACAGAGGATGCTTAAGACATTCAAAACCACAGCTCTTTAAAGAATTAGCTATCTAGTGTACCCCTATATTCATATTAGTTTACAAGTCTACACAGTTTCCTAATTATGCATCTCTGTAAGATTCCTAACCTCAGTGGCAAGATTTTGGAGAAAGGCAGTAGAGAAGCTGAGGATTCTCAGGGAGTGTGAGAGAGAAATAGACTGGTGGAATCACACCCTCCCATCCCTGAGAGAAATGCAGAGGATGGGAGCTGGGTAAGGGTCGGAGGAGCCCTCAGCTTTCTACCATCAGGCAGCAGAGGATCTAAAAGATGAGGAGGAATGGAAACAGGTTCCTTCTCAGAGATATAGGAGTATCCCCTGCTGGCATAGTTCACCTACCCAGGTGAATAGGTATGAGGCTCTGGAACTCAATAATATCACCAGTCCTTAGAGCCTGCCACATGGTGTGAGCCTGGATGGTGTGAGCTGTGGTTGTGAGACAAGGAGAAGGAAAGAGAGGAGAAAGAGTGAGAAGACAGAAAGCCAGAGAAAGAAAAAGATGGAGGGGTCTGATCTGTTTCCTTTAATAATTAAATTGGTGCACACCTCTTATGTAGATTATACTTACACATGTTTTTTTCTCACAGCCAGCCTTTCTCCAGGAAATGAGGGGGAGAGGGGATTGAGCACAAGTCTCCAGGCAGAGCAGGAAATTTTCTCAAAACAGTGCTGCTCCCTATCTCCACAGGACTGTTTCTGCTCATCACCTTTCCTGTGGCAACACTACAAATGTTTGAGACAGAACATGCTTAGGTCTGGTCCTCTACATCCACCTGCAAGCTGCATCCAGCTCTGGGGTCCCCAGCATGGAGAGGACATCTGCATGTTGGAGGAAGCTGTGAAGATCATTAGAGGATCTAATTTCCTTGTAGCATGTCTCCTACAAGGAAAGGCTGAGAGAATTTCTTTTGTTCAGTCTGAAAGAGAAGGGCTTGGGAAATTTGGCTTTGTTGTGACTTAATGTCAGCCTTCCCATACCTGAAGGGAGCCTGCAAGAAAGATGGGGAGGAACTTTGTACAAGGGCCTGTAGTGACAGGGGAAGGGGAAGTGGCTTCAACCTGAAAGAGAGTAGGTTTAGATTGGATTGAAGAAGAACTTTACTGTGAGGGTGGTGAGGCACTGCAACAGGTTACCTGGGGAAAATTGTGGATGTCCCATCCCTGGAGATGTTCAAGTCCAGGATAGATGGACCTCTGAGGAACCTGGTCTGGTGAAAGTTGTCCCTCAGCCATTGCACTTGGAACGAGGGTTGAAACAAGGTGATCTCTAACATCCCTTCCAACCAGAGCCATTTTTCCCTCACAAAACCCTCCCAGCCTAACAGGTTGTTCACTTAGAAAGCTGGGCCTTTATTTCACCTGCCAAAGGTAAAAAAAGTTTCACCTATTCACCAGGGTTTCACATCTATCAAAAAACTGGTTTCTGTGTTACCTGTGAAACCCAAATGTAAGAAAGTACATTGCCAGAAATTACAGAGTAAGAGAAAGTTCTCCTTATAGTCCTCATTAAGAAAAAATTCAAAGGCTAAGCTATTTTTCTTTTAGAAAGGTGCTTAAAGTGTTCTGTCACTGATCATTCCAAATGCAAGCACCTTAATGATGCTAATATTCATCTCTGTGTGAGGGCAAAAAATGATTATTCTAATTTCATGATACTGAAGTCTTGGAAAATTGAGGTTTTAGGATGTTTTTCTTTCCAATTCATCATAAAGGATGGGAGTATAAGACTCCATGACTATATTGCAAGGGTTATAGTTTTCAAGTGATTATTTCTACTTCCCTTTCTAATAGCACATTTCACCATCTGGATAGATCTCACCTCATTCCTTTTTACTTGTTATTTTATTATATGTAGGATTCTCTAACATTAGGTCAGTCCTACCCTGATTTATTAATCTTCACATCTTTCTTGTGAGAAAAATGCTCAAACGGCCTCTCCAATCTGAAATATCACTGGAAGAGATTGTTTGTTCAGACCTGCTGCAGAGGTGGGAGGAGGATACCATGATCAGAGAATCACAGCATGGTTTGGGTGGGAAGGGGTCTTTAAAGACCACCTAGCCTAAACCCCTAGCCCCATAGGCTGGGACATTTTTCAAAAGTTCAGGTTGCTCAAAGCCCCATCCAACCTGACTCCCAGCAATTCTGTGCAGGAAGCACCCACAGCTTCTCTGGGCAATGTATTTCATTGTCATGCTGAGAAGTCCCATGTTCAAATCTTATTGTTCAGAAAATGATTCCTGTCTATTTTAGTGGAACTGCTGCATAAAAAAATGCAAAATGAACAAATAATTCTCAGTTTAGTCTGTTATGGTCTTTTTTATCTCCAGTCAATCCAGACTATTACTTTATAAATTCTAATTCCCTCACCAGCTCATACCCCTCCTTGGGAACTTAAGTGCCTAACTGTTCAAAATCAGGAATTTTCCCTGATGACGGAAGCTTTACTATACTTATTTAATTCTATATCACTTGTAGGAATTGGTTCACCAGTCAATTGTTTGGGGTTTATGTCCTAGTTTTCTCACTCGGGATGTTTGTGACCACCCTCCCACCATCACTGTCATTGTTACTCAAGGCTCTGATGGTGTTTGAATCTGTTACAAAGGACGACATCCAATTATTTTGCTGTAGAATAATGTGTGGAGGTAGTGAAGTGTAAAGCAGATGGAGGTCTCAAACCCTTGCATTGTGTCTTGAGGCAGCGGGTTACAGCATGAGATGCAGAGGTTTCATTAGAAATGCACTGGGGGTGAGGAATAGAAAACCTAAAAGAGAGGGGAAAGACACGGCAGGATAGGAGTGTGGGTGGTGTGGTGTATTCACAGGATTTTATTGTGTTTAATTATTTGCAGCCTGTTAGACAAAATATGTTTTACTTATGTTATGCAGATAACATTTGTGCCAGAGGTAATTAGTCTATCAGAGTCTGTTGCCAGTTTTAATCAGGTTGCCAGAATCTAAATTCTCTAGAGCCATAATGTAAACAATTCACAAGCTAACAAGTACTATGTGAAACATTGAAACATCTCCAGACATCTGTGAAGCCTTCAGTTGCAAAGCCTTCTGATTTCTTTTTTTTTTAAATTTTCTTCTTTTTTTTAAATTTGGAACTCAATTGCTTTTGCAAAATTTGATTGAAGGCTCAAACATTTTAAATTAATGTCAGTCTGGTTCCAGAATCTTGACAAGTTCCTGGAAAGAGCTTATGTTTCACATTAAACTCCTGCAATTGTGATGTTTTCATATAAGGTTTATTCACAGTTTTAGAGACAGCCTCTAACAGGACAGACTTTTAATGCAGCCTTTTAATAGAATGTGAGATTTATTTTGCAACTACTGAGTGTAACGCTCAAGATTCAATATTGTGCTTTCTGAATCCATAAACCTGCACCAAACTCTTTATGGTTGACATTATTTACATCCTTTCCCCCCCAAAAAAGATGCATTAGATTTTAGTTTTGTTTCAGAAGTTGGCCAGCCTTGTTTCATTTACTGCCACTATTTATAACAGAGCTTTCCAGCATCTACTGAATGGTGAGTTAAACACCTAAACTCTTTAAATGTAAAGTTCAGAACTTTGGATATTCTGCTAAGCCTCTAAATATGTTTTTATATTCATTATAGGAGAAAGTTTATGCGGTTTACTTCAAGGCATACTTCTAAGCAAATCCACTAAATTTTTCACTAAATAGTTTCATCCCTGAGGACTCTACTTGGCCCTATTTTTGGCTTTAAAATTACGTGTGGCTACCTTTTGGATCAGTACTTTATCTGTGGAGATTTTCAGCTTGTTTTCAGCCAATTCATAAAGGGAAAAATAGATGTACTTTACTTAATAGACAACTCCCTGCTAGATCCAGAGAATATCAATGACCCTTTACAATGAAGCTATAGCAGTTTTTTATCTCTGAAGGAAGAAAAATTGGAGACCTGCCATTGGCATATAAAGATGCATGTGTTAGGGCTGCTTCCAACTGAGATGCAAGAGGCCAGAATCAGTGTTGGAATAAATTGGCATGATGTCATTAAATAGAAGTAGAGTTGTGCCCACTTATATCAGCAGTCAATTTGAGAACACGTCCATACACCTTCTACTTTTATTTATAATGGAGATTCTTGAGAGCCAGTAAACCACAAATGACAAGGATTAGTTCAAGCACATAATTTTTTTCCCCCTGATCTGAATAAAGTAGATTTTACTCCACAAAAAAAAATGAAAAATATTCATACATCTTTAGCAATGGTTCTCCAGGTTACCTGTTGAGTTATTATCTGGATGAATTCCCTCTGCCTTTTGGAAGGGCAGAGTTTTGACACACTTTGCCTGTAACTGTGCTCTAAAGGCAGGTATTACAATTCAGACTTTGCTCATCTTCAACTTGCAGTGAGTATTTTCCAATGTGTTCGCTTATAAGAGAAAATAAAAGATATTGAGCGAATCATGGTACTATAGGTGGTGGTGACTCTCAATTATCAGTGTTTAGTTTAATTTCCAAGGTGATAATTTTTCCTAATTGTATTATGCTTCCTAAACATTGTGGACTTCACTAAGTTTATCAGACTTTGCTGTGTCAAATGAGCAAAGATGTGACCTTGTTCAGGAACTTAATGATGTTAAAGGATTGGTGGATGCTTAATTAAAATGTTCTTCCAGACTGCAGGAACCAGAATTACAGTTGGCATAGGTTGGCAGTTACTTGTTTTCTCAAGAAACAGGGCAATTGACAAAGCAGACTGAGCTATCTTTTTCCTCCTAGAGTTTTCCTGACAGGTAAGTCTGAGATTTGTAGAAATGTTGGGAAGATGCTGTTAGCCAGAGGTTACTTACTTATGGTTAAGAAGGCTGCCATGTGTCAATCTGATTTTTTCCACAGGCAGAAAATAATTTCCAAGACTTGTTTTGTTCCTAGCAAGGGACAAAAGTATTGGTGGAGATCTATGAAGAAATATGGGCACTTTCTGTGACCCTCCTTTTGAGTAAAAAACCCACTTGTGAGCAAACCTTGTGTCTCAGGAGGTGAATTTTGTTCTAGCCCTCTCAACCAAGATGCCAAGTAAGTTATGCTCTTATGACAGTGAATTCTTACTCAGTTCTATATTTAACTAAATAAACAAGCTTAAATTATGTAATCATGGGGTTTTTTTGGGCTGAAAAATTATTAGTAATTCCTTTTCAGTCTTTTTTTACTTCAAAAATCTACGCCCTGTCTAAATGACATTAAGTTTAAGGCTTTAATTCAAAGCTTGTTGTAAAAGGTATTTGTTAACATCAAAATTGCTTTCCTAGGTCATTGTAGAGAAGCATAACCATGTATATGAGGATAAAAAAAGTCACATGCAATATCTTTCCAATTTTTTTTTTTTTGTGTACACTAGAAACAACTTCCAAAATAGAAATACTTTGTTTGAGGTTAAATTGTTTGAAGGAGCTGGATATCTGAGGCTCTGCCAAGGAAAACCTGGGGCTGAGCTGGTGAGGAAACCTGGCCCAACTGTGTGGGGTGTGGGGCTGTGATGAGTTCCTGCGTGGGGCCAGAGTGGTTTTAGCCCCACAAAGGTGCATCCCACTCTGAGGGTTGCCAGCAGCCTCTCAGAAATGGTTTATGAAAAATTAGCAGGAAGGCTGTTGGGAGGAGTTTTGGAAAAGCAAAAAGGTTTTAATTAAAGTGAAAATAACAAAGTGCACAAAGCAAAAGAGTGAAAGCCGCGCACAGTGCAGGGAGGTGCCTTGCACCTGCTAAGACACCCCGAAAAAGCCCCGAGAATCTCTGTGCTCTCTCTTAAGTATTCAACCGTCTAGAGGGGGTTTTTGGCATGCTGCCCAATAGAAAACAGCCACATTCCTTGAGGAACAGCTCAAGGATCCAACAGGTGCTTTCGTCCCAGCACTGGGCCAATTATGGTGAGAAGAGCATAGAAGTTTCTGGTTCGTTTTCCAAGTTCAAGGGTGGAACTTAAATTCTCTTCTTGATATGGGAACACCTGCTGGGGTGTGGGGTGCACTGCAGCAGGGGTGCAGCTGGGGATGGGACTCAGCCCCAGCTCAGGTGATGGAGTGTGGCTGCCAGAGTGGCTCCTAGAGGGCTGGACTGGAAGATGCCATGATATTTCCTTGAGTTCACTTGGGTTTTGTGAGGGAAGGTCATGTAAATATTGTTCCTGCTTATACTAATAGGATGATTGAATGGGGCATTGGTTTTGACTTCAGTTGATATGGCAACAGGGACTTTTTTCCATCAGAAAATGACCAGTGTTCCCTTGGGGGGAAAAAAAAAAGCAAGAATTTAGTACAGCTTGAAAGACAAGGACAGTGAAAGGAGGAATAAAAGAGTAAGGAGGTACCTGGTGAAGCCCTCTGTCAGATGATCTTGTTGCAGACCCAGAAATCATCTAAGTTTTTCAAGGACTTCCAGATATACTCTCTGCTAGAGACTTAAATCTTATAAGAACCAGGAAATATTGTTTCCAAAGTAGAGAAAACTCTGCGGTCCCTATTTGTTTATAAATATCTGCTCTGTTGATTTTTTCATTATTTTACTTAACAGTTCCAATATGCAGATCTTGGTAGAGGTCATTGCAATTCTTCATTCTGCTTTGTTGGAAAAGAAAATAGAACCAAGATTTTCACCCTTCCATAATGCTATCTCATTTATTTGTGTATACAAAATATTATTGTGATTTTCTGTCTTTCCTGAAGAAACAGTTTCACTTCAATGAATATTCATTAAGATGGAGAAAATTAGTTTTTAGCCATTTTTTAGGACACCTGTGAGAGAGGTGAAAACCTGAGATGTCCTTTATATTTACTTAGTAATAAAAGACTTTTTGCAGTACATAGCTCATGCAGAATACCTAATACAGCTCATTAGCACTCAGCAGTAAAGTGGCAGACCTCAATTTCTGCTGTGAAGCAAGTAAGCAGACAAACATGAACTTAGGTCTCCTTCTGCAAGTTAACTGTCCTGTCCTTTTCTCTGGCAGTGTTCTATTCCACATCTCTCTCTTCTGTGATTTGAAGATTTTTAAGTCCCTCTGCTCATTTTCAGTTAAAATTCTGCAAATAAAGTGTTTAACTCCCCAGTCTTTCAGGTGAGAAATTCTGAAAGGTGTTGCTTTCATGTTAAGTCAAAATTAATTTTTAGAATCTTGTTTAGTCAAAGATGAAATGAGGAAATGTCAAGATATTGTGTAATCTGTTGCTGCCATCCAAAGGAAGAAGAGTCACCTTGTAACCCAGAGTGAGGGTTTTTTGCACAAGGAGGCTAAGGAAGTTGTACAGAAGACAGAATGGAGAGCAGCAGCCATTTCAGATGTATGCACTGCTTAAAAGCTCTCCAACATCTCATTAAGGTTCTGAACTTGATAATTGTACTTGATTAGCTAATGCACAGGTATTTTATGTAATAAATAACAGGGCTAGTGTGGATGATTACAAATCTACAGAAGTGAAGGTTGTTGGCAAAAGATAAAGCATTTGTGTGCTTGTGAATCTTATATAGCATGGCTGAAAACATGTGGAACTTGATGAAGCTTTGGCTAAGGTTGAGATTAAGCAAAACCCCAAAACTTTACAGAAAATTTTTCCTTTAGCCAAGGAGCTGATGGAGAACTCCCTCAGAGATCATATTCTAGGAGGCCTAATTGAAATTTGGCTCTGTGTTGCATTTTGGAGATGTGCATACATTATTCAGAAAAAGGGTTTTTTTTTTCCAAATAAGTAGACATGTCTCCTGTCAATAAAGATGAATGATGTGCTCCAGTCTTTGTATTTGGGGTCCTCAAAACTCCAAGGGTTGGCACTGAAATGTCCAGAGCTTAAAAGCGTGTTGAATACTCAAAATGGACCTTTTGCAAGATTTTGATAACATAGATGCATTCCTGAGTTAAAAACAATATTGCTCTGTAACAAAACACATAAATACAATGTGCTGAACAGTATAAAAAGGGGGAAATATTCCTCTATTCCTCTGCTTAAAATGAATGGAATGGGTTTTTTTGCAACCTGCTTTTTTCTCATTATTTTTGACTGTTGCTCTGCCTAATTTGAAGTTCTGTAGTTGATGTATTTTGTTGGGGATCACCGAAGGAGACAGGGTAATCGAGTTACTTTCTTGAGGGAGAGATTTTCTTTGGCTAGGAATTAGATTTGTGCCTTAGCAGAATATGGTCGCTTTTGATGTATCTTGGTGGTATTCGTATAGAGATGAAACTGTGTAATTTCCTTTAATCCTGCATAAAATATTAATTTTGTGCCCATCTTTCATCTTTGTAGTATACTGGCTTTATGATGAAAATTTGAGTGAAAAATTCAAATGTTATGCTTGTTAAAGTACTACCTGGATCCAAGGTAAATCTGCTTCTGTTGTGGCACCATTGATTGATTGTGCCTAATTAACTGTGAACCTCTGTTTTCATTTTAATGACAAAATGTGAAAGAATTAACTGGAGCAGAAAAGAGGAAGGAAGGAAGGAAGGAAGGAAGGAAGGAAGGAAGGAAGGAAGGAAGGAAGGAAGGAAGGAAGGAAGGAAGGAAGGAAGGAAGGAAGGAAGGAAGGAAGGGTCTTATGAATGACAAGCACACAATTTATAACCTCAGATGCTCAATTTGCTCTAATAACTCCAGCACACAAATATCTGTTTCTGTGATGGGACACTGTCCATAGAGAGAGATGTTCTAAATTTTACAAAAGAATACAGCTATCAATAAACCAGGGAATTAATACTAGTGAGTTAAAATTATTTGTGAAGCTCCTTTCTCACTCCTTAACGTGTACAGACTTACAACTTTAAGTATTCAACTCAAGGTTAAAATCATGACATCGTTTGCAGCTGGTGGGATGTCAATTTTCCCAGAAGAGTTCTGAAAGTACACTCTGCACTGTGTTGATGTCACTTAACAAACATTTAAAAGAAAAATAATCTTTCCAGTCTCCTCCGGAGGGACTGTATCTTTTTCTCCATTCCCTAATAAGACTTTTTGCATTCTAGTTTAATTAAAACCGAGAGTTTACTCAAACAGTGGCTTTCAAAATTATTTCAACAAAAATAAACCAAGATCATGGTTTATTTTATTACTTTGACTGCCATTGGTTGTCACTGCGTTTTCCTTATGACAGTCAAGTATTAGTAGCAATCTTCTCTTGACACTGAAGATGATGTTTAAAATCCCTGGAGTATTTAAAACAAGAGAGAGCTCCCAGCATGTCCTGGTGCCATGGAAACCAATATTTACTCTGATATATCAAGAATAACCTGACATCTGGATTTGTCAGTGGTTTTGCATTTTGCATAAGGAAACATGCAGTCATCATAGCATGACACTGCAGCGAAAAAAAGACAGAATTGAATCAAAGAAAATCCCACATTATTAGATAGAAACAATGAAGAGTTGTTGCTAAATTTGCAGTACATGATATTTAGAAGTGATCTCTAGTACGTGATATTAATTAGAGTTGTGAATGTGTTGCTTTTGGATGAATCCCTACACTCAACCTCTTAGCAGAGTGTGCTGCTTCAGGGACCAACAAATGAACTCTTTTTAATGTTCTTTCCTTCTAAAAACACCGTGGGGGGGGTGACAAGTGCTCAGAGCTGGGTAGAGGAGAAAGATGTTTGGATTTGTGCACACCTGAGGAAATATGTGCTATTCCAACTCACGAGACTCCTTGGTTCCTGAAGGTTTACACCTGTGGCTACCCAATCACCATTCTGACCAACATACCTCTACAAAGGTGGAAATAACAGCTCAGTGTGAATGAGTTCAGCTTAGAGGAAGAAAGAACTTGCACTTGCCCCTCTGGAAAAAGTTTCTGTATAGGTTATTTTTACTGGGGTTTCAATTCAGCTGGATCTGGTACAAATAGTACTAAGAAATGTAGCTACACTTCAGGCATCTTCTTAAAAGAACAGGAATACAAATTCCTTTCATGCTGCACGTGAAGATAATGAAACCTAAATTTTGAAAATGGTCCATTTTTCTTTGAGTAGTTTGATGAAGTTTTCACTAGAAAGCCATCCTGACTAAGAACAAATTAAATCACAACTACTTTGGCATCGTTGGCTAATTTATCGCAGGAGTGCTACAGTAAATGATATGTGCAGGTGGTAATAAATATTTAAATAATTGCTTTACTTTTGCATTTCAATTTATATTTGAAACAAAAAAAAGTGATAGATATTTTTTGGTTGTGCATTTGTTTCTTTCCCATTGCTTGAATATACCTGGTCAGTTTAAGATAGTGACTGAAGCACAAAATAGGTCAATGGTGGTAACAATGTTTTCTGTTAATGAAATATGACCTACTTAAATGAGTGTTCAAAATTTTTTTTGCAACAAAAACCACAAAATTGATTGCTCCCAGTATCTTCAATATAGATTCAAACCACCAAGACAGAGTCCATGCTCAAAATGGCTGAGTTGTTCTCAGCCCCAGGTGCTGGTAAAAGAGAAAGATCTTGTGTTCCTATATAAGATGTGCACAGTATAATTATTGAATGGAGAAGGGCTGAAAACTTTACCTTAAATATTTTCCTCTATGAAATATTCTGACAATTAAGTCACCTTAACAACAAAATGATGAACAGCCTTTTTTTAGCTCCTTCTTGATAGCCAGCTATACCAGAAGCATGGCCATTTAAAACTTGAGATAAAGAAAATACAATTTGGATGTTAAGGCATGTAGATGTTGAGTGCTGTTATAAACCATTGTCCCACTCTTGGCTGACTGTGTCAGATAGGAAAGTTCTTGTTGTGTGGTGATAGATTGGTTGGTTTGTGGTTTCTCAGTCTGACAATTGAATTGTTAGTGTTGGATATGGGGATTTTGCCCAAAATTGCAATAAATTGCATGGTCTCAAATTTTAATGAGAGGTTCTTCATACTTTTTAATACCAAAACATTGTAATAATGTTATCACTGAATGATAATGTATTAGAAAACACTTATTTTTATGGGCACCTAAAATTTGGATAAATTAAACACATAAATTTTTTGCTAAGGTACAGGTCCACCTTCATTTCTCTCTGCCCCTTATTGATTTCTAGTATCTGTTTTTCATTTCAGGTTTGCTTTTAGATTATCTATGTGAAATTTCTCATTCATGAAAGAAAAGATTGTATTCGTGGTTACAAATGTTCCTTGGCACATTCCCCATGCAGTTAGAGTTGTTCCTATCTTGTTTCCTAGTGAATTAACTCTGTGGCAACCATTTAAATCAATGGATTAGTTGTTGGCCAAAAAGAAAAATGTTTTTTTCAGAGGAAGTTTTTTTTCCTATATGAGCTACATATGTGACTGTGTGCATGTTGCATACAGGTAAAACTCTATAAAAGAAAGGCTTTATAAAATCAGGCCTTGCTCAGCTGAATTAACAGCTAGCCTGTCAATTCCTATGAGAAAGAATCTAAGAATGAAAATCAGTTTGCATAACAATCTATTCCTGGGAGAAAAAAAAAGGCTGCACCTGTGAAAAATAAAAAGCCTATCCCGTGAGGATCTACAAAGAAAAAATGTAAACACCTGTGGAAAGAGAGAGTCAGCACATACACACACAAGAACCTTCCAACCAATGGATTGAGTGGCAAGAAAGTTACTAACCAAATAAAGTTAAACAAGATGTCTTTGAAAACGGTAAAAATGGGCTGTAGCATTAAAGGTGGGCTTTTCCTGCTTGAAGAAAGTACAGCCCCATCTGTTTCTACTGCAACATGTGCATGTCTCTTCTCTTGAGAAGAATAGTTTTTGATGAACAAAGAGGGAAAGAAACCATAGGGAGAATGATGGTCCTTGTGCAGCCAAAAACTCTGATTGCTTCAGAGACAGGCAATATAGAAAGGAATAAATATAATGTGTAAGTATCCTGCACTGAAATAAAGAACAGTTTCTGTCTAGGTATTCAGTTTCTTTAGACATTAGCTCTGCAAAAGGACTAAAATACACCTAAAACACTAAAATACAACATTCTGAGGGAAAATATATGAAAATCAACAGCATTACGCTACTGGAACAGATCTGGCATAAATGGGATAAAAGGATTTTAACAGCAGTGGTAGAATCAATTTAAATTACTGGTGAGAACCAAACTAAAAAACAAACCAGAACATCTGTATGTTCAAAGATATTTGCTAAAATTTAAGTCATAAAACTGTGTTATTCCAACTCAGGTAAGTTAATCTATTTCTTTTGGTACTGTCTTCAACTCTTAGTCATATTAAAAAAAAAAAAAAAAAACAGCTAACCAAAAATAGAGTTGGTTCATTTGATCTTTGCAACAGATATTTTAAACAAAACTTGCTATAAATGCATTTGTTTAGGAAGCTGGATGGATTTGTTCAGCAAGTGAGTATATAGGAATGGTTGAACAACTTTTTTTCCTTCCTGTAATTCAGTGAAAAGTAACAAGGTAAAGTTAAAGTAAAGAGTTCTGGGGCTTGAAAGATTGGTATTTTGTCAGCATCTAGAAACCCAGCAGGAAAACCTTTATTTTTTAGTGCAGAGGATTCTATTTTAAATTGATAACATACTTTCTAGCCTCTGTCACCTAAGTTTTTTAACTAAGCTCCTAAGTTGCTTGATGAGCTGAGGAGATGTAAGAATCTAGATTTTGCAATACTGATAACTGCAAATAACTTGTCTAGATGCTCCAGATGTATTGGAAATATTTAGGAATTTTTGCAGGCTTTAAAGTCGACAGAGGACAATTTCTGTTCTTGTGAGATTTATAGCATAGGTCTATAGATGCTGTAATATAATTGAGGGAAGAAAAATGGTCCCATATTACTGAGGCAGACATTTTGTGTTACATTTCCTAGTATTGCACAGGTAATCTCTTTTTTAAGAACAGTAAACTTGTTTTAATTTTTTTTTTCCGTGTGAGGGTCTTGCAATATAGTGACACTTACACAGAAAATATTCTCTTTTAGCTGTGTGGTTTTATTACTCTAGGCAAGGGGGGAAAAATTGAGATGGATTTGAAATGCTTTTTTTTTATGGTAAGTGTCACAATGGTCTATGAAAAATGTCACAAAGAACTTCACAAAGTAGAAGGGAAAAGGTAACTCTTGATTAGTGCGAATTAAAGTGACTTAACAAACTCCTAATTGCAGTTTTTTTAATTAAAAGTAAATTTTCCTGACATGACTTAGTGATGCAAATGCCTCTGACTTGCAGAAAATAATTTCTCAGACCTCAAGGATGAGAAGCTAAGGCTGATGTCTAAATCAGGGTTTCTACTTAGCAGCCCAATTCTTGCAAGTAAATATTGAGTTAAGTTTGTAAAGTTAAGTTTGTTAAGTTTGTCTTTTTCTACCATCTACTGCAATTAAAATACTTTTAACAGAAGTTAAAGAGTTTGGTTTAGAATAAAAAATATAGAAGAGACATAGCTGGGTGGGCAAGCATTTTGTCAATGTACACATGTGGATAAGAAGCACCTTTGATTTGTTGTTTTTCCCTTCTTCACAGTCTACTGGTCTTCTAAAGTTTTAGTTCAAATAACTGTAATTTCAATTTGCCATCTTTCACGTTTTTGTCCTTTTCCTCTAATTCTCCTTGCAGAGTGCATTGAGTTTTGTGTATAGAAATTCTCTCAAATTCTATACTAACAATCACTTATTTCAAGAAATTTGGTTTGATGCGATGTCCAACATTTTTCATCATTTCTAAAGGCTCCATGACTTTCACGTCTATTACAAGATAAGGTCAGAGAGTTTACAGAAAAAAATTCTGCAAGTGCAGAGAATCTTGACACACGTTATATTTTATAGATGTCAATAACGTAGTCTGTAGTTTTGTATTTTTAGAATATAATTATGTATCCTTCCAGATGTGTCCTTGCTGATGATCAGGTTTTGTACCTCAATTTTATTTTTAAGCCCAATAAATATCAATAACATTTCCTTTTGATTTGAGCATATTGGGTTAGCATCTTTTGGGAAACTGGAATTGTGGAAAGGCAAGTGAAGTTTAAACTCTTCAGGTTATTTTGAAGAAGGATATTCAGGTACCAGGATCAATAGATTTGGCTATTAATGAATAACACTGGTTTTTTTGCTGACACGCTTCAAAATTCCTACTTACATACTCAAAGTCATACTCAATTCCTGCTTTAACTTAATTATGGTATTCTGTTTTGAACATGAATGCATCTCTCTAGCTCATGATGATTCCATTAACAAACTTCCCTTTCTGCTGAATCCTAATACAAAATATTAATTAAAAGTTGTGAGGTTTTTTTTAACCAGAAAAGAACTTAATATTACCTGTTAATCATAGGAAATCAGATTTTCATAATCTGATAACAAGTCCAGAACTAACTGGTACTGTGACTACCTATGGGTTCTTCCAGTTCTGACAGTCAAAATTTAATTAAGCAATACCTGCAAAAATTTGTAGAGTAGGTAGGACTTCTGTAGGCTCCCATTAGGGCAAGAAAATCCCTGAATATTCAAGAAGAAATGGTAATAAATTAAACAATAATTCTGACAAAGTTGTTTGCAAAATTGCATTTTTTGAATGACTGTTGAGTTTGCTGGTTTTGGATAAATTAACTTGTGGAGCCATAAAAAAGTAACACTTTTAAGTCCCAAAAAGAACCAGCTCAGTTTTTTTCTTCTGCTATGTACAAGGTACTCAGAGATTCTCTCTTGGAGCCACTGGCTGATGGAGTGATTATTGATGCTACAAGTTGGTATTTACATTCTCATGCTCTGTGTGATTTAAATAATAAATAAAAATTAAAAAATAAGGAATTATTTACTTGACTACTTATTATGCTTTAGAAAGCATGAAAACCACATAGCTTTCCACTTCCTAAATTTAAGAGTTTTTGTAATATCTTAAATGCTGCATTATTTATTAACACTTTCTGGTTTTTTTGCTATTCTATTACTAAATAGAGAGTTTTATGTCTAATGTGATATATGAAAATATATACATCTATTTCATTAGTTCATTATGTGGTTATTAAACACATAACCATTTTCCTACAGTTTTAATATCCATGTTAGAAGTAATTTTCCTCTGCTGTGTTCAGTACATTCACTTGTATTTGTTGTTAATTCTTTATAGTATAAAAACATGTTTTATTTTATTTTATAGTTTAAAAACATATTTTACAGAAAGTTTTTAATAGCCCCGATAGGTGGTACTTTTAGTAAAAGGAATGTTTGGTTAGGGACTCCCTGGATGTACTTTATATTTTATATTATGGAAGTCTAGGAAATCATGGCTTTAAAAGGCCTCCATGAAAGAAATACCTTTATCCCTTTTGGTTCTGTTTTCACTGCTTATTTTTTTTTTTTAATTATTATTTTTTTTTCCTCCGTTGTGCTCATTTAAAGTGTTCTGGGTTTCGCTGAAGCAGAGTTAATTTTTTTCCCCTTTCTTGGCTGATGTGGGGCTGTGTTTTGGATTTGTGCTGCACACAGGGTTGATGACACAGAGATGTTTTTGTTATTGCTGAGCAGGGATCACACAGAGCCAAGGCTGCCTCTGCTTTTTGTGCTGCCCCACTGGAGGAAGTTGGGGGTGCCTGGGAGGGTGGGAGGGGACACAGCCAGGACAGGTGACCCCAACTGACCAAAGGGACATTCCAGATTGCATGAAATCAATAGTGTGGGCCAGAGCTCAATAAATGTTTTTGGTGAGAACACTGTATTATACAAGTAATATTCTATTGTATTAAAACTGAACACTCTTGACTATTGCTAAATTGTCTGTGTTTCAGCTCATTTTCAAATTACTCATAAACTGTTCTTTTGAACTGTCTTTATAAAGGCTCTTGTCTCACTTAAACTAGTTATCCAAGAAGAACCCAAGCAAACCCAAAAGGATGCAACTTTACTTCCAGCATTCATGTTCAAATCTGGAAAAAATTAGATTTCATTTATATTTGCCTTTTGACCTTATATAGAAATTATGCCTTGAATTTCTGATTGAAACCAGTCTTAGCAGTTATTCATATGTCTGCAATCCTTCTCCCTGCTGTTAAGAGGCTAAATCTCCCTTTCCCCAAATATTAATTCAAACAGCATTTTTTTTTTTGTGAAGAGAATTTATGTGCAACCCTCTTGTCCTTTAAGAGCACAGAGTTAATAAAGCCAGTCTTCTCCACGAAGCTGTTATAAAATTATGATACTGCTTCAAAATGATTCGTAAGTTTTGTTGCAAAAACATATGCTGTTGCCATGGAACACTGGGATTAAATGTAGTCATTGCTTTCTGGTTTTTAATCTTACCTGGGTTTCGGGTTGTTTGGTGTTCTTTCTTGTTATTTTTGTTCATGTCCATTTCCAGTGTGCAAACCTACTTCTGTAGAAAATAATAAATCGTCTGTACCAACCACTGATCCTTGAATGTCAGCTCATACTGCAGTGAATTTTATATTCTTGTTTAAATTGCTGGTAAATTGGGTTTATCTAATGCTGGTTCGTTCTCTACATGCTGTTAAAAAAATCCTAAACTTTGTCGGCCAGGCAAAACTGTTTCCTATCAAAACTTTTTGTCTATATTGTTTGTCAAACAACCCCTGTTTTTACTTGTGTAAAACTTCAGATGTGGAGAAGGATGAGAAAATTAAAATATAAACCCTGAGTTTGCAAGAAAAACTGGTCTTGGTAGGTACTAAGGTCTATGAAAAACTGAGCTGCAGTCCTACACTTAAGTGGCTTTAATATCCAGCAAGCCACAACTATAACATACACTAAATTATTCTTGATTCATCAAAAAGAGGAATTTTTTTTAATATACCAGATTTAGGACTACCCCCTTTTATTCTGGTTTTCCTTATTTTGTAGGCATTAAATAAGGGTTAATGGATCTTGCAGACTCTTTTTTGGAGAAATGTGATGCTTCTATAAATATTCTTAGAAGTTGGTCCTGACTATATTCTTCTCGGCTGCCAAAAATTTCTTAAATAAATTTATTTCTGGAATAAGAAACTAAAAATGTAGAAACAAAATAGTGACAAATTTTTGGCCTCCTTACTCAAGCCTTGTCATATTTGCAACATAGTAGAGTTTAGAGTGATTTCTCCCTTCCTCCCACTGGATAATTGGAATAAACTGTGTGTATATTCCAGACTTTGTACTGGTGAGACAAACATACAGTAGTTTTTCTTGAAATACAAATAACTTGTCATTATAAAACTATCATAAATTTTATGAAAAGCTATAACATGAGAACATAATGATACTTAACCAATAATATTAAAGGGAGCTGACTAGATAAAGAAAATTTTTTTTTTTTTAAATTGTAACAGCATGGATCTTAAAAGTCCAAGCAAAATATTTCCATTTCACCAACCACTCTTTGATGAAAAAAAGATTAAATGCTTCCGTAGCATTTTAACTCTGAAGTAGCCTCAAACTTCTAAAATGTTTTAGTTTAGAAGCATCATGTGTCTAGTGGTAGGTTTCCTCATGTTTCTGACATGTTTACATGTTTTCATTGATGCTGCAATGGAAAGATTTCTGCAGAATGCTTAAATGTTGTTTCGCCATCAAATCTCACTGGTGAAAGTAAAGATTGCAGTAATTCTTTGTTTAAAGCATTATTTCAGGTTAGAAAATATTGTGCTGTGATAGAATAGGTAGCAGATGATTGCATGTTTTGCCTTATTTTGTTTGATATGAAATTCTTAGAAATTATCAATTTGAAAACCAGAAATTATAACTTTATAATAAGTTTTCCTGAGTTCTAGCTGGATGAGGGGAAGGGATGGCGGTAGCGTTACTGTGAGATTAATAATAATTTTGTTTCAAAATAAAAAAAAAAAAAAATGGTTCTGGTTCTTATCCTTTTGTTGTAAAGGTAAATGGAAAATCTGGGTGGAGGAAGGGTGTGTATCTGTGTATGACTGGTTTCACTATGTGAATAGATATTATTATGGGGCAGTAGAAAAATCTTTCTAAATGGCTGAGACTGAATTCCTGTGAGTTACATTTGTTAAATTTAGGCTTTTTAATAGCCCTGAATACATTGCCATAAAATTCTTCACTGGATTAGCATTACTTTATTTTAAGATCACTTTTGCTCTGATTTTAAGATCACGCATTATTGGAAGTTTTACTTGTTGAATTTTAGTCCTAGACCTTGACCCAGCCTGGTAATTTATTATCTTCTCACCCTTGTGTGTTCTGTTTGTCTCTGTAACTTTTATTGCAGCCCTGTTTAGAAGAATAATAATGTATGAATATGTAGTTTTATAAAATACTAATAGTCTTGATAAAAGACTTCATTTACTGTATTGTTATCTTTCTTCTTAAACAACCTGTGCCAAGCTCGGTCAGTTTCTTAGAAAATTAAAGATGTCAACAATGTTTGAGATAATCTTGCTCTTTGTTCTTCCTTTTGCAGCTGGACACAAATTTGTGGTTTCCAAGGTATCAGTCTAGATGAGGACACAATTTGTCACTTATTTGCCTTTTCCATATGTATTTTTCACATATTGTGGATCGTTTTTGCCTTGATGTCCCAAAAATCATTGTGATCTGCTGTAATGTAGTTTTACAGTCTATTACACAATTAATTCTTTCATATGCAGATACATAAAAGGAATGATTATTTTGCTGTCTCAATGCTCCCAGTCAATATTCTTTTGTAGGTCAGTCAAACGACTGCTCAAGCACAAACCCAGTAACTTACTGTGCACGTACATAAATAGTGTGTGTGGCTCTGCTGGTGTTTCACTGCACCTAACAATTGTAATGGACTCCAGTGTCTAACAGCATAATGTCTAAAAACATGCATTTATAGAGATGGATTATTATTAATTTTAATTGCAACACTATTGCTTTTACTGCAGCTGCTACTCCAGCTCTTCAATACTGAAAGAGCACTGACCACCAGTGAAATCTGTTTAAATTGTTCACTATAGTTCTGATGTGCCTTTCTAAAGGCTAATTGTTGATTGCTCTTGAAGATGATGCCAGGAATTTTAAAACAGCTGATTTTAGTTTTGTCTTTCTTTCTTTGAAATATTTTAGTTATATTCCTTTTCTTTGTCCTTGATATAAGTGTAATTTGCTCCATCTGAATGTGGAGCAAGGGCCACATTGTCTCATGGCGACTTTTAGTGCAATGACAGTTCTAGCACCAGACGTAGAACTCAGAGAGTATGGCATGATGGACAAAATAATTAATGTTTACATCTAGTTAAAACTGAATAAAAATGTTGAATGGGTAGGTGAAACCTGGGGAAATAGTAGATCTCTGGAAAGAAGTTGTAACAGATAACACGGATAACATTTACATTTTTTCCTAGCACTGCACATAATGTGCACCACACATAAAATGTGCAGTCTAGGTTTCAAGGATGGAGGCGTACTATATTTTATTTTCAGAATAACAAACTAGTAGCATTGAACACTGTATGACTTCAAAGTGTCCACCTAGGGATGCATCATCCTTGTGTTTGACTGGTGCAACTAGGAATACAGCAAGAGTAGGGATTTTTTTTAGTTATTTGCAAACAGTTTTCCCTAATAATAACAAAGTTGTTTCATTTTTTTTCTGGTATGTTTCTATTTTTGAACTGGAATGGAGTCCCACTGAAGTTGTCAAAAACCAAGGGCCATTAAGGACTGCTTAACTGTCATGAAGACACAGTATTTGTAATCCAAGCAGTTAACCTATTGAGATAAACTTTCAAAATCATCTTTAGCATCTTTCCTACCCTTATCCCCATCAGAACTTTACACCTTTTGGAATTTCAAGTCAGTATAGACTGTCAATTTCTTAGATTTGTAAGACAAGAAGTTTTGACAGGTTGTTTGGGAAAGATGTAAGGAGATTATTTCATTGGAATGCTGAGAAAGCTGTAATTTCTTCTGTAGTAGAAAAGCAGAATTAAAAGAACTACTTATCACTGTTCTAAAGAGCCTGTACAAAAAGAAAGACAGCAAAATTTCAATGTTGAGAACTATGTAGGATACCTCAGTTCCAAGTAAAGGTAATATTTTTGAAGTTAGAGATTAGATGTGCGTTATAGCTGTTTGATAAATAACTAAATTTAGTGCTCAAACTCAAGAAATTAGCAGGAAGGTTTTGCAGACTGCTGTACTATATTTCAGTGCTGACCTGGAATAACCCACTTTTTAATTGCTGGTCTTTTGTGACAGGAGAGTGCCAGCGAAAAAACAATGTGAAATTAATAGGGTTTTCGTTAATACTTTGGTGTTTTTCCAGCTGAAAAATATCCACCCAGTACTGCTCTATAATAAGATATAGCACTAACAGCCACAGATGCAAAATATGAACACATTCCTTGTTAGTCAGCCAGTGTTCTGTCTTGTGTGCTGCACTACCTGAATTAATTACCACTGCTAGGGCGCTTTCTTATTTCATTTTAAGGTGACTCCTTCTTAAGACTGGTCTCTAGACATAAATAAGCTGGAAGATGTTCAATTAAGATGCATTTCCTGTTGAATTCTCTGTCTTGTAGTCAAGTCTTTAAAGGTTTGAGATGCCCTATCTGGCTTGGCTAAATTTGAGTCACCACAGCTGTTTCTCTCATTTGTGTTTAAGCCTTTCATAATTTCAAGTGCAGTTTTGCACTTGAGATTGAAGAGTGGCAGAACCTACCACTGACTTTGTAGATACTCATCTCTTTCTCCATGTCTGTGTTGTTGTCTCCATCAGCAGCTCAATATTTCTTTTTCTCCATCTGCTGGACTTCCTGATATGGAGTGCTTCATGTATAAAGATGAGAAAGACCCATCTGAACGCCTGAAACTCAGGTTCTTTGCTATTTTAGTTTAGTACTCCTTCTTCTTTCTTATCCAGCAATAAGTCAGCACCAGGGAAATAGAAGGCAAAGGATTTTTCTTTCCCTCCCTTCCTTCCATTTTATGTAGGAAGAGGCACGTTGTATGGCTACAACATTTGTCTTCGTGTTTGTCTTCGTGTTTGTCTTCGTGTTTGTCTTCATGTTTGCATATAATTTCCACCACTGCATAAAATTAAAACCAGCTTACAAAACACTTCTGCCTTTCCAAAAGTGCTCACAGTACACATACCAGAAAGGCCATGTGTGGCTCAACTAGCACTGAGAGAGTTCTGCACAAATCTGCTTTCTGGAATATTCTCTGACTGTACAATTTCCAGCGTTTTATTGTTTCAGTCAGGTCAACTGCAGCCTTTTCTAGGTAGAAAATGCAGGGCTCTGATATTACACTTTAATGATTGGATGCTGCTGGGTAGGAAAATTATCTAATAAAATGTGTTTGTGTCTATTGTGATTTAACATCTATCAGAAATGCCTCTTTGTTTTGTACTTTCATGTAACTTATATCCATTACATGCTTTTTCTTTGCCTCAAAGTTGTTATGAACTTCTGAGAATAATTTCACTTTGAGTTTTTTTCTTCTTTCTTGAACTGAATTGCTTAGAAATAGGTCTGAAATTTCAAAAGCTGCCTGAGCATTCTGAATGCCCAATTTTCCATTAATTTCGAATCGTGTAAGTGGCTTTGAAAAAGATAGCACAAAGACTAAGTTACCCTTGGGTGACATTTCAAATTTGCTGATGTTGATGGTGAAATCTAAATTGATTTGAACAAGGCTAAGGAGTTTCCCTTACACAGCGCTGGGTTAAGGCTCTAAACTAGTCAAAAATCCATCCACTTCACAAAAACAATGAAGCAAGTCTTTAATATTAATGGAGATGATCTCTGTTCATTTGAATAAAGTTAACCTCACGCTTAAAGGTAGGTACTTTCATACTTCCACTGAGTGAGACACTGAGAGAAAGTCAGTTTTGGTCTCATTAGAGTGGGAAATCTTGCCGAGATTGTCAAGAGGTACAGTGCTGAAATTGTGTGAAGCAGAGAGGACTTGACATTTCTCTTTAAATCTGTTGTGGTTTGGCTTTAGTTCTGGGAACATAATTTGTAAAAGGAAAGGTCAGATCATGTCAGAAGTAGATGCCTGTCGTATCCTAGGTAGGTAGTGGGTGTAGATAGCATAACCAGTTACACTGCAAGCTTTCAGAGAGAAGCCCTATGAACATTCAAGTGGGAATTCAATTTAACAGGGATTGTCTTTTCAGCTGGAAGTTTTGCTTTACACAAATGTAGTCCTTTCCTAAAAGTTTAAAAGGAATAAATGAAGTTGCTTTTGACAGGAAATAAACTATATGCATAAACTCAAATATATTTTATAGGCTCCAGCACGGCCAGTATAGTTGAAGAGCAATTTATGACAGTTATGCATATGTTTTTTTAATGCACTTTCACTAGACCCAAGGGCCAGAAAACTTCTCCATATTCTGAATTGCTAAGTAGAAAAATCCTTTATTGGATTTTTCCTCTTATTAAGGAACATCTATTTATTTGCTGAGTTGAAAGAGACCCACAAAGATCATCGTTTCTAACGTGCATATGTAATGATAGAGGTCTTTTTAAAAATTAAATATTTTTTTATGCCACTTATGTATCTCAAGACCATGGAAAAAACGAATAGAAATAATGTTTAACCTGTCCTTGATTTTTCTGGACTTGTTTTCTGTGTCTTGATAGTTTTAAAAATTATTATGAAATGCATCCCCCTCCCTCTCCTACAGCACAGCACCCAAAACGACTGCACATGCAAAAGGAAGCCTTAGGTCATTGAGGCATAGAGAAGCGCTTGTAAAATGAAAGAGAAGAAAGGTAACAGTTAAACTCTTCATTGCTGATCTGAGGAACAAATCCTGGAATGACAATGTGTGACTAATGGAAGCGCCAGTTGAAAAAGATCAGACTACTTTATTTGCATTCTGCCTTTTGTTTGCTCTGCAGATATTACAGAAACCTTTTAAAAAACAGCCTCACTGTGTTATTTTTTTTTTTTTTTTGATTCTTTATGTATTAGGATATAATATTCACAGTGTTTCCGTGTACCAGCCTCTTTATATTTGTAACTTTTACAGCCTGATTTCAACGCCACACTGCCTCGATAATTTATAAGAGTTCTACATCAAACAAACAATCCTATTACTAAATAAAAGCATTCCTCTACCAGTTCTCTTGTTTTTAATGTTCATGTAATCAATAGCAGTAATTGGTGATATTTTTTTCTGGTTTTGTATATTGGCCTAGTTAGAAATTTAAAAGGTGCATTGGAAGAACTGGTTCTGTTCCATTCAGAAGTAAATATAAACATCTATTAAAAAAAATAAAACCCAATTTTCTATATTAAAGAACCCAATCTTCAAATCTTGTTTTCATTGAATTAGAAGGCTGATTAAAATGAGGAAACACTTCAAGTGCCAGAGGCTTTTCTATTTTTTTATATGAAATCAATGATATCCAAGTGTGTTATCATGTTAACATGCTTTAATGATTTAGAGACAAAAAGGGTATAAGAAAGCTATGGAACAGCTTTTAATTTTTTTTTATTTTGGTAAGAACATGCTAGAAAAGTTTTAGCTAAAATCTTTCAGTTAAATCTGTCTATATCTATTTTATTTTAACTTGCAGCTCAAGTATGAATTTGTTGCTTGAAACTTTTCAGATAAACTTGAGGCATCACGACTGTATGAACAGTTCATTGATTGTGGGAAACAACATTTAAAATAACCGAGTTTCACAAGTTTTCTCCTTTCATGTGTGTTTTTTTTTTCCCTTCATCCTTTTAATTTTAGTTAATTTTTATGAACTATCAGTAAAATACAAGGGACTGTCCAATTTTTAAGTGATTGAGGTGTAGGTAGGAGCACTCCAGACTACAGATTCTGGGTTCATCTGCTTCAGTTTTAGAAATGTCAAATTTATCCTTTTTCTACAACAAAATAGAAACCAGCTGTTTTAGAGCTCTGTATAATTGTAGCCAGAATATCAATCCAACAAAGTCTTGGCTTCACAGGCATGAAATCCATATGCCTCTGACTTCTAGGAGGTGCCAATGGTAGTGATTTTGGTACCTATATGTAAAACAGAATATTAGGGTTTGGGGTATTTTGTGTCCCCCCACCCCATAACAAAATGGTGCTCGGATTTAAGTCTTGAACTTATCACCCCCCCCTTTACCCTTGACCTCTCTCTCTGTTTAGCCTATGATTGAGGATGGTATGAATGAAGAAAAAGAATAAAAGCTTTACTTAAAAATGATGGCCTAATTTGTGTTGAGCAGTTATAAAATTGAACGCAGCCAGAAAACAATTGAAGTTCAGACAGCTGGTTGAAATTTGATGGATCAAGACTGAAGGAGAATGGATTTCTTCATGACACCAGCAAAGTCCTTGTTTTGTGTGCTAAAGATTACTTGAATTTCTTACTGCTTCAATAATGAAACTTGAAATGTAATAAAATAATTACAAATAAGTGTGTTTGGCAACTTCATCATCTTTGTATTTTAGGATTCAACAGAGCATTTCATCTTATTGGATTTATTGCAAATTTTTTTTTACTTATGAATGCAATACTGAATCTTTGAACATGCTCCCTGCTGTGGCATTTAAGTGCAGTCAATTTCTTATAATGAACCCATTGTCTAACAAAAAATACTTTAAAAATGCAACAACATCTTGAACCTCTTTATTAGAAAATTGTGTCCATTTAAATCTTTCTGAAATTAAATATATGACCTAATAGAATGTTTGCATTTTTCACTCTGACTTAATTATACACAGTCATTCTCATTCTACGTCTTTTGCTCTGTATTTTAAATATTGAAAAATTATGTTGGCAGGGAGTTTGAGCACTGTGGCTGAGGATACTTGGAACTGATCTCAAATTAATAAAGCAGAAACCTAAACCAAGTTTCTGACTGCTTAAACTGGATTTTAACTTTGTCTTTAGATTAAGCAGCGCCTACCTCCGCCCTCTTCCTGTCTTATGCTTTTTGTTTACCTGTGGTTTTGTGACAGAAAACTAAGAAGACAAAAAACTTCTTGCGCAAGTAGGCAAGTGTTAATCTCAGTTAACAGGAAAAAATGTTGTACATACTCCATGCAATTACCCCGTCTCAAGGGGACAGTGAAAAACATGGAGAAATTAAAGCAATGAGCTACTCTTCCAGCTTATGGAATATATTGTGTATCTGTATGGTAGTTCCACTATTTTGTTGAATCCTTTAGAGAGGAGCTGTGAACTTGAGATGGACACGGTGATTGACATCTCATGAGTAGCCTCCATTCTAAATGTAAATTGTGCTTAAAAATGAGCATCATTTACAGCTATTTGCCTAAGACTATAAGCTGTCTGGAAAAAAAGACCTAATTTCTTAAAATATTTGTCAGTTCTTAAAAGGCTGTGGTTGTAATCTGGCAGTGGAACATCACTTGAAGTAAATGGGCTTATAGGGCAAGAATTTCCAGGCAACAAGTGTAGATCTCTTCTGTTGTAGAAGCTGATGTTAAAAGATTTACTTTCCCTGCTTAGAGGTATTTTCCCATCTTACTGATTCTATAATTCTAAGATTATCGACACCAACCAGTAACCCAGAACTGCCATGTTCACCACGAAACCGTGTCCCCAAGTGCCACATCTGTTAAATACCTCCTGGGAAGGTGACCTCCCTACTTCCCTGGGCAGCCTGTTCCAATGCTTGACAACCCTTTTGTTGAAAAATTTTTCCTAATATCCAATCTAAACCTCCTCTTGTGGGTCAACCTGTGGCCATTTCTTCTCCTCCTGTCGCTGGTTACCGGGGAGAAGAGGCCATCCTCCACCTGGGTACAGCCTCCTTTCAGGGAATACTAGAAAATAAGTTCTGCCCAATCCTCTTCTTCTCCAGGCTAAACACCCCCAGCTCCTTCAGCTGCTCCCTACAGGACTTGTACTCCAGAACCTTCTCCAGCTCCATTGCCCTTCTCTGGACACGCTGCAGCCCCTCAGTGTCTTTGCTGTGGTCAGGGGCCCAGAGCTGCCCACAGCACTCGAGGTGTGGCCCCAGCAGTGCCGAGTACAGGGGACAATCCCTGCCCTGCTCCTTCTGCCACACCATTGCTGATCCAGGCCAGGGTGCCATTGGCCTTCCTGGCCACCTGAGCACAGCTGGGCTCATGTTCAGCTGCTGTCACCAGCACCCCAGGTTCTTCTCAGAGAGGTTACTTCATGTAAACCCAGCGTGTCTTCGTACAATTTCTCTCACTGTCCTAGGAGGTAGGATCTAGAACAATTAGAAGTCACCATCCAGTTTCCAATCTCAATTTACTACTTTCCAGGCCCTATGAGCTTTTATCACTTTCCAATTCCTAAACTTTATTTTTCTAAAAAAGGCAAAATCTTTCAAGTTTTATTTTATTGCTTTGAAGCCTTCTAGGCTTCTGTTGAAAAAAATATGTGTGTTTCCGTATTTTTTTTATTAGATAATAAAATTTTTGGATAATTTTCAAATATGACAAGCAGCCTTTTTCGGAGGTCTTACTACTTTTTGTTTACATATCATAAAGGAGTGTTTTTATACACGTTCCTTTCCTTACAATTGTGTTGACAAAATTTAATTTTTCATAGAAGTTCTTTACAGAAACTGTCAGACCAGTGTGCTGGTTTTGCACGGCCAGGTTTCTGGTAGCAGGGGGGCCACAGAGGTGGTTCCTGTGAGAAGATGCCAGAAGCTTCCACCATGTCTGTGATGTCTTTGGAGATGGACATGCTGCTGGCCAAAAGTGGGCCAATGAGAGAGCCTGGTAATGCCTCTGTGAACACATATTGAAGAAAGAAATTAAAAAAGAAGTGGAGAACACAGTTTTAATTCCAGCCGGGGAGGAGGAGGAGGTGAGAACCTGTGAGGGAAACAACACAGAGACACCCAGGTCAGTGCAGAAGGAGGGGCAGGAGCTGCTCCAGGCACCAGAGCCCAGATTCCTCTGCAGGCTGTGGTGAGACCATGGTGAGGGAGCTGTGCCCCTTCAGCCCATGGGGATCGACAGGGATGCAGAGATCCACCCACAGCCCTGGGGATTCACAGGGATGCAGAGATCCCCCACAGCCCGTGGGGATCCACAGGGATGCAGAGATCCACCCACAGCCTGTGGGGATCCATGGGGGATGCAGAGATCCACCCACAGCCTGTGGGGATCCATGGGGGATGCAGAGATCCACCCACAGCCCCTGGGGATCCACAGGGATGCAGAGATCCACCCACAGCCCTGGGGATCCACAGGGATGCAGAGATCCACCCACAGCCCTGGGGATCCACAGGGATGCAGAGATCCACCCACAGCCCTGGGGATCCATGGGGGATGCAGAGATCCACCCACAGCCCCTGGGGATCCACAGGGATGCAGAGATCCACCCACAGCCCCTGGGGATCCATGGGGGATGCAGAGATCCACCCACAGCCCCTGGGGATCCATGGGGGATGCAGAGATCCACCCACAGCCCGTGGGGATCCATGGGGGATGCAGAGATCACCCACAGCCCACAGGGATCCACAGGGAATGCAGAGATCCACCCACAGCCCTTGGGGATCCATGGGGATCCACAGGGAATGCAGAGATCCACCCACAGCCCATGGGGGAGGTGCCCACCCCAGAGTGGGAGAGCCTGGAGGAGACTCTGATCCCGTGGAAGAGCCAGTGGAGAGAGAGAGTTCCTGCTTCCAAGCTGGAGCAGCCTGTCCTTGGAGGACTGCACCCTGGGAAGAGAAACCCATGCCCCAGAAATTTTGGGAGGGCTGTGTGCCCCTGGAGGGACTCACGTTTCAGCAATTTTGGGAGAATTGCTGCTCGTGAGAGTGGAACCACCTGGAGAAGTTCATAGAGAACTGTCTCCCATGGGAGGGACCCCACAGTGCAGGAGAAGGGAAGAATTCCTTTCCCTGAGCAGCAGCAGAAGAAAACCTCAGGTGACAAACTGACAAAACCCCCACAGCCTGTCTCCCTGCGCTGTCAGTGGGAAGGAAGGAGGGGTTGGGGGAAGAAAAGTTGTTTTTAAGGGCTAATTTTACTTCTCATTATCTTTCTCTGATTTTATTAGTAATAAATTCAAATAACTTTGTACCTCTAAATTGAGCCTGTTTTGCCCTTGGAGTGTTTTCTCTTGGTCCTTTATCTCAACTCATGAATCCTTCATTAAATTTCTCTCTCCTCTGCCCAGCTGTGGCAAGGGAGGGTGAGTGAGGGACTTTCATGTGTGCCTAACATTTGCCCAGTGCCAAACCACAACAACTAGCTAAAAACAGAAGCTTATTGCTTTAGATGAGAGACCAATTTTTAAACAGTTTCCCCATGGCTCATGATTGATACAGGTAACCTGTATTCCTTTTATGCACTTGTCATGATGATTTAATTATTATTTTTGCAAGTTTTTCTATAGTACGTGATTTTTGAAATTTGACTGCACTAAAAACTCATTAGCCTTGCATTTCTGTGTCAGATACTGACTACTTCACTCTTGCCTTTGAGAAGTGCTTCCTGCTCATTTTCAGCTTCTGCTACACATCTTTAATTTTAGGTTATGGCAATTAATGGCAATTATTCTATATGTAATGAGCACATGATGTGCAAAATACCATCAGATTAAAGAATTTCCTATGCTAATTTCTCCATGTCCAGCTAACAATCTGTTCAGATTGTGTTCATAACAACAGACTTTTATCTGTACTATCTATAGCTAAATATTTTTGAGGAGGAGCCAGTAGGCTTTTCTAGTGGGGGTGATGGTGACAGGATGGTGCAGGAGAAAAAGAAGAAACCAGGAACTTTAAGTCACATGTAAACTATTGGATGATTGATGGAAAATGATAAAGATTTAGGAAGTAGATTTTCCAAATTTTCTGCCATGCCAGTTAATCTGGGAGAAATGTGTAACACTGTGTTTAAGTGCTGTTTTTCCTGGTTTTGTTTTTGTTTGTTTGTTCCTTCTGTCTGGAGGAAAAAAGTAGACTAAAATGTAAGTAAGTAGCCTAAAATCCATTTTGAAAATACAAGGGTTAAAAATAGACCAAAAACAAACAGGAAAAAGAAAAAGGCACAAACCCTCACTTCTGTGATCTGTAAGTTGCTCAGAATCTTCACACAGACTTTGGAACAAGAGTTGCATTTGATTGTTGGAAGTTGAGACAGAATTCAATTTATGCCATCCATCACATGTATTGAATGTTATATTCCTCTACTGATGTGTGCAAGCATCTTGCTCAATGCCAGTAATGTCCAGAACACAGCTGTTTTGGGGAGACTACCTGCTATTTAAAGGGAGAATATTTCTCTTTTTTTTATCAAACAGAGAAATATAGTTCAATGTAATCAAATCTTGCCATGGGGTTTGCCATTATTAGGCATTTTGCTATACGTAACTTGAAGTATATGCTCTTTATAAAGCAGTCATGGTAGCTTAGAAAATTTAAAATTAATCTTTTACTCTTTTGCCTTTTTTACTTTATCTGGAAGTTCAAAAGTACTTTTGTAAACATCTGTAGTATTTCCTTTTTTTAAGCTTGTTTGTGTTCTGCAGAACGAATATGTTGTCCAGGGAAAGCAGTATTTCAAACAGGAAAAAAATATTGTAGGAATATCTCTTTCACTGCTACATCTTCACAGCATGGAAATACTCAGACAGGTTCCTTTCCAGTTTGTCCCCTCTTTGTCAGAGCAGAACAGGCTGACTACTTTGGCAATGAACTCCTTCACATCTCTGCACAGTGCTTAGCAACAGATGTTTTGGAATTCCATGGTGCTGCACTGGGCAGAATATGTTAAAATATGTCTGCAGAAAGGCAGCAACAGTGAACAGCTCTCATCATCACAATCTCATTGCTGCACGACACTGTACGAGTCTGAAAACCAGCAAGTTTCATTTTGGTGAATCATGTAAACCTCAGAACTGACCTGCAGGAGAGCTTTCCTTGTTACTTGGTGTGACAAGTTAGTGGATAATGCGTGGTAAAAGGCAAAATTCTTCACTGAAACAAGGCAGTCAAGTTAAAATAATTTTGCCTGCTATTGCAATGCAATCAGCACACGTTTTCTTGTATTGATGCATTCTCTTAGGTTATTTTGCTCCTTGTGCCATACAAGCAGGGAGTTCCATGTGAGCAGAGCAGTGGCTGCTGCTATTTTTCCAGAAGGTGGTAGCATTGCTCTGTGCTAGCTCAGAGCATCTGCCTCCTCTCTTACTTCCAGGCCTTGATTCATGAATGCCTTATTCATGCTCAGGAGCCACGCTTCTGTAGCATATTTTATATTTAAATAACTAGGAGATTATTTGTAAATTCAGGTTTGATGCCGGTTTGGGTTTTTTTAACGCTTCAGAAGTGTGTTTTTTATTTTGCTGCTTTCTAAGTCAATCTGCAGGGATTTTGCCCTTCAGTACTGAAACAATGAATGCAACATGCACACAAAATAGATCTGGAAAATGCAAAGCCACAGATCCACAGCAGAAACAGTCTTGGAGGGTCTTCTGCTTGAATTTAGGCTCCAAGGAGTTATTGCCCTATTGTGCAAGTGAAAAAGTGAACTGATTTTAAGATGCACTACACAATACAGCTTCAGCCCTGGCAGCTGTGTGCAGGGGACTCCAGGACTGTGGAAAGCCTGGCAAGGCTGGAGTAAGGGACCTTGTTTTGGCAAGGAGGAAAATTGGTATCCTGTCCTTGTGGCTGTGACACTGAGAAAGTTTGAGCCTGTTGCTCAGCCCCTAAAATCCAGGATGATGAGGCTGCTTTCTGGTTTGACTCCTACTCTCTGATTTATCAGTGGCAGAAGATTGTACCTGACTGTCAGTTCTGACAGCAGCATGTTTTTTAATAGTAGAAGGTTTTCCCAGTGGAGCAAGCTGCAGCAGAGAAAATGCTTGTTTTCCTTCTGTGTTTCCTTAAACCTCACAAACCTGATCATAAGCCTGGTGTTTCCTTTCATGGAAGGATTAAAAGAAAAATTATTTATTGCTTTTATGAGGAAATCTGTAATAAAGTTAACAGTATGAATGGAAAGTGATATTTCAAGAGAGGAAAAATGAAATAAACTTTAGAACAGAAAAATCAACACTCCCTCAATACAATCAACACTTAATATAGTATGAGGTAATCTCTACACCTAAGAATAAGAGAAGCAAGTTCAAAGCCAGTTACCTTGATTGATGAGGATTATCTAAGGAAGAAGAGCTCCAAGTGGCCTTTTGAAATGCTGAATTTAGAAGTAGAACACTACAGAAGTCTCTCAGTTGTTATTGTGAGCGCAATTTATAAATGAAATAACAGTGCTTTAGATCCTTCTGCACCATATACTTGGCTATACATACTACATACTTGTCCTTTAAAGGGCCCTAAGGTTTCTCCAGGAGCAGGTGGGAGGTTCCCTGTAGGATGGTGAGAAATGACAAATGGTGGGAATAGCTGGGGAAGGAGATTGCTTCTAGCTTGGAGCAGAAGCCACGTGCCTTGGGTTTGGATGCAGTGCACTTGAGCTGTGTGAAAGCAGCTGCAGGCCACTGCAATGATGATGGAAGGCACTAGATTTGTTGGAATGGTAGTGGTGGTGTAATAGTGGACTTCAGGGCAGCACTGGGATTCTGTAGAAGCTGTAGCATCTGGCTTCTGCTTCTCTGCAAAAACCCAGCCCTTCTAGCAATTTATCACAGCACCTCATAGCAAAGAAATTCCTACATCTGCACAGAAAGAGAGCAACTGCAGTGCAGCACTGAACTCAAGAGTGAGTAATGCCAGTTCAGTTGCAAGATGGGGCTAATAATGTATTAAACACAAATTTCTCTATAGCCTGATTAGCAAGGATTTTTTTAATAGGTTGCTATTTAACACTATCAGTTTCTGTATGTCTTGAAACTTAGCCTAGGTGCTTTGGGGACGGCTTGTGCATGTACACCTTAGCCAAGAATTCATAAATTACATAATTGATCCATCTATAAATGCTGTCTTCTGGGCTGTGTGACTGCAATAGCTACAAACATCACTTTTCCACCAACCTCTGTGGCTAAAACTGAAAAATATGCCCAGTTTCTAGCTTTCAAATACAATAAGAGCAACAGCCATGAGGATATGTATGCCTAACACCTCTTTTAGATATAACCCCACTTCTATTCCCTGGGGTCTTTATCCTCTTAGGAATAGATTCTTAAATAATCTATTGCACTAAAATTGATAAATGTTCTATCAGTTATTGAAGTACATGCCAAATTGCCTCAGTTTTAACTCTCTTCTCCCCATTTTACTGTTTCTTTGCAGGATGAGTTCAGTGGAAGCAGAGTCATGTGTTTTCTATCGAATGGGACAGCCACAAAAAAAATTGTAAGGCCACAGCGGAGCCAAGCTGGGCTCTATTATTTTTCTACTTCATGTTTTTCCAAGGAAGTTTCAAATCCACTGCTTGCTGAATCACTCTCGCCTTCCTAGCAGACCCCTACTACTTTCCACAGCTTAATGCTCAAACAAATTCTCCCTAAATCACCTTTCTGTGCAGAAAGAGATGTAATAAATCATAAACACAGGAGGCAGGTGATGGAGAAACCTATTTAGCAGTAGTAGTTGCTGGTTTGTTCTTACTAATGACTTTCTGACAAGCTTTTTGTTTGATGTTTCTGTTATCTGCTAAAGTTAGAATGGAAAACCAGACCCAGGCAAATTGGTAATGTATGCAGATCTATAGGTATCAATTAAACTTCAAAATTTCCAAGGCAAAGTGTCTTCAAAGGAATTCAACCTTCTTCCTGTCCTTGCCCAGCGGATTCCCCAGTGCTGCTGAATGCTCCTCTGAATGACTCCTGAGTTTTTTTTTTCCAAAGCCTTGAAGCCGATTTTCCTCTAGATGGCAGGACCACTTTAGGCTTCATAGCAGTCACTGAGTTATTGCTGGCCCCTGGTCCCCAGGGTGGTTCTGCTATAATTTAGTTGCTGAGAGAACTTTCTATATGGTGAATAACTGGGAGGGGGTAGGTGAGGAGAAGAGTTTGAGCACTCTGCATGGAGCACCTCCTGAGTGATGCACCTGCTGCTCTGACATTCACCTGTATCCTCTGAGCTACTCTTCAGTGATGTTGTTTACCATGGAAGGATATACTGTATATTGATATAGCACATCAATATATTAAGCTTCTCCCTTATGTGTTCATAGGGCACAAAAGGCAAATTTCATGTGAAATAAAAATGAAATCTCTACTGCAATCTTTGTGCATTCCTTTGTTTCAAGAAGTACAGGCTACATCAAGGCATTCTGTCAGTCAGTGGTGCTTTTCTCACATGAGTGAAAGCAGCAATGGCTGTGTGTTGTTGGCATATCAAGTCACCTTCCCACTGTTTACTTATTTATTTTACAGTAGCAATTCCACACAAGCAGCATCAAAGTCATTGCTCTGACATCACCACTTCATTTTGATACAGTAATAAAGGCTTCATTCTATCTCCTGTAGAATTAATTAATCTGCTGAAACAACCTAGGGGTTCTGTCATGGAAGTGGGATTTAAATATTTTGGCATTCAATACCAGTGAAAGGACTTTAATAAAAAAGCTATAGTTTAGTTTTCCTTTCATGAAGGGTTATTCTCTCTATGTGAAATGGTGACAAACAGTATCTTTCTCTCTGAGATGCTCTTAGAGTTATAAAAAATGTAGGAAGACACAGCAAATTGGAGGCTTGGTTCATGGTGATAAGTATTGCAGCATCCTCATTTTTATAACTATAGGTGTCTTGGTTACTGTTGAAGGAGGTTTTCCAAACACTGTAATACTGTTACCTCAGGTTGTAACTCAAGTGATTGCCATTATGCTCTGTTTTGAAAAGCAGGATGAAATTAAAGATTGAATAAAGCAATCTGCGAAAGAGGCACAGGAGTGGCAAAGTGATTTTGTTAATATGCACTTAATAGGCATGAGAAGCTCTGAGATGATTCCAGAGTTATCCAGGAATTTGAAATCTGCTTTGATTATGCTCACGTATTTGTATTATATTTGGACCAAATTACGAACTCATTTGTAGCTGATAATTTACTATCCTTACTAGGATGAAGTTAATGTTAATTCTCCTGACAACTGGGACAGGAATAATTATCTTCATGCTTCAATTTAGCATGAGTTTGAAAAGGGGGTTGTGTGGAAGTAGATAACCTTTTCCATCAGAGATAAATACTTGAAAAAATTCAGTTTTCCCTTTTCTGACACTAAGAAGTCTATAAAGCTTAGTAACTCTTAGGTCTGCATAACTTATAGCTCAGAATATTGCTGAAAGCTTTCTTGAAGCTCAAATGTATAGATATTTCCTGACAATGCAAATTGAAAGCTATGTTTCTAGTTTTAATCTAAACACCCTCTTGGTATCTTAAACAGTGACATCATGGCTTTATGAAGCTAATTTTTTCTGTCAGCACAGAAAGAACCATCTGTTGCTTCCATAATATAAAATTGATAGAAGACTTGGTTGCAGTGGCTTCCATGAGTTGATCCAGTGAGATCAGTGGATCTAGATGATAAGTAAAACATATTATTGAATAACTGCATTAATAATGTTTGATTTTGTAACTTGAATAATATAAGCATGATGGTGCTGAAGGTAATTCTGTGGAAGAAGAAAATTATGGCAATATTTTATATCCATTTTATACTTGAGGTTGCATTAAGCAAAGCCTTTCTGATATTTCTATTCTTCACACTTCAAATGAAACAGCTCAAAAACAGATAAATGTGATACATTTCTTATAAAATTTTTAAAGTATTTTAAATGGCTACAAATAATGTGTTAGGATTCCTCATTTAAATGACACAATTTAACATGGTAAATTTTACAGTCTTATGATGCATTTTTTTTTCAGAAGTCAGTAAATATACTTCATTAGACATCTGGAAACCTTGAATAAAACTCTAAATATGTTGGAGAATGACAAATACACTGTTTTCTCTGGGAAAAAAAATAAAAAAATGTATTTGAGCTTAGAAAACTTGCAGAAAATAAGGGCTTATTTAAACCAATTTCAATTCCTATTATTCCAAACAAGCCATCTTTGAGAGTTTACTGAATACAGGAGTTAAGTACACGAAGACATTTGGAGCATTCCATGTGTGAGTGCAGTGAAATCGCTGTTTCCTGTGAGCACCGTTCTGCTGGGTGCTCATGGAACAGACAAGGCTGGTACAAGGGGAGGAGATGAATCAGCCAAAGTAACCAAGTCGTGTTCAGCAAGAGATGTGTGCCTCAGTGCTGGTGTATAAAAATACAATTTTCTTGAGCCTTTCACTTGCATAATGTGGCTTAAAAATAGGAGCGACAATGTCGGTATTTTCATTTACCTATTAAATGGTGAAAAAAAAAATAAATGGCATACTATAACTATTAAATTTCTGATAAAGTTAACATGGAACTTTGCAGTTGTAACAGAAACAAACAAAATATGCTTTAGATTACAGCTGAGTCACTTAAGCTTTTTTATTTTATTTTTTTTTAACTAAATTTTCATTTGAGAATGGTCCTGGAGTGGTTCTATTTCTTTCCAGAAATGAAAGAAAGCTTACATTGTCTGTTAAAAAGAGCTGGATCAAACCAAAATTTTTAAATCAATACATCTGAAGGAGTAGGCAAGGAAGAAAGAAACTTTCCTGAGTTTTAACTCCTCTGTCTGAACAGGTACTTAATTAAAGGGCACAGAAAGAAAAACAAAGGTGAAATAAGTTCCTTGCTTCTTTCAGGTATTGGCCATTCTTGTGCTAGGTAATTCTTAATATGAGAACTTTCATTTTTCAGACATTTTGTCTGCAAGAATGAGATTTTCAATTTGAACAGCATTGGCAGGGTTTGTTTCCAGCTGATCTATTTAGAAATTACTTCTTGTAGACAAGAGTACCATATCGATGTTGTGAGCTATGAACATGCAAAGAGCCTTGCAGGTGCAAGGCAGTGACAAAAGGTCTGCAGGTCACAATTTCGTATTACAAAGTGTTGTAATTTTATTTCTTCAGATGATGACTTTGCAAAGGAAAAGAGGTTCCAAATTGGATCTGGAAACTGCACATCCAGCTTTCCCTGCAGCTTGCCAAAGAGACTATGAGAAACGACAGAAAATTGTATTTTCCAAAGTTTTAAGGAGCCTGTTACTTATTCACAGCACCTGAGACTACCCTGTCTTGCTCTGCTGATGGCTGGCATCTGAGCACCAGGCTGGAGGTGACACGGAGGGGCTCTGTCTCGCTTACACCTCTATTCATGGTACTTGAAGTCATGGCAGGACTTTCCCTCCCATTTATCCTCCACCCAGACCCCCTCCATCTGTCTGACTCTGTACAGGCTTCAAGTTGCTGCCTAGACTCAATTTCTTACATGGAGCCAGAGGTTTCATCATATGCTAGGGATGGCAGAGGCGTGTCCTGTTATTCTTCCAAGTTCAAGAGAGGGACAACATCCAGGTCCTGACATTGCTCCAGTGCTCCAAGTCTTTGCCAAAATAGGATGATATATCTGTAGGAGAGTTGAAACAGCCTAAAAACTTCACCTGTAGTGTTGGAGGAAAGTCATGTGGAAGAAAGAGATGGGAAAGAGATTGCTGTGGTGGGCTCATCTGGCAGAAGCAAATGGTCATTGAAACAAATCCTTTTAATAAAGGTGTATGTTTTTCCATTGATCAGAACTTGATCATTAGAAGATGTGCTCTGCCAGTGAAATTGAATTTATTTAGGAGTGTGAAGTATATTGGAAACCTTTTTTTTTTTTTTTTTTTTTTTTTGTGTGTGTGTGTGTGTGTGTGTGTGTGTATCCTGAGATCATGGTATTTCCACAAATTTGAGTAAAATTAAAGTTGGAAGTATGTTGGAAACCTCTAATTTTTTTTTTTTTTTTTTTTTTTTTTTTTTTTTTTTTTTTTTTTTTGTCTCCTAAGATCATGGTATTTCAACAAATTTGAGTAAAATTAAACCTGTTTTAAAAAATGAAAGCCTGCTTTCAGCTTGATACAATAAGCTAACACTGTAAGGTGATGACAAAAGATTAATGTTATCTTCTGCCAGCTTAAATGCTTTTGTTCTTGTTCTTACCTATCTGAAAAAAGGTGCAAAATCCTCTTACCATTGAAAAAGTAGTACAGTTCTAAACAGTTCTCTAAAGCCTCTGAAAATTAATTCTAAACTGTGCCTTAATGTGCAATGCCTTGTCTGATAATCTTACTGAAACAAAATCTGGGTCTTGCATTTCTACAGCCCTCAGTGCCCAGTTGGTTTTGGTGTCAGCTGAAGGCATTCATGGTGACATATGGGAGTTGATTGTTGTTGGGATCTTGCAGGCCTGCTTCTTTTTAAACAGTCTTGGCAACTTTGGGAAAAGCAGGAATGCTCAGTTTTAATATGTCTGTTAAAAAGATGAAAAATATTTTCAGGGAAGTAGTAATGTAAATTCTAATCCATTCAAAAGGTTTATGGTCTTCTGAATTCTTGGTATTTCAAGTATTTCCCTGAAGGCAAGGTGAGAATTATATATTTTGAGAGGAATGAATTTCAAAGTTAATTTTTAATTTTTTCTTTACATCCTGATGCCTATGGCTGAGTGCATTTTTTGTGTTATAGCAATGTCATAATTATGAATATCATATAAATTATTCAGTATAATCCTGGATTTAAGAAGCCTCTAAGTAGTAATATAAGAGACTTTTAAGTATTTCAGATCCTCAAAAGTAAGTTGGGAGCACAGTAACTTCTAGATTCTCCAAATGTTCACCCACTTCAGAATGCCGAGTAGAACTTTCTAAATGCTATTATACCATGCACGCTAGAAAAATTAAATATAGTTATGTAACCAAAAACATGCTTTGAAATCCTCTAATAAAGAAACAAACATATGGGGCTCTAGATGAGAAGTTGCCAGGTTTGTGCAGAATTGTGCCAAATTCTGCCAGAGGTGTGCAGTGAAAAATCAAACTGAACTTTGCAATTTGCATTTCGGTTTCGGGGGAACTTGGAGCCAGTCTCACTGGAAATTATCACTGCTCATACGTGTAGCACCACGGTGAAGAATGCTGTCAATAGTATGAAGTTTGGCATCAAAAGCGATTAATTTGACTTCCTAATTGCCCGCTCAAAATCTTGTTAAAAATGCATCATAACAGCAAGCTAACAATGACTGTGAGCATGTGTGGATGCTCTTAAGAAAAACTTCAAAGATCTTCAAAGTTATTTGTACTCTGTGTAGTAGTCCTTTCTTTTCAATGGAGTCCTCTTGTTTTTTGTTTCCTTGACAATATGGAAGTTTTATGTTTTTCAACATCTTTAGTCTTTTTTTCTTACATCTCAGTTTTCTGCACCCCTGTTTTGAGTGTCTTTGCTCACCTCTTTTTAAAAAGGTTTTGGTGTTTATATATATCTAGCACTGAGGTTTTCAGAGAGTAGGAGCTTATTTCTTCAGAGAAATCAGGTAATGTTTTAAGCTTATTATCAATCTTATCCATTTAAACTTGTTGCTCTGAACAGTTCTAATGAAATGGCTTGAAGATATCATTTTAGGAGGCTTTTTGTTTTATGAATCCCTCGATTTTGGGTTTATATTCTATTTAAATAAAATAATGTGTCTGCTCTCCAACACCATGTTATTGGCTTTTCTGACTCACTGGCAGTTGAAAAAATAGATTATTTTTAATACTATTGTGAATCCCTCTCATGGTGTGAAATTTGATTTAAGCTGTAATCTTACACTGCAAATTTCCTCACAAATATTATTTCTAAGTGCTGTGTGCATTTTTTTTAATTTCACAAGCCTTTGACAGAATGGCTCAAAATGAAGTTGTCTTCAGTGAAAAACATCTTATGAACATAATCCAACTTTCTTTTAAATAAGTGTGCTATTAAATAAATGTTTAACTAAAACTCACAGGAAAAATCATTCATAATGGAACTTTTTTTGGAGTAGTAATTACATCAGGGCTGAATTTTAGTATTCCTAGAATGCCATATCCTTTCCTTTGAGTGCTAACACCTTTTATCTCTGGTGTGCACAATATTTCATTTAAACAGAAAAGCAAGTAGGTTTGCATAAAGGAACGTGTTTTCACTGAAAATTTTGATTTACTGTTTTAAAATATAGTAAAAATATAACAGAAAATATTTGGATTTGATAGTCTGTTTTGGCAGTGAGGAATATTTTGTGGACATAGGTATCTGTACTGATCAAAGTTTCATATTTTGTGGGAAGCTTGGGGCAGGGTGAGAAGCTCATGTAGATATCACACTAACTTCTAAATGATGATCCTTGATTGAATTTATTGAAGTGAAAATATGTTCTTCGCTGTATTGAGTGTGTGATTAAATAATTCCATAGGAACTAAAGAGAAGCCTAGAATTTGCATTAAAAAACCTGTCAATTCGTCTTTCAAAGATTGTTTTATTAATAGGCGCATCTCAAGGTGGTTAAAAGCTCAAACTGAGAGTTACCCTTAAATTGAATCCAAGGTGCCAAATGACCAATTATGCACGTACTGCAACAGTAACGTGCTCTTCTTGAGACACTTTCCTTATCCATTCTATTCCTGTGATTTGCTAATACACAAAGAATAAATGATAACAAAAAGTAAACTACTTAAGAGATTAAATTAATCTGTATAAAACCTGTGAAATGATTGTGTTAATATTTAAACATATGACCAAGATATGACATTTCTGCTGAAAAAATTGAGCCTTCTTACACTCTCAACCAGTTTGATTTAAGACTCAAAAGAAGTGAATATAACTTGTATGCTAAATTGTAGAACCTTTGACAGGGAAGTGTACAGCCAGAGTCAGCCCGCTCAGAGTCCAACTAAAATTCCCAATTTAGTGAAGACAATCATTTAGCAGGAATATCTGTGGTCTTAGGATAAAATACTGAAGCAAATGTGATAGGAGGTTAAATGTGCTTCTCAGGTATTCTGCTGCTTCAGAGGTGATGCCCATTAGGTGTAGATGTGTGATCAGCATATGTCAAGCATGGGAATATGGAGTGGAAACACTTTGCCTTGGAAATTTTCAAGTTTAATTATACCTATAAATCTGCATGCATTTCGAATTTGCCTTGGTCTGATTTTCCATTCTAACTTTAGCAGATAACAGAAACATCAAACAAAAAAGCTTGTCAGAAAGTCATTAGTAAGAATAAACCAACAACTACTACTGCTAAATAGGTTTCTACATCACCTGCCTCCTGTGTTTATGATTTATTACATCTCTCTCTGCACAGAAAGGTGATTTAGGGAGAATTTGTTTGAGCATTAAACTGTGGAAAGTAGTAGGGGTCTGCTAGGAAGGCAAGAGTGATTCAGCAAGCAGTGGATTTGAAACTTCCTTGGAAAAACATGAAGTAGAAAAATAATAGAGCCCAGCCTGGCTCTGCTGTGGTCATAGAGGTTCTACTGGATTGTCCTTTCCTTGTTATATTTACCTCCTTCAGGCTAACTGCAGTGCTTGAGGGTATTCCAGGAAATAAAGAAGCAAAAATTGATTATTAAAGATGAATATTATTATTGGGCAGGTCTGACAAGCTTATCAAACGGAATTGTGAGTTCTGAGACTACAACAGTGAAAAGATTCAGCTACTGAGACCCTCACGGTTTCACTAACTCAGCTGGAAGTGTATGGCAAGTCGAAGTCAATATTGCACAAGATGTCAATTCAAACACAAATTGCCACAAAAATTCACCAGCTTTGCCACTAGGATCTCATTACTGATAAATTATGTTGGAAGGACGTAGTACATTAGACAAGAAATCAGCTGTTGCTTGCACAGACCTGCTGGAAAACCCCACCTGGTTTTAGGAGGATGTTCTTCAGTTGTGGCTATGAGTTGCAAGTCTTAGTTGCAGTAAACCCATCAATAAAAATTATTGCATTGAACAGAGCTGCTCTCTTTGAGGAAAGGACCACAAGGTGAAGAGATTCCTGTTTCTTGTCCATGTGCCACCATTTAACAATTTATCCAATTTGCCTTGTGGAAAGGCTTTGAAGCATTCTGAGAACTCTTGGAAATTTAGTGAATACCTTATATCTTTTTCTCTTATACTGATAGAAATTCTTACTATGAGAAGCTGCTAGGGTCCAGAACATTTATAACATTAGTTGGTAATTTTCCTGCTATGGCTGCACAGAAAACTTCCTGTATGAAGCTGTTCACAATTCTACTGCTTTTCTTCAGCCTCGCTCATTTAAACTTGTAACTGATTAAAAACAGAACTCATTAGACTTGGGCATTAAAAATGAAACTGAAACTTCAGGTTGCCCTAAATATTTTGCCTAGTCTAATATATTCTGATATTGTAAATTCATACATTAATAGGTACTTTCTTTGTATAGTGGGAAGTTACTTGGATCCATTTCACATCTTTTTTTTTACTGTTGGTTTTTTGTTGTATTTAGTCACTTTATGCTCAGCTGTTAGTCACATGCTTTGATACCAAGGTACCCAAAAATATTAGCTGCAATATAACCTCCAAGTTGTTATTATAATAACATTCCTAACAGTAATATGAGCATGTAACATCAGTGTTTCTCATTAGCAGGTGACATCAGTATTTTTCATTTTCTTTTGAAAGAGAAGATGTTCTGGGACATGTCTTTTCTTTACAAAATAGTAATAAAATTCTTCAAAATGGAAAGTAATTTTAATAAATAAATTATCCAAGACATTTGAAAAAAGAGAATGAATAGGAAAGTATATTTATTAATGCATTTTTGTAAGGAAAATATGTATTCTAAAGAAGTAATTTTTTGGTGGTATAATTTGTTTTTGTCATCTCATGGGTAACATGGAAACATTGAGAGGAATCTGCTGATCAGATAAATTTATTTTGTTCTCAAATAATTATATCTAACTTTTAAAAAATAAGAATCTTTATCTATGTAAGTGAGATCTGCTCTAGCACACACTTATTAACATGATCTTCCTTGTTCAAATATTACCAGTGTATAAAAGCTCATGTCCCAAACTTTGGTAGTAATTAGAACTAGCTTCTCTTTTTTTATAAAAGAAAATATTGCAAATTTATAGTTTTTTCTCAGGTAATCACTTAGGCTGGATTTTTTGATTCATGTTGTCCCTATTTTTATTTTCATTTTGTAAATATTCAGAGAATAGCTGTTGAAAGTAACAATCCCCCTCCCCCTAGAAATCCCAAAATTTAGCAAAGGGAACATTTTCTTTGATATATTATGCAGTTTGCTTAGGGTTGTCACATCAAAGAGAACACAAAATTAATTTATGTTAGTTTAACTCTCTCCCAATGCCCAGAGTGTAGGAAAATCATCACTATCTGTGTAAGAGAACACAGGAATAGGGCAAAGCATGCATGGTGCTTTCTCCCCAGTGTCCTTCCAGTCCCCAGCTACTGCTCAGGGTGGTTTTGACTGATTTCTGTGTTCAATAACCTCAGCTCATTTTTTGTCATTTTTCCATAAACATGATTACATAAGGTTTGAGAGAGACTGATGTTTTGGTATGGGAAAGACAAATTTCTCCTCGGTTTTGTCGTGGATCACATGAACTTTTTTGGTATTTCCTGATGGTTTGATCCAGTTGTATGGAAAAGGAGAATAACTTACTCTTGCCTGGTGAGTCTCTATGCTGCTTGTGATTTTATAGGCATTATTATATGCAATTGTTTCTACCTCTGTTACAATTTCAACATAGTACTCTGTGATTAGGAAAGTGATAACTGTCCCCCCCTTTTTTTTTTTATTCCATTTTTCAGTCTAACAAGCAAAAACTGATAGGCAAAGTCAGACACAAATGTGTGTGGGGGTATGGAAATCTCTTTAGGCTGCTGCTGTGTGCAAACTGTGTGGAAAAAAATACATAACCTACTTTATGACTGTTTTTTGTGGGAGTGTAATAGAGAATCCATGAATATTCAACTGCTTACAGTTGTAATTTCGTGTATTTTTAGACTAACATTAATAGTTTTGCTATAATTAAGTAAGGAAGGAACCATGTTTGTGAGATGGTAATTCTGGGAATAAAATTAGAAAGATTTTAAGTCAAGGATATTTGAGGAGTTTAAAGTCCAAAAGACATATATTTTAAAGAATGTCTCATTTAAATGGTTGTCACCATCTTTTCAGCATGATCCAGTAATTCTGTTTAAGACTAATTATGTTAATGTCCTAAAATATGCTTAGCAGCAGCAATTCAGCTCTTGAATTTTTTCTCCTCCTATTTTTTTCTTGCCCCATGAGCAATTTGTGATAGTCCAGCAGTATTACACTTGACCTGAACTCGTGTTCATTTTGTGCATACCTCCATGCAGCAGCAAAGTAAACTTGACAGCTTAATTCTATGTTAGGGGAATGTTTGCAGGGATAATCCTATTCACACTGCAGGATAAGGATGCTCTGCTAGTGGCTTTGGCCTATAAAACCATTAGCTTTAAATTGTGTGCTCACATTGTGATCTTCTTAGTGTGTAAACCAGCTTTTTATTTAGCAGTTTATTGGGGAGAGTGGGTAATTTTATGATACATTTTCCCAGCCAATGCGCATTTCCTTTTAAAGTGTAGCTGCAAAAAGCAACAAAACCTTCATTTCACACGGATTATCTGATAGAAGACACATGATATTGTGTTTAAAAGCTGTAAATGTTTTGGATTAAATTGTATTTAATGACAAAAAAGACCATCTCGATGTAGAGGTCTAAAGATAATGTTTCACAGGTCTGCACAAGTGGAGGCAGAGAGAAGTAAGTAGACAGAATGAATATACATTAAGATACCTCCCTGCCATTTTCTAAACTATCTTACAACAGGCCAGTATTACTCCTGTATGCATAAAAAACTTGTTGCTATGGGATAATTTTTGGTTTTACTTTTGTTTTCTGTCATGCTGTCCTGAGACTTCTGATTGGAGATGGATCTTGAAAATACTTGATTTTTTTTCTTTTTTTCTATACTAAGCTTAATTAGATATTAGGAAAAACATATTCTCTGAAATTTCTTTTTTGGGTGGTCAGGCATAGGAACAGGCTGCCCAGGAAAATGGTGAAGTCACTATCCATGGAGGTGCTGAAAAAACATCCAGATGTGGCAGTTTGGGATATGCTTTAGTGGTAAATGGTTGGACTTGATGATCTTAGAGGTCTTTTCCAATCTTACCAAATCTTGAATTAATACAAAGAAAATCCGTCTTAAGAATAAACACAAGTCTGTCATTTATAGGTAGATGTACAGAAAAATATATTGATATTGTATTTTCAAATAGATTTGTTCTTTTATTTCTTTAATATTATAATTTTTTTTTGAAAGCTAAGTCTTAATACTGTCTCCTTTATTTATTCAAAAGCTGAAATACATCACTTCAAAAATACCAACCGTGCACCTGGATATTTATAGTAATGTGTACCTTGTTAATATCTTGTGGCTGCTTTTAATCATATCTAGAGGTGGTTGTCCTAGTTTTTCAGACGTGGAAATAACAAGAAAGGTGGACAGAGGTTTCAGAGTGAAGCAGCAGACAGGGAGTGATCCTCGTGTCCATTTTTCTGTGTTGACACGTGGAACAAAAACGGCGCTGAAGGGCGGATGCTCTCTCCACCTGGCCCTCTATGAGAGAGGTGAAAATCCTAAAGCCAGGACTATGTTCAGCCAGAATTCTTAGTCTGGACCCATGTGCACATGTTTGTGACACAGAGGGAAGGTTCTAGCCCAGCTTGAGTTGTTGGTGCCCACTGTTCATGCCCTGTGTGTTATGCTGTCCTTGGTAAGCAATCTGCCCTGCGCAGCTCTGATCCTCCCATGGAGAGCCACCACAGCTCCTGGGTTTTCTCCTGGTGTAGCTGCAAATTATAATATTGAATTCAACCCAGTTCAATCCTACAAATCAATCTGAATTCCACTTAGGTGCTCAGCAGAAAGTGCAAATTAAGTCTCTGGCTTCTACCCTGCAACCTTCAGTGCTCTGAATCTCACAGGCTCAACAGGAGGCTAAACTCTGTAAATTTTATGCACACACTTTGCATTAACAGTCAAGACTCACATTTCTACTGCATTTCCAAGTGCTTCCTGCATCTGAAGACTGAAGACTTTTTCCCAGAGCTATAACCAAGAGTTTGTCATGTTTATTGCAGCTGAAGGTCTGCTGTGGCTTCATGGTTTTGCGAGGTGAAAGCCTTGCTGGCATGTACAAAATCTTGAGGAAGGGGTAATAAACACAAGAATCACTAAGAAATAATCAGTATTTCTTTAACAGCTGGTAAAAAACCCACTGAACTATGATTAGAATTAAATTTCCCCTTAGAATGAGCCATTTCTCAAAGTCTAGAAACCTTTGGGAAGTGGAATGCATGATAAGAATCTTTTTGGATATCTAGTACCTGACAACCCTTTTTTTTTTAATTTTTAATTTTTTCACAAACAACTACTATTTTGGAAATGGAATTCTCTGCACTACTAGTCCAGAAGTATATGAGAGAATAAAGAGTTATTGTTTATCACTAATAATGTAGCAAAAATTAGATTAAAAAAAAATGAGAGATGAGGAGGGGAAAATATATGGCTTCAGTACATGAAATTAAAAACTTAAATAAAAAAGTGCCTTTCTAGAAAAAAAAGAAACAGTTATGATTTTTAAGGTCCCTGACAAGGATTTTGTGCTTATTTGCAGATTAACACTTGCTGAGTTCCTTTTTCATGTATGTTCTTACTCTATTAGCTTTGGGATACTTGGTTTGTGCAAAACAAATGTAACCTTTTCCATTTTTTTTGTTAAACTTTTCAAAGCGTTATACAACATCATGAATGAGAGTCTTTTCCTGCTTGAGACAGCACAATATTTTTAAACCTTGTGGATTTATAGGGAATTTCCACTGTTTTGGATAGTTTTCTCAAAGGGCTAATGACAAAATTGTTGTTTGCTCTTTTTACAGAATAAAGAGGGTCTGCCTCTTTATGGTGGTGGTACTGACAGTGTTAAGCTTTAGTAGTGTAGTCCAAATCCCAGATAACTTGGATTTCACATCTGACCTGTTTCAGAATAAAGATTAGCACGCAGATTTTTGTCCTTTATCTTGACCTACAGTGAACAGTAATGCCCAATATAGTAGAAGCCAAGCTATAAGCACAGTGCACAAACTTTCAGTGAAGACCTTGTATTTACCCAAATATTTCAAAATTTTAACTTGTACCCATGAGTGCGAATTTGTTTCTGTAAGGCCACATAAAATTAATGACTTTCTGCCAAATAATACTATAATAAGAAGAAATGGAAACGTATCAGAATATCATCACTGCCATTACACTGCCTATGAGAGAATACGTGGGCTAATATGGATCTAGTGGGGTGATAACGCCTTCTATTCTATGTTCTATAAAAATCATCGTGAAAAACAAGGGAAGAACAACAAAAGTTGTTAAACAAAAAAACAAAAGTGCTTAAAGTACCGAAGCAATTTTTTAAAAATCTGAAAATAAGACAGGTTTTATTAAGGGAAGTTAGAAATATCTGAGAGGAAATATAATCTTTCGTGCTAAAGATCCAGCCTTTCTTTGTGAACACAAAGAATACTCTAAGGAGCCACTTTCCTTTGTTCAAGATCTACACCTGAAAGAGGTAATATAAGGAAAAGAATAGTAGCAAAGATTATGCACTTTTCCCTCCTTTTGTATGAATTTGTATGCACTGCTGCGTGCAAGAAATGATTTTCCATTGAATTAATTACCAAGGAGTTTAAAATATACCTCCAGTTGTCATTGTTTCAAAGACAGAAACAAATGTCAATTAAGTGCCAACTGAGTGTAAATCAATACTGTGATGAGTGGTTTGCTGATAGGTGCCCAGTGCAATATGCTATCCCTAATAGAGTCAGTAGAAGACCCAGATAATCTATTTAAGCATCTCTGAAGTCAGCACAAAGCCCATAATGTCCCTTTTCTTAATTATTTGTTTGATAGAATGGCAGTGCCTAAGAAGTCACTAGAAATTAAGAAGAAATTTTGAATGAATGTCAGCCTGCACTTGAGCTATCTGTAGCAGAAAGAGGCATGAACAGGGCAGGTGTTCAGAACCCTGGGTTAATACCACAGGTATTTGAAAACCTTGCAAGCCAGAGAAAAATGTTGAATATGAATATGGCTCCAAAAGTTGCACAAAACTGCTGCCTAGCATAAAGATGAAGGAATACAGTGCATGCTGGATTATATGGATGCACCCATTTCATTCCTTTTCATTCTTTTTTGTTGATGAGGTTGCTGATGAGGTAGACTCAGCAGACCAGCTTTGTAACCCCAACTCCGATAAATCATTTGCACTTCTATGGATTTTAGGGTGCTTGTGGCCAATTTGTTTTATATGGGAGGATGATCTGAAAAACCCCCTCAATGGTATGAAGGTAACTATTGATGTACTTGGAAGAAATTTGAATTTCCTTTAGACTACTGTTTTTCTTTGTCCAATATTGCAAACCCCAGAGTTAAGCTATTTATACAGCTGTGATGGTCTCCTACAGATGTAAAACCTGCACCTACTTTTTCTTGTTTTGAGGACGATCTATGCCCACAGCTGTGCTGTTTCAGATTGTAATCCCTGAGGATGAATTAGGCTTCTGTTGTTATCCTGGTTTGCTTTCTAATTTGGCTGGGTGCTCTCACTGTTTACCCTGCATCAGGTCTGGTGTTCAAAGGAGCTGTGTGAGCTGATTCAGCACACACTAACCAGGGAGTGCAGTGAAAGGCACAAATGAGGTGTACTGCTCTCAGAAGTGACCTTAATCATTTGAGCAGTGAGTGTTACACTGCTCCCAAGGGAGAAAGAAAAGCTGTTGAAATGAGGAGAGCCAGGAGTGAGGTGCCCTGTGGCAGTGATCTCTTGATTATCTCAATGATCCTGGTGGACTTTGTCCAGAGATACTATTTTTTTTTTCTGGCAGAGACTGCTGAACATCAGTCTGGCAGTACCCCATGGCAGCTCTCCTTCTCTTATCAGTATGGGTGACTCACCTTGCCCTACAGAGAGCGAGTGCAGGGATAGAAAAAATTGGGGATGTAAGTGCCTGGAGTTACACTGAGCTCTGAGTTTCAGTGTTGTTGTGCATCTGCAGTAATTTGACAACTGAATTATGCAGTAGCAACCAAACCAAGTTTGGTGGGAGGTCAGAGTGGTGCTTCTGCAGTTCAGGAGAATGCAAGAGAAGCCTTAGCATGAAACAGCTAAACAGAAAAAGACTGTGGTATTCCCATATATAAGTCATATTTCTGGATGAAAGAGGTCTTTTCATTGAGTGTTTTAGCTTTAGTTTTAACTACAGGCCATATGGGCAAAAAAATGCTAATACACGTTTGCAGCGTGGGTAATGTTAATTGCACATTCTTAGCATTTTCTTTGATCTCAGTCAAGCCACCCAGGCATTTGAGGCAGTATATAAACAACATGAGGGTGAAATATATTTTCTGAACAGAAGCCATGTGGTGGAATGGACTGACAAAGGTGTTCTTCCCAGCAATATATTTGTGACATTAAAATCTAGCCTTCAATACTGACTAGATACTTGCTACTTTAGCATACATTATTGGTAAAAACAACAGCAAAGCAAAGAAACTCCCCCCAAGAAGTGAAATTTCAAAATGAATGTGTTTTGACTTTTGCTGTCTAGCTCCTGCAAAAGGCTGGTAAGACCTTTGGTGTGTTACCTCTCACTCCTCCATGAAGGACTCTGACTTCTCTTAGCACAGAAGGTGAAAATGCCACAGTCTGCTACTGGCAACCAGGAACCAGCAGTTGTTTGTGACAATCTATTACACAAGTTACAGTTTAAAGCTTTTTTATAAAGTAGAATGATTGTATCATTATTTTTTTTCTGTCAGAACTATTTACAATATTAGGAGTGGGCCAGCAGTCAGATTTGCTTGTTATTCTTAACCCAATGAAAATAGCCTAAGGGGCACAGACATCACTCATTGTAACTTGGATTGTGGGAAAGTTGTAGGCAGAATCTTCACAGCTACAAATCTAAAATCACAGTTACTGAAGAAGTCAGCCACACTCTATCAACCCAGTAGCTCCTAATTTTGGGATAGTTGACTGGCATGAAGAAAAGCATACATGACATATGCCAGAAGGTTATTCTTGATTGTAAGAAATACTGATTTTTATTTTGTCACTTTCTTCCCTCAAACACTGCAGGGGAAAGGCTCCTTGTGCTGAAGTACTCCCTGTAGTATTGAAATGAAACACTGTCAGGGAAAGTATGAGATGGCATCATTTGGGGAAGTTTTAGCCAGGCTTAACAGCCAAACTCCAGTTCAGTTCCGTGTGCAAGTTTGTCATTAACCCAGTGCTGGTCAGGATAGGTCACAGCACTGCTCCCTCTTGATCTTAGCTGTGACAGATCCCTTTGCCAGGTCTCTTTGTAGTGGTGGGGAGCCTTAATTTAAGGTATGGCTAAAACCACTTTGGTCTTAACACTTTAGTGCTGGGTGTTTTTTGGTTATGTATTTCTGTTGCATACTTTTGGGTTAATAACCCCAAAACAACCAAACAACCCCATAAAGCTCTGTCTTCATTCTCCATAAAATCCCAATCCACACGGGGTTTAAGCAGTACTTTTGTTATGTGGAGGTGGTCAGTCTTCCTTACAAAAAACCCCAGCTTTTTAATTACTGCTCTGGGCACTTGAAGAAGTGCAAATGAATTTCCCAGCCAACACAGGTGTATTGAAGGTATAGTCTGTGACATGTTGGGAAATTTTTAAAGCATAACCATCATTAAAAGGATATTCATGTTAATTTTCACTGCTACTTCAAATGTGCTAATTCTATTGCTTGTGAAACACCGCTTGTTTTGCAGCACAGCAATAATACTCAGTGACAATGTTTTTGAAGACTGTTTTCTCCTCCACTTGGTTGTTTCCAGTGATTTGGTTTTTGCAGCATGTTCCTACATACAGTTGTACCACATCCATCTGGGGCAGGCGTGTGTGACCAAGACAGGAAAGTCTTTAGCTATTGTCACTGCCCAACAACAATAAAACTGACTCAAGAGTACTACACAGTTACAGTGTTATGTTAAAATAAATTTTAAATATTAGTTACAGAATAAATCTCAACTAAAATCTGAGCATGAAGGAAGACAGTGACACCGCCAGGTTGGAAATGAGGTCGCTTCAAAACATTCCAGAAAAGCTGTGAAACAAGTTCTGAACTAAGCTCCTTAACAGCTCCTGTGAGTACTCATGTAGAGTGTCAAGCAAGATTATGCGTTTTCCTACCACAGACTGAAATCTGCAGATTTATTTATTAATGCCTATAATCAGACAGAATCAAGCAACCAAAAAAGAGAGGACTAAGATGGCTTAAGAGCCAGGGTGAAGATGAATAGGGTAAGGGAGCCAAAAATCTGGTTTTGTTCAAGCCCTGTGCAACTCAGTTTTAAAGGGAGCATCTCATCATTATGCAATACCATGTTTTTAATCACCCACTTTCTTTTTCTTTCTTTCTTTTTTTTTTTTTTTTTTTTTTTTTTTAAGTTTCTTGCAGCTGAATTTCTAAGATGGTAAGGAGGGAAGGCTGGAAGGGAAAAAGGGAATCGTATTTCAGAGGGTTTTTGACACCTACAAGAACTGCTTTTTTATGATTAACACTAGTTATCAGATCTTTCCCTTTCTGAAACAGTATCACAAAGATCTCCTGGTGTTCCCAGCAGTGCCCCACTAATTCAGCTCACTAGCAAAATTAGCAGCAGGAAACAAACCTTTGAAATTTTCATCATCTATGAATAGCATTGTTCATGTGATAAAGGATATGGGCTCCTGCTGTAATTGCTCCTGTGTTAAGAAGGCTGCGAGTTATTTCTCTCCATCAGTCTTTAAAAGAAAAAAAATCGATAGAAATAAATACACATACAATTAAATAGTGGATTAAGCAGCCAACTGAGCGACTAACATTTCTTTCACTTTTGAACTCTTCCTAATTTTTTTTTTCCCTTCTCTGAGGGAGAATATTGTACAGCCATTTCTTCACAAACACTCGATAATGCTAAAGTGCTTTGAAGTTGCCACTGGAGAAAATAGTACAACAGATGGAGCATGAATAAACTCACAATGCCGTCCCTTTAATCTGAACAAAGGCAATTTTTTCTTGGCAAAAATATTTAATATTTAATTCCATTTACTTATAGAAGTCTGATCCCAGATGAGAACACAAAAACTGAGGCAGAGCTGCATATACAACAGCTCAACGCATCTATATCCTAGCTTTTTATTGGAAAGATTAAAAAAAAACTTCATCTAGGACGTGTTATAATAGCTGTGATAGATCCTGCTCTGGAGGCCACTGGACCCAAAGGAATCCATGAGTTAGAATCTCAGTAAGATGCTATTCCTCTTTTTGCTTTGTGCTGTGGAAACCAGACCCTGGCCCTCACGTTTCCTAGGACTTTTCTCGTGTGTAACTTATCAGTGGTTATAGGTGAAGTTGCCATTCTGGTATGAAAAGTGGTGTTTGAACTTCAGGTGCATTTCCACTATAAATAAAACATCTATGTACTTTTGTTACTACTTCCTGAGATTTTTTTTCTATTAGTATACAGCTAAAGATGAGATTTTATATCCTTCCTTTAGACTTATCATTCACCACAACAATTTTTCTAAAAGTCCTTATCTGAAAGATTAAAACAATTTGTTTTAACAATTTGTTAAAACAATTGGTTTTGATGTTTCTGTCAGTCAACCTGCATTTAAAAGTCTTCGGGACACCCATGTCTTCTTCTTCCTCCTTCAGTTTTTAAAAGGATATTATGGTTTTTTCAGCAGAAAAAAATATTGTGGAACAAGTTTCTCTACATTTTCTATAGACATTTTTACATTTATACATTTTCTAGGCAGTACAGAATTTCATACTGGAGTGGCAGGTGTGTTCTTTTGCCCTCATGCAACAGCTGGTCCTTATTAACACCCATAAGTTGCTTGTCTTCCTTATAAAGTTCTGTGGTGCTGTATTTTCTCTGTGGATTTGATTCCCCATTTCTGACTGAGGGCTGCATGACAGAGCTGCACAACCTGCTCACTACTGCTCTTGAGATGTGAGGAGAGAAATCCATGGTGAGTCAAGCCTTAAAAACTTAGGCAGTCTTACTGCTTTTAAAACTTCTAAATGGTTCAGAATTTGAAGTACACGCTCAATCTGACTTCTTGAAACTTGTTAGAGGCAAGATGCTGGAAAACAAACCCTCAGAGGAGGTAAATCATGAATACCTTGTGCAATCTAAATGAGTTTGGATAAAAAGTCGCAAAGTTCCATAACAGAAATACATCAGGGCAGCACAAATAAGTGTAATTTCTACCTACACAGGGTTTGTTAGACATTCCTGTAGCTAATCACAGGAACAAATTAAAAAGATTGTAACCCTGTAATAAGTCTCTTTATCAACATACTTTTGGAAGTGACATCAACAGTTAGTCAAATTCTTCACCCCTTTCACTGTTGCATAGGAACAAAGGAAAAGAAGATGTTGCAGAACAAGTTTTTTTGAGAGAAAATAATATGTGGTTGGTGTGTTTTTGGGTTTTTTCTTTCTGAAGAAAATGTAGGAAAAGTGTGCTTGAAATGGCTTTCTTTGCAAGTGATGCAGTTCAGAGTAGCTCCAAGTGGAGCACACAACTGGAATCGTGCTGTATTTTCCATGCTTCTACAAAACTGACACCCAAATCTTTTATAAGCAGTTATAGAGCACCACAAAGAACCAGACCTCTGCAATGATAAACCTCATGTTTACACTTGGTGCAACATTCTGCCTTAACATAAGCCCTGAGGAGCAGCTACAGGAGCACCTCCCACTTTGTATGTGGATTGTGTTAATCTTTTTTATAGTTACTGAATTTTTTAACGTTTAAACAATGTGTGAATGAGTTGTCTGCTTAAACCATCTTCTCATTTTTCCATGCCTCTAGAGAGATTTGATGATCTGTTATCAAAGAGATGTTACCATCATTTCTGATTGGCCCAGCCTTGACCAGCAGCACATCCCTCTTTGGAGTCACCAGGCGCTGTCTGTGCTGGACATGGAAGGTGCTTCCATCAGTTTGTAACAAAAGTCCCCCTGCAGCCCCCCTGCTATCAAAACCTGGCCATGTAAACCCAACACAACTCTCCTGTTGTGTTTCACTAGTTAAACAGAAATTCAGTGCATGGTTGTTTTTTTTTTGCACACACCGTCTTGGTAACTCTTCAGAATTCAATTAAGTGCCGTGTACTCCTGCTGTGCCAAGATAAGAATATCAGAAATTTTAAGGATATGAAAATGTTATCTACATAGCAGGCCTCTTGTTGTTGTTGTTGCTGATCCCAACCCATTTTTCAGCTTTCTTACAATTCCTTCAATCATTCCCTCCAGAAATACATCTAGATTACTCTTGAACTAATTTATATGCTTGGCAGCCACTGCCTTCCTCTATAATATGTCTCTGCAATAAACAGTTTTGTTTTCACCAAATGTGTGACTTTCAGCTTTTCTACAGGCATTGTTACCAGATTAATGTCAGAGATTTTCTTTAAGGTTTAATCAACAATCTAACTTTATTTTTCTTTTTTTTTCCATTGTCTCCAACGTATCTGAAATGTCTTGGTTATTTCAAAATTTGTCTCTGCCTGCAGAGAGAATGTGTCTTTATCTTGGTGATAAAACTTCAAATATAAAAGGATCTTGTCAGATATTTGAAATGTGAACATAGACTTAGCTACTTTCCCCGAAGGAAAACTAGACCTGTATCTGCATCGAAACAGCAGGGTGAAAATAATTTAAACAAGCAAGTTAAGCAAGTTTGCATGCCTGAACTTGTTGACATTCCCTTTTTTGTTGTTTTTCTGAGTTGTTTGTTATGCTTTGCTTTGTTTTATTAGTGTTAGCAGGTGTTACAAGTGACCTCTATGTTAAACATAAAATCAAGCCAGCATTTTCAAGGCGTATTTGCTCTGTCATGGACTCTTTTCCTGGTTTTGTTTATTTGGATATTTTTTTATCCCCAAAGAGATCATTTTTCACCTTGAATTTTCTTTATCAAAGCTTGTATCAAAATGAGAACATTCCCTGAATAAGCAGCTCCTACAGAAAACCAGAGCACGACTTTAACAGTGTCTTAAGTTGACTCTTCCAGGGATATTTATGATGTTCTCATGCCTCCAAAGCATGTTGAACGTTGCTCAGTAATGCTTGTTTTTATAAAGGTAATCTTTATGATGGTCATAACTGTGGTGAAGTAAACTTCATCTCACTGTAGGTTCTTTGAGAATCTCCCTATAGGAAGCGTCTTTCAAGAACAAAAGACCTAAGAAGACCGAATATTTTAAGTCACCAGTGTGATTGAGCTCTTTCTAAAGATTTGGGGAAAATAGAAGTCAGAAATTTAGATATTTAGGAGACTCAATTTTTTTTTTAAATGGAAATTTAAATATTCTATGAGGCAAAACTCTCTATAAAGAAACTTCAGAATCCGATGTATTTCGATTTACTTGGAGACTTTGTTTATGCCCTGTTTGTTTATGCGTCCTTAAAGCTGACACTACTTTGGTTGTAAAACACTATAAAAAAAACCCCAATATTAAAAAATACTAAGTTTGAGTTGTAGACTCAGTCCTTAGTGTCTTATAGTTACAAGTTACTTTATGTGGAACAAAAAAAAAAGGATAATTTGTATTCATGATGCCCCCTGCCCTATACAGGAGTTTTGTTCAGGTTTTTTTTCAAACATGTTCAATTGCTTAACTTTTCTCTCTAAACAGAGAGAAAACTTTCATCTTGAAATATTAATTTTTGATGAGATAATTTTCCAAACTTTTCTTTGGAAGAGAGTTGTTACCAAATGTGTAAGTTTCCTCAACAGTAATCTAGATGTATTTTTGGGAGGAATGATTTTTATATTTTACAAGGTGATCAAGAAATGAAACATCTAAGTATTTTGTCTTTCATTTAGCTTCTGAATGTTGGAAGGTGATTTTGCATCAAACAAAATGACAAAACACCTTTGTTGATATGGAAGGATTTGTAAATAATGTACTAACCAAGCACTTTTTATAGAGCAGGGACTGAAAGGAAAGTTTCCCATTAGACAGGTTTTCATGCTATTGATTCCAAAATGTTTGTGCCTTGACTGTTTCACATCGTGACTTTAATTTATGATCTTATGACTATATGCAGTTTACATCAATAAAATAGATTTGCTTCCATCTTTGATTGTAAGTGTTCCTTTGGGAAATAATTTTTTTCCCTGCATTAGATTTTACCAAGTCTTCTGTGAACTGTGAACAGCACTCTGAAGTGTTTAAATTGTCAAAAGGCCTTGAAATGGAAAAAAAAAAAGGAAAGAAAAAAAAAATCAATTATCATGAAGCCAGAGCTGGGTAAATTCTGGAAATAATACTGACTGAATGATTTGCATTAAAGGAATTAAGTTTCACTCAGTTTGATTTGAATCATTGGTCTGAGGTTATAGATAGCACTACAATTTTCCAGAAGATTTGTATTAACATGAAATCTCTGGTTTTAAGTTTTATAATTCAATTTTTGCAGGTATTTTTTAGATTACTTAGGCACTTTACTATGGCGTGGTAAATATTTTCCATTTCTGTGCTGCAATTACACATATGAGTATAAATTTGGAGAAAATAAACTGGTCTTTTGCTTTGCTCATTCTCAAAATGTTCTTTAATAATAGAGACTTTTTTTAGACTGGCATTTTCCATGGATTTTGAAACAGAAATTACAAGGAGATGAACAGAATGTTATGTCAAGGTGTTCATAATAACATTCTTGGCATTGAGTATACTTAAAGGAGAAAGGTTTTGACGTTAGGTAACATTTGAGTTTCCCTTAATAGCCCTTAAAAGCCGTTTATTTCTTCCTTTTCTCTTAACTCTGAATTGCTCTTTAAATAACTATTATTAAATTTTAGGGTTCCTTTATTTTAAAACATTACTCTCTGCAACTTAAAAAACCACTGAGTTATTGAAAACATTTGTCTGAGTACATATAGGGGACCCACTAACAGGCAATTAGTTGCTAAAGGATTGTAATCTCTGACTGTGCTTTTTGCAGTCAAATTTAAAAAAAAAAGAAAAAAAAGAGAGAAAAGAGCAGAGAGAAGAGCCTGAGGAAAAAGATTTACTCAAATATGGAAGAGTCAGGAAGGAAGGAGGATTCTTTCCATAAAAAAACCCAAAAAATGCCCCCAAAAAATGCAAACAAATGAAAAAAACCCCAAAAATGAAAAAAACCCCAAAGAAATCTGCAAAAAACTCCAATCAAATGAAATTGAATCATCCCCAAAACATCAAAATCAATCAAACAAAAAAAATATCAGTGAAAACAACCTCCCTCCTTATTTCCTTATTTCCTTTCTTCATTTTGTCCTTGCTTTTTGAAAAATTAGGAAGCAGTAAATAATACAAAAAGTTATCTTGTGCCTTAACATTCAGATTAGATGCCTCAAATTCTTAAAGGTAGTTTTCTGGAGAACTTGTGGTGATGAGTCACGGATTTTTCTCATGAGAAAGAAGAAAAGGAAACCCAAACCACACCAGCTATAATTCTTTGCAGAGGGAAATAATTTATTTTAAATTTATTTGTGGTTTTCATTAATCACAACCTTTGATGGATAAGATGTCAGCATATTAAGAAGAGCATGGGGATTTGTTACAAAGTTGTATTTAAGATAAGAATATTTGATCAACACAGGGCACTCTTCTGTTTCAAATCTATTCTTCTTGCCCTTCTTTAGGGATAAATCAGATGTTGAATAAACCACCCTTCTTGGCTTTATAATGGAAATATATTATGCCTCTTTCAATATAGAAGCATAATTATCCACTGAATTGACCATTTTAGCTGCCTTTCATGCTTAAGCTTAACTCTGAATATTAAATCATGATTTGAATGCAAAGTTCAGCTGTCAGTTTTAAGAATTTCTTCTAATGAATGACTGAAGAGGGTCAGAGTTTCCCAGATACTAATCCACAGAAATGAAGAGTAAATTAAGTTCTTGATGAGACCACGAAGTATGAATTATTTTTTTTCTTTTTTTTTCTTTCAGTAGGTCACTGCAGTACTCTAAAATTCAATCGCATCTCATATTACCCTTGAGTTTACTTAAAAACAGATCTTGATGCTAAACACAGCACAAGTGCAGAAAATAATTTATGGAGGGATTTGGGTTTGTTTGTCTTCCTCCTACATTTTGCCCTAATTAAAAACAATTTTACATCACTAAAAGCCCTCACACAAACCTTATGTAACATTCTTGTAACCTATTTAGTACCTCAAACCTAGAGGTTTTTTGCATTGACTTTTTTTTTTTTATTTAATGAACAGGTCTAGAACGAACAAGTCAGAGTATATGTATATTTCAGATAATATTTTTGGCTTCTCTTTTGATGTACGCTATTCTAAAAGACATATATCCAATAAATGGACAAAAAACTCATATATTTCAAATTTCAGTAATTCAATAGAAATTTTTTTTAATACTCATAGAGAGCTGTATGTTTCTTGTTAATTTGATTTTTAAATGTTATTATTTGGGTGTTAAGTAGCACAAGTATTTTGGGTTTTACTTTAAAATACATGCCCCTAAAAATCCCTATGAACATGATTTAAAATCTATATTTCATCTCTGCATGTAATTGCATAATAATCCCTCATTTCTAGCTAAGCTATGAAAAGGGGCTTAATTTGTGAAAGTTGAGGAAAAACAAACTGAAAACAGAATGTGCATATTGGACTGAATTCCTTCAGTCCTGCACATCAATCACTTTTCTGAAATGGGATCTACTACTTTTCCCAGTAATACGAACCATTGTTTTTGTCAGGGACTTTCTTAAAATATCCTCCTTAGACAGAGTCAGCACTTTTGCTGTGCCATAAATTCTGCCAGTATGATTCTATGAGTAGTGTTGGAAATGCTGCCTTTTGTTTCCTTCATCTCCCCAGCTGTAGCCAACAAATATTTACAGAGTGATATCCCCATTAAATACGGTTGCATTGTCCTGTCACTGGGATGTGTGCTCAGCCACCAGGAAAATCTTCTGTACTTTGGGTCCATGGCTCTTTATTTGTTTTTCATGTAAGAGCAAGCAGCCTCATGCCTCAATACAGTTGTTTTTTTTTTTCAACTGTCATTTGCAAGTGACTTCTTAATTCTGCATCTAAATATAGAATCAGTTATTTTTTCATTTTTTTTTTAGGGATAGCTTTGTGTCCAGCAGTTGGAATCAGTACAGATATGTAATATATAAGTTACAGAAAAAGCCCCGTTAATCAGGAGATATCAGTAATTTTGGATAAGTTTTAAAGACATCCAATCTTTCTAAATTGGGTAACTCCTGTAATTATAAAAATCGATTAAAGAAACAAACATTCTGCATGAATGAAACCCACCTTTGAAATGAAGGAGGAGAAAGTAGTAGGAGTAGCTACGCTGTGTTATCAGCTTTTGTCTTCAAGCAAAAGGTGAACCCAAGAGCAGAAAAAACAAAACCTAAGCATAAATGAGGCAACCACAAGATATTCAGAAGCCAAGAAATGGCTGAGTGGGCAAACAAAAAGCCAAAATTTAAAAATTTTGATAGAAGTTTTAAGTACTTGATTTACTTTTTCAACTTGCTCTTTGTTTTTGCTTCCAAACTTGTCTTTCTGTCCTATTGGGAGACTGTTGTTCTGATAGCCTGGCATGGAAAGAGAAGACATGAGATTATTACAGAATATGACATAATTTTAAGGCTATGGGTTGAGTGACTCAAGACTAGAACTCAGATTTTCTAAGTCAAACACTGTTCCAACATGGATTTCAAAACACATTTAAAAGATACTAGCTCTAGCTTGTACAAAAAAAACCCCAAAAAAGTGCTGTGGGTATTTTGCAGAGCTTTAGACTCCTCCAGAGTCATTTACTAATAACATAAAATTTTTCTTCAAGTCAAATGAACTTGCTATCAGTAGCGTCAAAATTACACAGGAAAAAAATGCTTGTCACTTCCAATTGTTACAGGCAAAACATAGGATGATATAGTAGTTCTCACTGATTGAAGTTGACTTTTCTTCTACTTTTTTTTTTAATTTTAGCAGTAGAAATACAGCTCATTATTTATGTACTTCTGGTTTTTTAGTTAAATGTGTTGAAATGGCCTTACAGACACAGGCCATGATGTAAAATTTTAGTTTATCTAATAAGCATTTTGGGGTCTAATTAAAAATGTATAGCAGGAAACACTCTTTACTCCTCCACCTGTCCATAAATTACTTGTGTTTATGTCAGTTCAACGCATTTTGGCATGAATACTTGCTAACAATTTTTAAAACTCTTTAAAAGAAGTCATTCTCATACTGCACACAAACAAGGAGTGGCAGAGGGGAAAAATAAACCTTCCTGAATTTCTTCTATGAACAAAATCCCCTCGCAATGCATCACTGAATGAACGGAAGTGATCTTTCAAACATTGCCTTCTTATTTTCTAGTACATTTTCACAAATTACTTTCTTCAAAAGACAAGATGGATGATAAAACAACTGCCTGTGCAGCAATGGCATAGATGAGAAATGCCTGGCAAATGAGGTATGTTCAATTCAACTTTTGCATTATGTTCGATTTAGATACATCAGATTATTTTTAAAATTTATCTTATACTGTCTGCCTATTTTTAAAAATTATATTACACTATATTTTATTTTGTTTTGTTTTGTTTTATTTCATTTCCTTTTGTTTCACTTTAATTTAGTTGATTTTAATGTCATCTATGAACTGTTAAGGATGGACAGAAATGGGCATGCAATAGATGCACAAAGTCTTGTCAGCTGCTTTCCAATCACTTTTAGTTGAAACACTCAGTTTCATTAGAGTCAGAATTTATGGCCATTCTTTTAAAGGGAAAAAAATAATACCATGAAACCTTCTTAGATTAACAATAAAAATAAGGAAATGTAAAGAAGGTAAAGAATTCAGGTTTAGCAAGTACCACAAAGTATTTTGCTGGTGCAGCAAATGTCCTGAAGTGGTGTTAGTTACAGTCCACACCAATTACCTCATTTCTATTTTCACATCCCTAATGGAAATTCAAGTGTAAAAATGTATTCATATGTTGAGGTTGTTCAAGAGAAAATGACGTAAGATCTGAATTCTGTCCTGTTGAAAAGACTGAAGAGGTCAAAGCTGTTAATTATTGTTGATAAACATCATTCCTGTATATCTTTTTTTTTCTTTTTTGGTAACTGGAGCTGCAAACACTAGACTATTGTCTGTAAAAAATCCAAAATTCTTTCTGCTTCAATTTTTAATGTTATAGGAAAACATTTTAGGAGGACCAGGAATGAAATGAATAATAATTCTTTTATTAACAAGGGAGTTGAAAGTTTGTTTACCATTTGGCAAATATCACTCGCATAAAAAAAATACAGATTCAGTGCACTACAAAACCCTTACAACCCAAGAAAAACCCCTCCGAACAGACAAGGAAAATCAAATTAAAACAATGTAATATGCTGCGTGTTTTTCATGTCTGTTATGCATTTCTAGACATAGGAAAGATTGGGTTTTTTCCTTCCAGCAGTTCTTTAATTAGCCTTAGAAAATTCAGTAAAATCAAGTGGAAAATATAGCATATATACATTTTCTCTGAAATAATCCTAATTGCTTATTTGCGAAATATAATTGTATCCCAAAAGACCTAAAACTTTCTATGTCCTCCCACATAATGGAACATAGTTGGCTTTAATTAACAATGTTTTTCTTGTCTTGATGAGAAATTATGAGAACGATGCAAGAGGATTGTTAGTGATGGCTTTTGTTTCAGTTCTCTACAACAATTTCTTTGAGTAGTTTTGCTTCAAGATTTTTACATGAAATCCAATTTGTTAATCTTTGGAGGTCCCATGTATGGAGTCAGGGTTGGACATTTAAATTCTTAACTCTTTTAGACCTGTTTAATTTCATTAACTATTTTGTATTTCACCTACATAAACTATTGACCAACAGTATAAAATAACAATCATTTCACCCACAGAACAACGCAGTGTAGCAGGAATATTTTGTTTGTAAATTTATGAGAGTTACTGAAGAAACCTATTAGAAGACTGACTCTCTTTAGCATGATAATTTTCTTAATATCTCAGCTATAAAATAAATATAAAATAAACCAGCTGTTTGTAGCTTTTGTGATTTTGTTTTTTAATTCACCTGAACCTCTGAAGCTGCAATGCTTTCCCCATTTATTTTATCTGGCAATATACTTAGGTGCTCAAGACAAACAAGAAACAATTGCACTTGCTCTTTTAGACCATATAAAAACATATAAACTGTCTCATTGAGTCAATAACCCTTGCTGCAATCCCCTTAGTTAACAAATTCCAAATTTGGCATTAAAGTGACAGCTTAAGCAGTGCCATTTTTAGATTTCACTCTTTTCTAATGCTTTTCTTGACATATTAGAAACTTACTGGGAAAGGAGAAATTATATCAGGCTGCCTTGACATCCTTTGTTTTAATGATACTTAAAGGTCCTACTATTTCAGATGAAACACTTGTCAAGGAAGTTTGCTGCTGTTAGAAAATGTTTCAGAACTGTTTTCTTGCTGTCATTGATAGAGGTATGGTTCTGCAAAGCCCAGGTAATAAACGTTTTAAAATATTTAAAATATCAATGCTTCCTGTTGATGTTAGCAATCATAGATGGATTATGCTTGAGAAGTGACAGTTCAAAATTTTATGTAAAAAAAAAAGATACATAAAATATTTGGGGTTTATCCTTGGTACCATGCTGAGGCTTTCAGGCTTTTTAATCTGTTGTAAAAAAAAGTGTTCTTAAAAGCAAATCATATAACTCTCCACTCAGCCCTCAAAAACTGCAGCCTGTATGCAAGCATAAAGGAAGAAAGTTAGGTCACTGCCTTTAATGGGAGACTTTTAGTTTTAAACTGGTTTAAAACATGTTATGGGTTTCTTTCCTTTTTTTTTTTTTTTTTTTTTGTACAATGAAGCATTTGAAATTACCTGCACTTTGAGAAGTAGCTTCATAATGCTGAATAATTTTCTTCTTAGAAAGTGAAATTGTAACATGAGAGCCCCTTTTATTTGTTGTGAAAATAAATGATGTCCTTAAAATGTAGAAATTGTAACTTTATGTCAATTTCAATGCCAATATAACATTTTTATGCCAAATTTTGAAGGCATTTTAACCTTGGGATATAAAAGTTTCTGCGTGTAGCTTTTTGGTGGTGTTTTTACTTCTTTTTTTTTTTTTTTTTTTTTAATTTCTCCTCTCATTTTGTGTTTTGCTAGGTCTTCTCTACGCAAATGTCTTTACCTTTATTCTTTAGAAGAACTTTTAGATCAAACAGCTAAAGACTTTTGCTCACAAGGCAGTAATTCTGCATCACTTTGCTACGTAGCCCTGCTTTGATGTCAACTTCTCTCTTACCATTCCACATCAATGATGGGTATAGAAGAGGATGCATTTTGCACTAACACAAAACACGTTGCAAGATACAAAAAAAAATCCTTCTTCTCTAAAACCTCCAGAATTAAGCTCTCAAAGAACTCAGTCAGGAATAAGTAGTGTTTCTGACTGATAGTAAAAGCTCCCTGAGTGATTTTTGTGAAAGGCCATAAGACCTGATATTAAGATAAGCTGCCTGTTGTGCCACATAAAAGTCTCAACCAGCTAGAATAAGCTAAGCTTATTCTGCTAAGTTGTCATGGCACTATTTTTAAGATGGGACTACTGTTTGCCAACATATGGGTCTTTGAAATTAATTTCTTTTAGGTAAGATGGGTGATATTTCTTTTAATTTTATGTAAAAGCTGAAAGCAGTATGCCAAACCGAAGAAAAAATCACACCAAAACCAAAACAAGACTGTTCCCCCCAACCTACCAAAGCCCTCAAATATCTTAAACCATCACAAAATTGATCTTCTGTGAGAAGTACTAATTTAAAGAAGATTTATGAGAGGTATTAATTTAAGGAAGATTTTATACATGCTAGCAGCCTGCTAGAAGCTGTCTTCACTTGAAAGTAGTACTAACAATACTTCTTAAGTTTAATAAAAATATTTCTTCAATATAGCACAGCTGTAACTCAATTTCCACAACTATGAAATATTTGGGGGTTTTTTTCTGCAAATTGTGGCATTTCTACTGAAATTTGTTGTGTAGCTCAGCTCACATCAAGAAGAGAGAGCTGCAATAATAATTGTAACCCCTATTCCCAGGACAGGGGATTCCCTATTTCTGTTCCCTATTGTAATTCCCTGTTCTGCAGTGGACAGAGTACTTCCACAACCACTTCAGTATTCTCTACTCACTGGAGAAACCACAGAAGTCAATACATTAATTTTCAAAATCTATATTGAGTCTGGCATTTGCTTATTGAACTATCACTGGGAGAAGGGCAGAAAAAGAAAACTCTGGAGTGGAAAACTTAAAATGTTGGTAAATCTTTTAGATTTCTTGCTCTGTTTTGGAGTGGTGAGAGGGAAAAAAAAATTCAGATTTGAAGGAGTAGTATACCTATATTAAGAACAATTATTTTATATAAATTTAATTATAACCTATATTTTGTGGAAGGCACATATCTGAACAGTAGGTTGAGTTGTCGAGTATCTCACAAATATTACATTTCCCCAGCCACAGAAATATGAATGCCTGTGCATGTTTGATACAGCAGTTCAAGCACTGAAAATAATGTTTTGCTTTCCTTACGTGCCATTCAGGTGTAGTCAAAACTTTAAACCATTGAGGTCTGCAGGAAAAGGAATAGCACTATTGAAAATGAATGAAAATTGAAAAAAAAAAAAGGTCAAAGATAAATTCACCTATGACATACTATTTCTAGTACAGATGCAAAAATCTTACTGTATGGTTATTAATTACATGATGGAGTGTTATAATGGTACACTGATGCAAATATAGATTTCTTATGTTTGAAAATAACAGATCAAAAGTCTTCATTTGTATAACACCAGTTTGGCCTGGGAGTCAAAGCAGTTGAAAAGATCCATTCTTACTCCTATATACTTTTCCTGTTATTCACTGTGTCCCATCAAATATGATTCTGAAAGATGCTGAGCTGCCTGAAATAAGTTCCACAAAACAATTCTAAGTGTGGCAATAACCGTGATGCTGCCCTTGAGTCCAGGATTATTTCCCCTAGGATCCACAAAAATCTCTGCTGCTTTACTTTGCAAGGCTTCTCGTAACACCTGACTACTAAAAATCTTGAGAAACTTAAACTCTAAATGTGAATTTAGTCTCCTAGAAATCAGTGGAAACACTCCCGGCTACAAATGGTCACAAATAGTCACCCTGTAAGGTTGACTTTGGACATGAAGAATATTCAGAAGTTTCAGCTCTGTTACAAAAACCTAGGCTTTTTCTGCAACTTGAACAAGAGTTTTTGAAATGGAAGTGAGAGCATGTAGTGGCAGGAGAAAAAGGAATATCTTTAAACTGAAAGTGAGTAGGTTTAGATCAGATATTAGGAAAAAAAATACTGTGAGGGTGGTGAGACACTGGCAAAGGCTGCCCAGAGCAGCTGTGGATGCCTCATCCCTGAATGTGTTAAGGTTGGGTTGGATGAAACTTTAAGCAACCTGGTGTATGGTGAGGGGTTGGAACCCTTTAAGGATTTTTAAGGTCCCTTCTAACCCAAACCGTTCCATTATTTTATGATTCTGTATTAAATTGTTGAAATATGATTTGCATCTGTCTTTGTAGATTAAAGAAAATGGTCTTAACATTAGTGGTAACACAAAGAGAAACAAGAAATATGGTTACCTTTTATATTAAATGTGAGTTTTGTATCAAATGTGACACGCATATTTGGGATAATTTCCCATGTGTAGATATTGATTCTGCCAACAGTGAAATTTCTTCAAATATTATGAATCACTTTTGACACTTTTAAACAGGCATAAAATTGTGTTACATTTCTTAAATGTTAAACATCAATTAGTTCCATGTACTCGATCCCCCTGAAGTAATTATACCTGTATTAAAAAAAAAACCCTTGCACAACAGTCAAGGGCTGTGCATACTCTACAGTCCAGAGAATAATTGTTTTGCAAGGTAGTGTCAGGAAATGTTAAGTGGTTCTAAGTTTACTATGCTTTACTACTATTTTTTTTTCTTTTTTTTTTTATTTAAGTACTTCTATGGAGGGCAAGAAAAAAACAAGTGATATACACAGAGACAAAAAGAATGTTGGCAGATCTGTCCTCAGTAGTTAAAAATAAATCGATAAACACTGTTTTCTATGAATATTATTCTGGGAGACTCAAGTTTAGTGTGTTGGGTTTGCATGGTAAGTTTTAGGTAGCAGAATGGGGGCTGCTTGGAGGATTCTGTGAGAAGCTGCCAGAAGCTTCCATTAAATCTGATGGAGCCAGTGGTGTCCAGCTCCAATATGGATCCAACACTGTTAATATTTATCTCTCTCATGTATTTGGGATTTGTACATCTATCTGTGGCTTACTGCTTGTTCCATGTCTTGCCTCTGGTTTCTATACTCATCAATGAGATATTGTGCTCCTGCACCCTTACATTCCCCACATCCTCACAGTTAAAATATACAGATATTTTAGTGGTCAGGAGCGGAAAATCCACAGTGAGGTAATGAAGTAAAATATAATAGGAGTTACAAAAAAAAAAAAATAATAAAGTCTGGGTTGCTTGAATAGTGTTCCAACTTCTAAGCCATCCTTAATGATGTTATTCCCTTCCCAGTGGTATTAATTGAAGATAAAACTGTGTAACTTTTGTGGGTTGTAGTCTCAATTTCCATATCTCACCAGTCTCAGAAAGCTCAAGGATTAACTTTTTGTATGACAATTTATGAAACCAATTAAATGATACGCTAATGATTTCTACCTTCCCTGACCCTTAACGCTGTGCTAACAGTACCTATTTATTTCCCTATCTTACCTACTTCAGGGAGCCATCTAATAATTTATTAGAAAGGCACTTCCTTCAGATGTCATAATACCACCTATGGTAACTGCTGTGCCAATATTCCATTACAGATTATAATGTTGTACTTCAACATCGAATGCCTTTGAAATTCCAGCATTTTAATGAGGAGGATTGGACAGTCATGTAGTCTTATCTTTCAGCATCTTAGGGAAAGTAATAACTTCCAAAAGAAAGCTGGGGGAACTCAGGTGCAATTATCACTATAGTACATTCATTATATTATAACTCCAGAAGACCTTCAGCTTGCTCACTGTTACTGGCACCGTCGCTTTTTCACAACAGATCCATCTATTTATTTGAAAACAAGAGCGTAGAGTTATAATAAACCAAATTTATAAAGAAATAAAAAAATAGATAAAGAAATAAACAATAAACCAAAATTATAAAGAAAACAATATAGATGGAATTTTAGATGTAATGTAATTATTTTCTTCCGGGGCGCAAACCAGCGTCTACTGAAAGCTGGAATAAAACTTTCCCTGGGGAGAAGTTATCTCATAACTGCCTATTGCTTTTCTTCACCTGATATTGCTGCATACCTCTAAAGCAGAGAGCCCAGGGTACCTGATGTATGCTAATATCCCCAGATTGTTGCCCAAGGCAGCCTTTAGACTCTCTCACATTATTGCTATGTCACAAAAGACAGCCAGTGATCAGGCTACTTTATGATTATGGAAATGACCAGTGCAATAAGTAGAAGTTAAGTGTAAAATAAGCCATTTTTTTTTAAAGGAAGGAATTATGAGAATGTCTATAGGGAAAAGAACTAATGAAGGTCTAGATCTGCTGCAAAAGTCAAAACACTGCCTAAGGAGACAGTCAACTGTTTTCATTCTTTTTTATTCCTTTTGCAAATGTGGAGGGAACCACGTTCATCTTTGCTGCAAAGAGTGTTTAGAGAGTTTACTTTAGATGCATATTGCCCTTAAGATTATCTATCTTTATTTTTCATAAGCTCCTTGTCCTATCAGATGCAATAAATTAATCCTATGTTTCCTCTCATTGTTTTGTAGCATTAAGCCTCTACTTTTTCTATGTAGTTAATCCTCTGCAAATTGAATTTTTTGATCACTGCTCCCAGTATGAAGTTTCTTGCCTAGCGGGGAATTGTGTGTGGGCAGGTAAGTGCATTGAAAAAGGGCCTTTTTGTCATGGAGTGGCTTTTCATCACTAATTTTTTCCTTGTATAATGATATGCTTCTCTGTGATTTTAATTTGAATACTCTCAGAGGCAGAAAGTCTCTTTATTGAATATCATTTCATGGTGTTTTGTGTAAGAAATAGTAATTAAAAATTATCTGCTGTCAAATTTTGGTACAAATTGAATACTAATAGAAACCCCATTTTCCTCTGCGATTTTTTCTTCATTTTCCTTATTCACACTTCTTTCATCCTCTACAGGTCTTGAATAAAACTCTGAGTATTTATTGCCTTAGCAGACCACAACTGCCCAAATAAAAAGATTTTAAAAATATTTCTGGAAATAAATGACAAAGAGACTCTTTCTATAATATTTTAAGAATCCCAAATGAGGAATTATATGTTATTCCTTTTTTTTTTTTAAAGGAAGCATTACAGAAACATAAAAGTAAACCTGATACACAGAAAACTCCCAGCTTTTTCTTGTAAAGCACTTATATGCCTTTTTATATACTCTATGTATTATATTATTACCATATAATATATAATTTATATACAATGTAAAGCATAATTTTATATTTTATATAAAAAATAAAACCTGACTATTGTTTTTCATGTCTTCAGGCCTCTCCTGTGTAACCATCATGGTTTAACACTGGCCCAACACCAGGCAGAGACAGTTCCTCACTCAGCCCCCCCTGCCCCATCTGGGCAGAGGAGAGGCAAAAAATTAGAAGAGGCACTTCTGAATAATAAAGTTATCTGCAGTTGCTGTAGTTCATTGAGATTTTTGCATCAATAAAAGTCTGTTCACTGTCTTTCAGTGCCATAACTCAGATGTTTTTGAGGGCAGAAGGACAGAAACCTGGTTCAAGCATTATCATTAGTGGTAGAACACTGAAAATTTTCTAGGATTCGGTAACAGTTAATCAGTTAAATGTCCCATAGACATCAAAAACTGCAAGGGACTTTTTGCAGGTTATTGCAGTTATTGCAGGTATCAAAACTGATATTGTGCTGAGCAGGGTGCTAGCAACACTGAGCAAACAAAGAAGAAAAGGGAGGAAATGGGAAAGGGGATGAAAACTATTCAGTTTGTAGTGTTAAAATAGGAGAAGAATGTGAGAGCAAAGCTGTGAAACAGCATTTGACAACAAGTGGCTTGAAGAATGTAGATTCGTTTCAGAAATGGTGATACATTATTAATGACAGAATAAGTGTCAGAATAGGAGGATAGATGTAAAATAATACTGTCAATCTGCTACGGAGGGCCTGGGCTATTCTAAAGAAAGATGTTCAGTAGAGAACACTATGAAAGAATAAAAAAACTGTCTCTACTGAATAATTGCAGATATATCTCAGAAAAATTTGGGGGTAACTGAATGCATATAGCTCCATCAGTTTTTCATTTGAATGAAATGTCAGGAAACTGAAAAGATGTTTATATGGGGTGGCTGGGGAGAGGAATGCTGTGCCCCTCCTGCTTTTTATTGCTTCCAGGGCACATCCTTCAGTTCCAGGTTTCTGGCATTCTTCTGTTAACAAGCCCCCTTCAAGTGTGTCTTCCTCATAGACTCCATAAATGCGAAGATTTTCATAATATGAAACTGTCAAAATAATTTTTTTTGGCTTAACTAACAGATAGTATGCTGATGGGAAAAAAAACCTGCCACAAACCAAACCACAAGATTAAACATTACTTACATTTTAGCTTACCTCACCCTTTTAAGCAAACTAAGAATTTACACATTTTTAGAGTCAGTAATTCTTTTGACTGTGCTTATCTGGACGTCCAAGTGCCTTTGTGTTGGACATCAAAAGCTGTCTACAAAAGCCTGTCAAATATAGCTTTTCCTCTTTCTCTTGTTTTGGGAATCCCATTTCATGAGAATACATTTGTTTTTCTAATGTGCAAACACTTAGGTATTCATTTCAACACGGCAAGATGAAACAAAGATAAGGTATAGGGTTTGTTAGCACTAGAACTATGCATATTTACTTTCCATATTGCAAATTTATGCAATTGTAGGGTACTGTAGCCTCTACTGCTGTGTTGGAGCTGAATCAACGGGTGGCATTTCACACCTTTTAGGCACGGTTTATTAACGCAATGGAGGTAACTAACTTAAAAGGTCTCAGATCCCTTCCAATGAAAGGAAAAATTCTGGGTACTGCCTTAATTAAAGGCAAATAGCACTGCAGTGCTTCAGTTACAGGCTAGGGGTTTGTTGTAATCTGTTGGTTTAAATTTCCATGGATTTTGTTGAAAACGACTGAATTATTTTTACTGCTATTTTTTAAATGTCTCAAAACCAGCCAAAACCTTCCTGCTCCACCCTGAGTGCAGAAGAGAGTGAGTTTCTCCACTTCCCAAAGGAGGAGTAAAAGACAGAGCAGAGTAATGTACTGTACTTTATCACAGTGATGTAGGGAAGCAATGAGAACATTTTTTGTCTCTTTGAGTAGGCTGCTCCTCCTCATTATATCAAGCTTGGAAAAAAATTCTCCTGTCTACTTTCAGTTTTCCTTTTTCCACTCTGGTGTTGTTTTTCATTCTTATGTCCCACTCACGTTTAAAACAAATACAAATGAAAGAAAGAAAAGGGAAATGTGCAAAAATGGAGACTTATGTTTTAATTCAGAGGAGGTGACAACTGTATGCAATATTCTCCCTGCATAGAGGATTTCTGTTTATGATAATGTCCTTGCTAACAACAACTTAGGAGGAATTTTCTGTTATTTATTTTGTTTTGCTTTAAAGTGTTCTTTGAAGTCCAGCCTATGTGTTCTTTTAATAGTTCAGTCTATGATGTGTCTTCTGGAAAGCTGTCTGTACTCTAGTTTTTTATTAATATCAGTTTAAATAAAATTATAAGATTATAACAATATTGATATTTATGCAGATTGAATTTCTTTGTTTTATTATTTTATAAAGTGATGTAGCACAACAAATCAGAATTCCAGTAGCAGTAGAGAAGGCTTGTTTCCTTCTGTGTCAGAATTAAAATAATAATCTAGTTCATTGGAAGAAAAACTGTTATGGTAAGGATTGTATTCTGCTAAGGAAAGTTTATTAAGGATTCTAAGGCTGATTTTCTTGAACAGAGTTTGTCTAATCTCTCTTAACATAGATAGAAATCTTTGCCATCTGTGTTAATGGAATTCTTATTCCTAAAGAAGGTAATTTGTGTGCACTTTTTGATTCCTTTTCTTCCTGTGTTAAATTTAGAGGCAAATCAGCCTGAACCATAATTTTAAAAATTGTTTGATAGAATACCTCACAGTAATGCCAGAGAAATAAAAGTACAGAGTAGATCCTTATCTTTAAGAAATTTAAATAATCATAGGATTGTAGAAAATTAAGGGTTGGAAGGAATCTTAAAGATCATCAGCCCTCATCTCCCTGCCACTTCCCTCTAGTCCATGTTGTTTGAGACCTTATCCAAGACCTTATCCAAAAAACTAAAGAATTTGATAAAATTTTTAAAGTGGCTATTTTGCTACATTTACATAAAATTGAGTACATACATGGCTTGAACAGCTGTTGATGAACAGAACATTAAAAAGAGCTTCAGCTCAGGGAAAGGCAATGGAAATTCTGCCAGATGTCTTGGTTTTGAACACTGCCAGGGATGGGCAGGCCACAACCTCCCTGGGCAACCTTTTCCAGGGTCTCACAACCCTCAGAATAAAGAATTTTTTTTCCTAATATCCAGCCTAAATTTCCCCTCTGTCAATCTGTATCCATCACTCCTTGTCCGATCACTCCATTTCCTGATCAAGGGTCCCCCTCTGGCTTCCCAGACACTGGAAATGTGTTATGAGTTTTCTATGTCACCTTCTCTTCTCCAGGCTGAACAGCTCCAACTTTTCCAGCCTGTCCTCTTTTCAGCTGGTGTTCCAGTCTCCTTCTGGACCTCATGACCTCCCCTGGACTGCTCCAACAGCTCCATGTCCTTGTGTTGGGGACAGCAGAACTGTAGACAGCACTCCAGGTGGGATCTTGGCTTTTTTATCCACTTTTTTATCCTCTGAGTCATTCACCCATTAAATCCATGTCCCTCCAATTTAGAGACACTAACACTCAACTTTGGATGTGTTCTATTTTACTAAAACCACTGCTTTATGACTTTTGCTCTTTATTTGAATAAGTGCCAGCTTCATACTTGGAAAAATAATAATTAAAAAATCGTTCAGCATTGACTTTGCACAGGTCCAAAACTCCACAATTATTCTGTGAAAGACTTAAAAAATGGAATATTAGAATAATGGGGGGGAAAAAAAAAATAGAGAAGAAAGTCCTAGCAGCAGTGGGGGGTTGGAAGAGAATGAGAGTGGTGTTCAGACAGTCTTAAAAAACTTGATTATAATACACTACTCAGTGATAAAATATTGTTTTGTTGAGATGACTTGCTTTAGAGTTTTTACGATTATTTTTTGCCACCCTCCTCAGAATTAATGATGCTTGTGGATTTTAATGCCAGCTTCAAGTTTAACTCTTCTCAGAATACATATTGTAGGGTACAGTGGCCATAGGTCATGAAAATATTTCTAAAAATTCATGGTGAGCCTAAAAGAAAACATTCCTTTCAAAAAGTCTTGAGGAATGATGGACCTCAAGGCTTTTAAAGAAGGTAAGATGTTAAAGAGTAGGCAGGAGAGGAAGCATGGTAGGATTGTGAATAGAAGCAGAAAATCAATGCAATTAAAAACAAATATAGTGATTATATTCAGTGATTTACTTGAAATCAGTGTACCTTTAGGGAGAACATGGTTTTGTCTTCCTGCCTCGTGTGTGTAGACGTACTTTGTGGATTTCTAGAAAATTAATATAGCTCGGGATGAGTAAGAAAACGGCCTAAAAGAATCCTGCTTAATCATTTAAGGCTGGATTTCGTATCAGGTCCAAAGCTGAACTCTCAAAAATACTGATATATGCAACACATCCTATTTAGCTAAGACATTAAACCAGCTCTCCTAAGCACCTGATAATTCAAAACGTGATAACTGGCCTTTCCTTCTTATGGACCAGGTAATTTTAGTCTCCTCTCATTCCTCTTCAGTGCTATTTTTACGCTGGTGAAACTCTCCAACTCCCAAGAAAACCAATACCAACTGGAGGCAGAGTACATTAGAACGAATCCCGTTAAATATAACCTCAGGTTGTGCACTTAAACGGGATGGATTTTCCAGCCCATCATTAAGGCACACTGTGACTTAGATCAACATAATAAGTAGCAGTGCCTGAGGCTGTGTCTACCCTAATACAACAGCCTTGGTCTAAACTTTTTCCAAGTGTACTCATCGAATCTGGCAACTAAAGGAGTATGTATACCAATATTCCTTTTTTTTTTCTGTTTAATGTAAACTGCAGATAGGTGATGATTCAAATTAATTCACTATGTATGTATCTGGGGAAAAAATATATAATTGTTTGCCTGTGCAAATGTGCTTTCTAACTCTGGCAAGAGTTCATTTTGATGTTCGTCATGATGGAGTAAGAAATTCTTTGGTGTCTTATTATATAAAACCAGCTTCTATTAAATAGGTGTATATATACCCACATGCACGTACATGCACATAATCATCCTGAAAGTGCTTGAAAAATAATGTAGGATTTGATGCAGGGCTGCAGTTTAATTCTTCAGTCCAGTTCAGAGCTTGCACTGTCTGGAATAAATGAAGAGCAAATAATTCCAGTATAATGTTCCAGGTACGATGGTTGAGTGCAATTAAAATAAGAAAACTGGTGATATTTAAACTATTTATTATATCAGTACCATGAAATAGTTGCATTAATTATCAGCAGAGGTAATATGTGAGGTATGTCTGTGGACTACCAGAAGCTCACAGTCTGTCTAAATTAATATTTATTTCTATATTTCTCATAGAGCAATGTAAAGTGAGTTGTCCCTTTGCTGAATTGAGGCAGTGAATAAAAAAAAAAAGTCCACTATCCTGACTTTCTGTAAATGTTAACATCCTTTTTGTCACATCTATTGGGTTTATATCCGTTCATTCAGGGTGAAATTTGCTGGGCTTGTAACCTTTGCTTTCCAAGACTTTAAGGAAAAATCCTTCTAAGCTTTTCACTGGATGTATTTTGTTATTGTCTAGTCTGTTCAGGTGTTGCCATACCTTGAACAATATACTTCAGTAAATAATTACATCTCCTGAAGCTATCTTGTTCTGAAGATCTGACTTTCCCAGACCTTCATGGCAACCCCAATCACAAAAAACAGGTATTCAGATTCTTAAAGCTACTTATTTGCTTGAATATTTAATTGCCTTTCATACAAATGGAAGTAGAAATAATTCTGTTGTGATGTTCATAATTATATCAAGTAAATCAAATTCCAGTACAATAATTTAGCAGTAAAATAAGTAGGCCATTAAAATATGGAGATTTTATTATACGACAGATTTACGTCTATATATTTATTCAATTATGATTCTCATAATATTAATTCTATATCTCATTTATCCAAGAGATTTCTGAAGTGCCTGTAAACTTATGTACACATTTGTGTTTATATGTGCACACATTACACACCACCAGAAGGGACTGGGTGAGGTACAGTTTGAGTTAGGATATGTAGGAAATATTTTAAGACTATTTAGTTTTATCTATCAAGGAAGCAAAACCATGAAGAGCATCCTGAAAGTGAAGCTTTAGCTTTTTTTGGATTGAGTTTTATTGAGTGTATTCACTTAACTGAAAGAAAACGTGGTCAAGCATTTTGTATTATGAGAAGAAATGAAACTTTTGTAAGGCACTCAGAGAGGTGTAATAGCATCTGACAAATTGCATTAATGTGTGTTTCCACACTGAGAATACTCCTTTAATTAGGATATAAAGAAATCAGGGTAGTGCCAAAATTGGTATGATGCGTGATGAAGAATAAAGTTATTAAAAAGAAATAGTTTATCTGATATCAAATAATGCAACTGTGGTATGAACTTATGCTCACAAAATGAGACATATAGTGGGAATGAAAAATGGCCTAAGTTACAAGGAAATATCTTAATGAGGACTTATCCAAACCGTGCCAATTCTTTGATGAAATTATGGATAAAGAAAAGCCTAGCCTGGAATTTACCTTGACAAAATGTGTTGCTGAGATTTGATGAGGAAATGTGTTGGCTTTATTTAAACCTGGTAAAATGGTCAGCAATAGAGGCTGTCAGAAAGTTTTCAGGTACACTTTTGTCTTTCTGTTTTCTATGTCTTTTTGCCTGTTGCCTTTAGGTGTTCCACAGAGATCACATCTGATGCAAGACTGATGTGATGAACAGTTAAATTGCTGATTTGGTTTTATTTGATTTGATATGCTTTCATCAAGAATTTTACTGTTCTTAGATATATAATTTCTACTCCTTGACCATGGACCTACTGCTGCTGTAGCATCTTCCTAGAAACTCTGGGAAATATTCTTTTTTCTCCTCTTTTACACTGTCTGCATAAAGTAAACTTTACATCCTTTATTCCTTAGAGTTTACACCAGATTAAGAAGGGATGCCTTAACAAAACTCCTAGATCCCTTAGGGATAAATAGAAGTAGCAATCTTGTGGCAAGACATCTGGCAGAATTTCCATTGCCTTTCCCTGAGCTGAAGCTCTTTTTAATCTTCTGTTCATCAACAGCTGTTCAAGCCATGTATGCACTCAATTTTATGTAAATGTAGCAAAATAGCAATTTAAAAAATTTTATCAAATTCTTTAGCTTTTTTTCAAAAAAATATTGGAATTCCATGCTTTCTGTCTGGAAAATCACATGACTCTTTTTCTTACTTTTCCATTGGAAGTGTACTTTTACATTTAGTTGGTTTTTTATTTGCATGCCGAGTCCTGTCGTAAATTCCGAATGTCTTATTTAAGTAATGAGTAGGTAAAATTTCTTCTGCAACTCCCTTCCAGAAATGGGGAAAAGGAACATAAGTTTGATCAGTCTTCTGCATTTCCAAGAGTAACTCCTGCTATCCACACCTGTGTGAACGTATTTTCCTTTCAGTAAGCCTTACCCGATTTCTTTCACTTCAGATTCTTAGAGAACAAGTGACACCTTGGTAGGACACGTACTCAGTTTTTGTCTTGTAGATGTGCTGCTCAAGGAATGGAACCAAATTTCTGTTGAAAGAAAAGCCTTTTCTTTTGTGGCTTCAGGAGAGCATTTTAAACAAATTTGTCAAGTATTTTTAAGGCTTTAAGGTTTCTCAGCTGATATGCCCATAAGCGCTTTAATAGAAAAGTTTTCTGATCAATCTTTCTAGTGCTTTGTTCTCTCAAACTGCAGCATTGAACACACACAATTGCCACGAAATTCCAAGAATTATATTTTCTTTTCTTTTCCTGGTTTGCTGTTGTCTATTGCCCTCATACAAATCTTGAAAGCAGACAGCTACCACATATTTCTTTCAGGCATCAAAAAGTCCTTAGTTTTATATGGAAGGCCCTGAATAACCTTGGAGAGGACTTTTGGCAGAGGAAAAAAAAAAGTTTTGAAGTTCTGAAATTCCTTTCTTCAGAGGTCGAAACGAGACTTTTTTGTAGTTTGAACAAGGCTTGGAAAGAATTTGGCTAAGTATCAAAAAAATTCCCAGGAATATTTCTAGTTGTTTCATAGTTTCTACTGTAGATTTTTTTTTTTTTGGTAATAACTTAAACTCTTGATGCATTTCTTATAAGTTGTCTCTGGTGATTACACAGTCAATATAGTCTACCCTAATTTGCAACTGGTTTATGGAATTTTAAAAATTTCATCTGTCATTTCTAAAAATCTGTCAGATTTTTAGTGCTTCAATTTAAAAGTGTAAATTTTAGTATCATCTATTTGGCCCGTAATATAATCTCTCAGTACTTATTCTCTTTATTTATTGTACTGTAATTGTGTGTGCAAAACGTTTTCCTGAGGAATCATCTACCATATATGTTCTCTATTTTCACAATAGGTCAGACCTCCAAGATTCCTAACATCTTAATGGGTGATGCAGGAGTTTGTTACTGGGTTTTGTCACGTCCCTAAAGTGTGCAAAATTAAAACCAGTTTTATAGAGAAAATAACAAGCAGTGAGAATAAAAGTCACATGCTTAAAATAAACGAATGTCAGTACTAATGTCAGTTACTAATGTCACTGATATTGGTGGTGGTTTTCATTGAAATTAATCTGAAGCAGAGACTTCATTGCTAATGACAAGCCCATGGCTGCTACTGGTGAAAACACAATTATTTCTACAAATAGCCTTCAATTTAACTTACAATATAAACAATGTAAACTACTGAGAACAGGGAATGAAACAGGAATTTAGAATTGATCTTGCACTGTAGTTTCAAAGTATATTTGTTAAAATTTTTACCATCGAAGCACTTAAACTCAGCCATAAAAATAATTAACATAAAAATGTTTCCTTCTGGGATTCTTGTCAGTCATGAAATGTTTATTTTGCAGTGTTCAGAAATACTTTTTGCAGTGCATTAGTTTTGGTTTTTTTTTTTTTTTTTTTTTTTCCATCTGTAGCAAGTCATGATTTGGCAGAAACAGGAGTCTCTTCAATCTCAAAATACTAATAAAAGCAAAAATTCAAATAGCATCTTCCAGAGGCTCTCTTCTTGCATTCCTTCAAAAGAGAGTTTTCTCTCAGTTTCTATCTATTCAGTCCTCAAAAGCTTTAAGGGAATTATTTTGTGCTCTAATCCAGCAAACAGTTTATTAATTGATCATGAGCCTAATTTACTGGTATTTATAACTGCCCTGGTAAATGTCATACATTAAGCTAAGAACTTGAGGAAGGTGAATAGCCTGACATGTTCTGCCTTTTTTCCTTGTATTTCCTTTGGTTCCTGATACATTCAGTGTTATCTCTTGTTTAATAAGTCTTTCTGTCCATATTTACTGTTAGATGCAATGTATTACTCAGTAGCAGGTCTTTATTTAATTTGTGAAATTAATTTTTTGACACAAAAAGAAAAATATTTTATGCCGAGTTAAGTACTGTATATTATTAGCACTGGAACATCAACTTTGAATAGTCTTCTAATTACAATATGTGGTATACAAATGACAACATATTCCTATCCTTGTTCCTATCCATTATTCATTATAACTTGACATTTAATGCTAGCTGCCTATCTTACCACCTATAACCCATCTGAACCTGTACTCATGAATCCAATTACTGAAAAGATTGCAGCTCTTGCCTGAATCTCCTTCTTTCTAGGGAAAGTAGACATGTGTCACTTTCCCAGGATAGATCAGAAATATCAAAGCCTTTCAGAAAGTCACATACTTGCATATACCCTCCCTAAATGTGTTTCCTTGCAGCATGGCCTTGGGGGCAAAAAATCCCCAGGTCACTTTGTCTGTAGGAAAAACGGTGAATAAGTAAAAATTGCATTTAAATTTAAAGTCATTATTCTCTTTTTATTAACTGAAGTACATGTAAGGCCACTGTAGGTAATTTACTGCTGAGACTGTCAAAGTAGAATTTTGGATATACTTGTGTTTATTTTCCAAAAGTCATCAGGATTGTCTGTTTTTTCATCTCCTATGTGCTTTTTTACCATTATTGGAAATCACTTCTTTACACTGTATATAATAAAATTAATATTTTTTTGTCTAATTAGTTAATAATTAAATAAACATGTTCTTAATTAATTAATATTTTAATTGTTTAATTAATAATGAGATTATCTATAATATCTTTTTTCTGAGCCAGTCCCCTCAGTCCTTCAGAAGCTTAATGCCCACCTGTACATTTGTGATTAGCTCAGTGAATTCATAAACTAAAAATCAGCATCTATGTTTGCAAAATCAAGATCCTGTTATTTCAGGGCATCCTAGAGGCAGTCAAACCTATCTGGGAAGAGGAAAAGAATTGAAACTGTCTGATCACTGTGATATCTATGTGAATATGCAGTAGACTATTTTTCACTACTATTCCTGGTCAAGACTTTTCCTCAGCATCACCAAATGACTGGTACACTAGGAAAAACTATCAGCAGAACCAGCAGGATACATTAAATATTTTAGGGTTTTTTTCATTTTGACTTATTTCCCGTTAATAAATTATAGTCCTTTTCCCTTCCAAGTAAATTATCTTTTCAGAGCAAAGTTTCTATCCTGTAATATGACTGAGATTTGACCTGCAGGGTCTACCTCTCTAAAGAAAACTTGGCTCCTTAAGTGTTTCATTCTGAAAATAGTTTCTCTGGAGTGGAGAAATTCTGAATGGAAATATGAAAAAAGCAAATGATGCTAAGGACAAAGCTCCATTCTGCACAGGTCTGTATGAAAAAAACCATAAATGAGAACTATTTTAAAAGATAAAGTTTTAAATGAAAAATGATGGAGCAATTTTTTTTTCTCTCCTGTCTAGGAAAAGCTTGTAAATTATTGGAACAGTATTTTATTTGTTTCTCCAATCTTGTGTAGGTTTATCAAGAATCTTGTTTCTGGTGTACAAACTTCAGGTGATTCAGATGTAAAACTGAATTTTGAGTGACTGCTCAGAATTATGTGTTTATGACAGGTACGTGGGTATCCTTACTTAGAGAACTGTAGCTGGACCTTGAATTAAAGCAACCCTTACCCAACAATCTGCTTTTGAGATGCTGAATTTCACAGTGCATTTTTCCTCCTTATGCTCCATGAGATCCCTATTGAAGGTGACTCCAGCCATGTAACAGAGCACAGGGTGCAAGTTTGGAAAGATACCACATTCTTTAAGTTACTTGAATTCTTATTTAATGGATTGCAGGACTGGTTGGCCATCGCTAGAATTCCACAAAAATTACCCAATTAGTTCTTTTGTTAACTACTGAATCAGTAAATTTCTTCCAGGACAGATATTCCATGTTCTTTGTCTTTGAGTCTACCAGCTTTGAAATATTCAGGAATAACAACCTATACAGTGACACCCAGTGCTATCTGATGAAGGAAGAGGATGTTCCTTGTTAGCTTTTAATCTCTAAATTTCGTTACATGTTAAATGCTCAAAATCATGAGGTATGGATCAGTACCATATCTTTCTTTGCATATCTAAAGATGTTTAGGATAAAAAAATTCATGATAATTTTTATCCGTGAAATTACAAAAATAAACTTCAATGAGTTTTCAAAGTTCCTTACTATGGCTGTAGACCAAAAATTTTTGAAAACTGAAAATGTACATCTAATGTACATCTCTGTTAATTTATTTTGTAGTGTAAAATTTCAAATTCATTTGTAGTCTGAAGGATCTCAACGTGTATAAACCCAGCAAAGATGATGGGATGAAAGTGCCTCTCAAAGATAATGTATGAAAAGAATGGGTAAGATCTTGACTTACACTTCTGGGAGACAAGTGTCACTTTTCTGTGTGCTAAAATCACATCTGTAAAAACACTCTTGGGGCTAACACAGCCTTATAGATTGGAAGAAAAGAACAAAAGTAGAACTGCCTGGGGGAGATTTTTTTTTTTGTTACAGCTCTTAAAAAATGAAAAAAACCCACCAAAATAACAAACTCATATAAGAAATGAATAGCTCATTCTTTTCTTAAATGCTAAGTATTTGGAATATTGAGGCAGACTGAGTCATAAATGAGGCTAGAAAAGAATCAAAAAAACTCCCAGAGAACTGCTTTCCTTTCCCATTACTACATGTTCTTTTATACTTACAAGAGTTTCTGGCTTTATTGGCCCTTGAGCACTAGGCTGCTGCCTGAGCTGGCCTGATCAATGACAGGAAAGTGTCACTTATAGATTATCCACAGCTTGGGTGCTGAGGACAGCCAGACACATCCAGCCAGGGTCCTCTCCCTGTCTGGGTCGTCTTGACCAGAGGGTAGGTACTGAGTGAGTGTTTTAGCAGCTTTTTGGTGTAGAGCCCTAAGTGGGTGCAGAACATAAATGGTTGTTTTTCTGAGATGTCAGGTTGTTATCAACGTTCCTTTGTCCAGCCAACCACTCCCCATCACGGAGTTTTTGGCTGAGTTTATCTCAGGGGTGTCTCTGGGCTGCTGCTAAGTTTCTGTTGCCACATTTACTGGTTTGTCTTTGCCGAGGTTCTCTCAAAAGACAAAGATGGAAAAAGAGTAAGTAAAGAAGTAAAATGAATAATAAAAGATCCCAGGTGTTCTTCTGACCAATGATTGCTCTTGTTAGCTTCAAGTTTGGGTGTCTGTCCAGGTGGCAACTAAGTCTAAGAGAAGTTCTCCTGCTTGTAGGATCTTAAATGAATTTAAGTTTTCAAGAGGAAAGTCAATGTTTGATGCTAAAAGGAAAGGGATGAAAAAAACCCCTGGACAAGCAAACACATCCATAAAGAAAGTCAAGAAGAATCCATCAGCACGAGTGAACAAGACTCAGAGGCTCATGAAATTAAGTAATTAGGTGGGTCAGAGAAAAACTTGGACATGTATGCAAAGAGGATTCCAGAAGTACTACGATATCCTACAATTTCAGCCAGGTCCTGCAAAATATGAACCCTGGACTAAGACCAAGAAATGTTAAGACTGAGTTTTTATTTGGGACTGAATTTCCAGGAAGCTAAGTTAAACTTACTAAGGTTCAAGTCTTGATTCACATTTAGTAACTTCACAGAGTTAGTAAAGAGGGTCCAAACTTGAAAACAAGGATTATTTTACAGCTAGATTTAGAATGTGAGTTATAGTCATTGTAAGATTTGATGCTACTTGCACTCTCCCAAGAACATTTAGGAGAAGCATTAGGTCACCATGCTAAAGGTACCTTCTGGGTCAGTGCTCATGTCCTCATCCAGGAGAGGATATATTGTGGCAAAGCAAAATTGAATTCCAGGCATGGCAGGAAATTTTTGCATTGTGATTAAAATGTTTAATGAGTTGGCATCGCTTTGCTTATTTCTGTGTCCATCTCTATTTTAACTGAACTACTGAGGAAGAACTTATTTGGATGTTGCTGTTATTTCCTGTAGGAAAATACTACTGCTGGTGAATTTAGTGGTGCTGGATGGATCCTGAGACTGACTGCAGACTTCCATCTTCCACGGCTGAATCACCTTTCTAAGTTAACTTCCATTATGAATGTGAAAAGTTTTGTCAGACAGGAAAATGTTAAGCTTTCCTTTTATTTCTTTAGGTTGAGATAGGGAAATGAATTAAAAATATTTTTATTTTCTACAATATGAATAGGGTAAGGTTTCTAGCCTTTCAAAAATTAAAAAATAGTTGTAACACAAATTTTCCCTGCCAGTAACTTAACTGACATGTTCTGAACTACAATTTTGTGATGATTTTTTTTTTATTATAAAAATAAATTAGTCTCTCTGGATGTCAATGTCTTTCAAACTCAACTTTTTAACAGGCTTAAAATATGCAAGAAGTATTTCTTTAAAGACTTTCTTTGCATAATTCATATTCATTATTCTACAGCAAATGTTTCTTTCAAGAAAAAAAAAAAAGATGAAGGGTATGTTTAGAAATTATGACTAAGTTTAACAAATTTAAATATAGATGTGGCCAAATGCACTCTCAAACTTCAGGAGCTTCTGAATGTGAAATGGATTAAATTCCTGGCACATTTTCATACTCATTGAATTACTACATAACTGTTTAAATCTTGGATTTCTTTTTTCTCCAGAAGAAAGAAAAAGCTCTTGTAGTGAAAGATTGGTTTGTAACTTCAAGTGGAGCCTGAAAATGAAATTTCTTGCTCTGTGCAGAGAAGCCCATATTTTGTCTCAATTGTTTTACCTTCCCTTTGTAATATTTCTATTCTTGAAATCTCCTTTTCTCAGTACTTCCATCCAGTATTTTTATATCATATTAGAAATGCAGTCTTTTTTCATGTATTTCCACATCTCTGGTTCTATAGAGAAGACTGCCATCACAGTTCTACAGAGAAGCCCTTTAATTCGACACCATTTTCTCAAAGCCTTAAGCTTTTTAAGATCTTTTAATGAGGAAGCCTTGTACTGCTTGAGAGTCTAATGTGGAACAGCAGCTAGCAAACTCCTGGCCTGGCCTGTACAAAATGTGTGGTTTGTTTTTCTTTATTTACTAAAACTTTCACTTCTGCGAATACAAAACAGTTTTAATGAATAGATTTTGCTAAATCGTATTTTCCAAACAACAATGATAAAAACAGTCTTAAAATGTTAAAATGTTTCTTTCCTCACTTTACTGATTTCTTCTTTGGTGCATCATTTTAGCTGAGCCAATGTACTGTGAAATTTCTCTACGATGTTATATTAGAAACATAAAAAATTTGCACTACTTTGGAAAGCTAGAAGAGGATGGAAGAAGCTGAGAATGGTCAAATTCAAGATAGACCTTTTTAAATAACATGGAGCACCCCACTGTCAGAGTTCATCTGTGCCTCAAATGTTTATTGAGATAAAAACAAAAAATAAATTGGCAATTCAACTCTGTCCAAGTACCAGTGAATATATAATCTTTTTTTTTTTTTTTTTGGTACCTCTTAGCATGCTCTTAATTTTCATTTATATGTTTGACCATGTAGACCATGAAAGCCACCAATTTAATAATAGGTGATGATGTAGTAATGCTCCTGAGACTGATACAAAGGCAAGGTTGGTGTTTATAATTAGAGTTTATGTGGGAAAATTTTTGCAGTGTGATCTAGGACAGATGGTCAGTGCACCTGTTGGCTTTGACAATAAAAAAAACCCCAGTCAAAATTATCTCACTTGTTTATATTTTTCATTTCTTGTCAGTCACAACATATCGCATTAGTAATAGGTAAATATAGAAGCAAAGTCTTTTTCTAACTAGTTCTCAAGTCAAAATTAATATTTAATTTGAATGGAAGTTTGATAATAATAATAATAAAAAGATAACAATTTAGTGTTCTTATGTTTAGCGTTATATATTTTCCTCTATATGACACTTATCCTACACTTTCAGTATTTATCAGATGGGATTTTTAATAGATTAGGTACTTAAATGTAAATGTATTTTAACACTATTCTTCTGTGTTGGGTCAGTGAACTTAAGAGCATTTTTTCAATACTTAAGAACATTTTCTTCATTACTCATGCTTTTTCCTAAATAGATGCTTTCCCACTCAAGTTTATTCCATTTTTAGGAGTGAATTTCATCTTGTGCTACTCAGAGAGGCAAAATCTGAAAATATCTTGAATCTATGGGCTGTTGAAAAAGAGAACTTCTTTTTCTATTTGTACTTTGTCTTCATCAAAGGTCTTTTCCATGGAATTACACGGATTTCACAATCCATTCATGTGTATTTTGTCCTTGTCACCTATGACACAGTCTGCTATTGGCCTGGGAAAACCAGAATTTTATTGGATACTAGAAAGTGATTTTATAGCAGTATCCTGGTAGGCATATTTGAACATATGTGAGAGATATAAAAAATACAATACAATACAATAAAATACACATTATATAATATATATTAAAATATAATATATGTATTACATGGAAAATACAATTTTACAAACATATTAAGTAGATGTTTAACACTGATTCATGGCAGTCAGATTTTAGCAAATGTTAATTCTGTTTCTTTTCCTAATGATAGGATAAATCTTTAAGGATTGCAAAATACGAAATAGAATGCTTAAAAAATTGAGAATTTAAATAATGGCTTCCAGACAGAAAAGCAAAAGCATTCCATTTTTTTTGCCATTGTTCATTAGTTTTATTTATTGGTTTTTGGTAGGTCTTTTCACTAAAAATCTATTCAAGTTTGAAGTGTCAAGTTGGTTTTTTTTTTAAATTAACAAAATAACAAAGAATAGGATTGTAGAAAAAGGTGAGAGTTTTGTGGTTTGTGTTTTTTTGTTTTGTTTTGTTTTGGTGTTTTTTTTTTGGTTTGGTTTGGTTTGGTTTGGTTTTTTGCTTTGTTTTTTATTTTCTCCTATAAACTGTGGTGCTACTTTTATAGCAGAAAAAACCAAATGTTGAGGTATTAGGAATGTCAATTTTGAGGCCAGGCAATAAAAAAATTAATCAGTGCAGGACACTTGCCTCTTGCTCTACTACTAGCAGATGTCTCTACTCGGATTTATGAATTTGAATTAACTATGAATTTGCATATGGATTTTTTTTTTCTTATGCTGAAAGAAAAAAAAAACATTAAGTAATTTTTACAGCCTCTGACAGAAAAAATGAAGACATCAGAGCTTTCAGAGGTATCGTGGACATATGGAACGAGTGAGTAGTTCATAATGCAAATGAAGATAACAGCGTGGTTTTGTGGTGTTCAGCTATGGGCAATGTATATCATCTGCATTTATTAAAGTTCAGGGCATCTGGAGCTATTTGAAAATAAAATGTAATTTTCTGGATAAAATGTATTTTGGAAGGGAACACCCCCCAAAAAAGGAACATTAGAGAAGTATTTTAGTTGTTCTGTCTTGTCCACTCTTCCAGATAAGGGATGTGTATCCAGGTTAACTTTAATGTTGCCTTTCAGCTTTTTTCTGGTGCTTGCTCACGCTCTCATCTGGTATTCTGGGGATTGGAGACTTACTATCACTGCTCTCCATTTTCCTGACAGATGTCCTTTAATTTAAGCTTAGATCTCCAGTTTAATACGTTTTTGTTGTTGTTGACCTCAGTGACAAATTTGGAGCAATTCGTATTTTGTGTGAATTTATTGACAAGAGCGTTTTATTTATTATTTTCACAGATTCCTATCTCATGGAAATGATGCGTAGGGGAAGAAATGTGCATGACTATCTGTTGTGGAAACACCTAACATAGGAATTTGCTTATTTGTTCTCCCATCAGTGATTTGCTATTTTACCACCTCATTACATTTCATAATGCAGCAAAGTAAAAAGATCTTTGCATACTTGACTGAGATAGTTCCAGTGGAATTTCTGCTCCATAGCTGCTCCCAGTAAATGTATGTATCTAACAATGTTTTTATCAAGAAAGAGTACTTTGGTCACTGTGAGGTGAAGGGGCAGACTTTATTATAAAGTTGATTTTGACCTGCACAGCCAAGATGACTTTGCCTTGTTTTCCTGTGCTCAGTGACTCATTGTATGAGTGAAGTGGCCGTAGGCTCTGGGCTATGTCACCCCTTTGGAATCTACAAGGTGTTGATTGTATGGACAAATATTAGGTTGTACTGGTTTTGGTCACTCAAATTAAATTTTGTCCGATTACCAGCCAGACAAACTATTTTTATAGGCTTATTTCTGTAGACTTATTAAGTCTACTTTGTAGACTTGTTCTGGTGATTGTTAAAATTGTCTCCATCTTTAAAAAAATTATTTTCATCAAATAAGAATGCACTTATTCTTTTAATTCGTGCCTGCACTGCTAATTCAAATATAGGTCTTTACTGAATTTTATAACATATATGTGTGTCTGTATGTGAAGTATTGTGAATGCTAAACAAAGCCTTCCAAATCTTTAATGCATGATTCAGAGGTCATTACTGCAATAAAATGTCCCTGATTTGCAAAGTAATTTGGGCAGCCTAGAGATGAAAATTTCTTGCAGAAAAAATGAGAGAAGCACTCCGCAGCAAGGTGTCACTGACTTTTGTTTTGTGAAGCTGCAGACTGCATGATTATGTGGAATGTGACATGGGGAATTAACCCTTCTGAGCTGTGCCTGTGCTCCAAAGCCACCTGCACAGAGTGTAAATGTAAAGTTCATCCCTGTAGCACTCAAATACAATAGAGGTGTGGACACAGGAGAGAGCTCAGTGTAGGAGCAACTCCTACAAAGAAAGGCTGAGAGAGCTGGGACTGCTTAGCCCAGAGGGGGAAATGCTCCAGGAATCTCACCAGTGTGCATAAATATCTGAAAGGTGCAAAGTAGACAGAGCCAGGCTTTTTCTTGTGGTGCCCAGTTACAGAGAAAGAGGTAACAGGCACAAACTGAGACGTGGCATCAAACATCAGAAAAGTGCCACCAAGGTCTGGCACAGAGTTAATGTGGAAAGCTCTTTCCTTGGAGATATTAAAAAATCATCTGGATGTGGTCCTGCACAACCATGTGCTGGGGTGATCCCATTTGAGCAGAGGGGGTTTAGACCAAATTACCTCCAAAAATCCCTTCCAAACTCAACCCTGTGATACTGTGTGAATGTCCGAAAATGACCAGCCTTGGTGCTGTCCTCAAGGCAAAAATCAGATTTATTTCCTTCTTTGGATTACTTAGGGTCAGCTTCTGCCACTTCACCTTACACTGTTGTCCTGGGTTGGCAGGCAACTTCTACTCTATATCCTACATCGTGGGGCTCTGTTTTGTCTAGCGGTTGTTTCTCTTCCCCCTCGGTGAGGACTGTGGCTGATAGGCGGGTCCTCGCTGGGGCGGAGGGGGGGGAAACGGCTGCGGGCTCCCTTACTTTCGCTTTTGGCTAGCAGCTGGCTTAGCTTGCTTTCTCCTGCTTGGCGTGCTTGCTCGCTACTATCGCTATTCATTTCTAGGTTTTTTTTTTCCTCTTCCTTTTTTTCTTTCCCCTTCCCGAAGATTAGGACCAGCTCTGGACTGACCTGACCTCGCCTGACCTGAGGAAGTTCGGGAATTTCCAGGGCTCGACACAGAAGATCTGCGCCTCTTCCCACACAGTATCTGTTTCCTTCTTTGTTTTTTCTTTTGTGTGGGGAGTGTTGTTAATAAAATAGGTTTTTCCACTTTCCCTCCAAGGAGTTTTTCTTCCCTCCCGAACCCAGGTCTGGGAGTGGGGGAGGGGTGGTGGAGGTTTGTCTTAGGGGTTCTCCCCCTAATTTGTTCCAAACCGGGACATTTCTTGGTGCGTTGGCCGGGAAACGAGGCCAGAGAAAAGTGGAAAAACCTAAATAATAGTATTGGTGGTTCTGATTGTTTTTGTGGGTGTGCTGAGATGAGTTTTTCTGGATCTATAATGTTATACGGAGTGAAAGTCTGCCAATATTTCTGGTCCCTGGGGCTTCTTGAAATCTTAATACCTTTGTGGTGCCTGGGGCTATTTCCTTACCCAGAAATAGCTCTGGTACTGTTTCTAATACGTAGTTTGTGTAGCCGTGGGGTACTAACCAGAATATTTATTGGACTGGGCTTGGTGGTGATGTTTTATAGGAGGGTTGTTAAGATGCTTGAATCTACCCCAATAATATATGGATCACTCTTGTGGTTGTGTACTCAGTTTGCTGGGGCGAAAGCAGGGGAAGAGTTTGTTCGGCCTCTGCTTTCTTTGTTTTCTTTTGAGTTGTTAGGAGATGTTCAGTTTCCCCTGACTGTTAAAGAGACCATCTTTCTGGTGTTTAATCTGGTAAGCCTCCTCTATACAGTCCGCAGCTTCTCTAGAATATGGGCTGAGATTCCTAGAAGGGCTGATAAAACTCCTGACCCAGGCAGAGGAAATCCTGAGTGGTGTGGAGAATGGGAGAATATAGGCCAACTCCTCAGGGAATTCTCTGACCCTGTAGTTTGGGATTTTCCACAAGAACAAATTCAGAATCCAGTGGAGCTGGGGAAATACCTGAAAGAGAGATACCAGGATGGCTCTAAGGGGGAAAGGATTGTGGCAGTAAGCTGGGCCCTGGCATATGCTTATCGCACACTGCTAGGTACTGTAGGGCAGCAGACAGAGGCAGAGGGGGAGGGATACAAATCAACAGCCACCCCAGTCACTCAGGCTGCAGCCAACACCCAAGTTATGGAGCCAGCAGCTACACTGGAACCCGAGCTTGAATCAGCAGCTAAACCAGACAGTAAGCCTAAGCCCCTGGCAGTTGCTCCAGCAAAGAAACACACCCACAAAACTGATCGACCAGTGGACGATGATGACCCAAGGGAAGGACCTTCACCAAAATCAGAAGCCAAAGCTTCTAGCCCAGGATCAGAGGCGAATATTGATGCCTTTTCCCTGAAGGACCTTCGGGGCCTAAGAAAGGACTATCGGCGACAACCTGATGAATCTATAATTAGTTGGTTAGTCCGTCTTTGGGATGCTGCAGGCGAGGCTACAATTCTGGACGGCACTGAAGCGAGACATCTGGGATCCCTGTCACATGATCCAGTCATCGATCAAGAGATGATGAGAGAGGCCAGTCCGTGCAGTCTCTGGGTACGGGTCCTAGGAAGTGTGGCAGAAAGATATTTGTGTGCAGATGATCTGTATATGCAGCAAACCCCATGGAAGACTATAGAACAGGGGATTCAACGTTTGAGAGAAATGGCAGTGGCAGAGCTGGTCTTCGCAGATGACCTAAACACTAGAAACCCAGACTTGATATCATGTACGTCTGTGATGTGGAGGAAACTTATACGACTTGGGCCATCTGAATATGCTACTGCTTTAGCAGTAATGAAGCGAGAGGACATGGAAGAGACTGTGCTGGATATGGCAAAGAAGCTCCGAGCATATGCAGATGCTGTGCATGGCCCAACACATGCCAGAATCGCAGCTGTGGAGACACGCCTACAGAAACTGGAGGATAAGATAGATGAGAACCATAAGAAACTTAGGGAGGAAATTAGAGAGGACCTTCTCCAAATCTCAGCAGTACAGATCAGAAGTTCTGGTACCCAACGTAGACGCTCCCCGGGTAGGGAGAGAGGGTACACTCCACGTGCTGAGCTGTGGTTCTTCCTGCAGGATTGCGGAGAAAATATGAACAGATGGGATGGGAAACCTACGGCTGCCTTGGCACGACGGGTGGGTGAATTGAAGGAAGGCAAGACTCAGAGAGGGAGTTCCACCAAAAGGGAAGCAGCTCCAGTTGCCCGTAGCCAAACTGCCAGGCATGATGATGACATGTCCGACCCCCTTGAAGGCACTTCTAAGACATATGCTCAAGGAAAGAAAGATAACCGGGCTTAGAGGGGCCCTGCCTCTAGCCAGGTAGAGGCTAGGGAGAACCGCGTTTTTTGGACTGTGTGGATTCGTTGGCCTGGCACATCTGAACCACAAGACTACGAGGCCTTGGTTGATACTGGCGCGCAGTGCACATTAATGCCATCAAGACATGTAGGGGCAGAACCCGTCTCTATTGCTGGCGTGACAGGGGGATCACAAGATTTTACCTTGGTGGAAGCAGAGGTGAGCCTGACTGGAAATGAGTGGAGGAAACACCCTATTGTGACTGGCCCAAAGGCCCCATGCATTTTGGGCATAGATTACCTCCGAAGTGGGTATTTCAAAGACCCAAAAGGACTCAAGTGGGCATTCGGGATAGCGGCTGTAGTGACAGAGGGCATCCGACCATTGAACACCTTGCCTGGACTGTCTGAGAATCCATCTGCAGTAGGACTTTTGAAAGTACAAGAGCAACAGGTACCAATTGCCACTTCTATAGTGCACCGCCGACAGTACAGGACAACTCGAGATGCTGTGATTCCCATACATAAGATGATTCGAGAGCTGGAGAGCCAAGGGGTGGTTAGTAAAACCCACTCACCCTTTAACAGCCCCATCTGGCCTGTGCGTAAATCTGAAGGAGAATGGAGATTGACTGTGGACTACCGTGCATTGAATGAGGTGACACCACCATTGAGCGCTGCTGTGCCGGACATGCTGGAGCTTCAGTATGAGCTGGAGTCCAAGGCAGCAAAATGGTATGCCACAATTGACATTGCAAATGCATTTTTCTCCATTCCTTTGGCAGCAGAGTGCAGGCCCCAGTTTGCCTTTACGTGGAGGGGAGTGCAGTACACCTGGAACCGACTGCCCCAGGGGTGGAAGCACAGTCCTACTATCTGCCATGGACTGATCCAAGCCACATTAGAAAAGGATAAGGCTCCCGAACATCTACAATATATTGATGATATCATTGTGTGGGGAGACACAGCAGCGGAAGTGTTCGAGAAAGGGGAGAAAATCATCCAAATTCTCCTGGAAGCCGGCTTTGCGGTTAAGAAAAGTAAAGTTAAGGGACCTGCTCGGGAGATCCAGTTTCTAGGAGTGAAATGGCAAGATGGACGGCGCCAGATTCCTACAGATGTCATTAATAAAATCACAGCTATGTCTCCCCCAACAAATAAAAAAGAAACACAAGCTTTCTTGGGTGCCATAGGTTTCTGGAGGATGCATATTCCGCAGTACAGTCAGATTGTGAGCCCCCTTTATCTCGTTACCCGTAAGAAAAATGACTTCTATTGGGGCCCTGAGCAGCAACAAGCTTTCACCCAGATCAAACAGGAGATCGCTCATGCAGTAGCCCTCGGCCCAGTCAGGACGGGACCAGATGTAAAGAACGTACTCTACTCTGCGGCCGGGAGCCAGGGTCTGTCCTGGAGCCTTTGGCAAAAGGTACCTGGTGAGACCCGAGGCCGACCACTGGGATTCTGGAGTCGGAGCTACAGGGGGTCTGAGGATAATTACACCCCAACAGAAAAAGAAATCTTGGCCGCCTATGAGGGAATCCAAGCTGCTTCGGAGGTGATTGGTACGGAAGCACAACTCCTCCTGGCACCCCGACTACCGGTGCTAGGGTGGATGTTTAGAGGAGAGGTTCCTTCCACCCACCATGCCGCCAGCGCTACCTGGAGCAAGTGGATGGCCCTCATTACACAACGCGCCCGAGTTGGGAAACTGAATCGCCCTGGAATTGTGGAAATAATTACTAACTGGCCCGAAGGTGAAAGTTTCAGCATTGCAGATGAAGAACAAGAACCAGTGACTCGGGTTGAGGAAGCTCCGCCATACAACCAGCTGCCGGCAGAGGAAGCACGTTATGCTTTATTCACCGACGGTTCCTGCCGTGTCATAGGGATGAGTCGGAGATGGAAAGCAGCTGTATGGAGCCCCACACGACAGGTTGCAGACGTCACTGAAGGAGAGGGTGGATCCAGTCAATTTGCTGAGCTCAAAGCCATTCAACTGGCCTTAGATATTGCTGAGAGGGAGAGGTGGCCAAGGCTCTACCTCTATACCGATTCATGGATGGTAGCCAATGCTCTGTGGGGATGGCTGAAGAGGTGGAAAGAGGCTAATTGGCAGCGTGGAGGGAAACCAATCTGGGCTGCTGAGGAGTGGAAGGACATTGCTACCAGGGTAGGAAGACTACCTGTGAAAGTCCGCCACGTAGATGCCCATGTCCCCAAGAGCAGAGCTAATGAGGAGCATCAAAACAACGAGCAGGTAGATCGGGCAGCAAAAATAGAGGTGTCAAAGATTGATTTAGATTGGGAACACAAGGGAGAGTTGTTTTTAGCACGATGGGCCCATGATGCCTCAGGTCACCAAGGTCGAGATGCCACCTACAAGTGGGCACGAGACCGAGGGGTGGATCTCACCATGGACAGCATCTCTCAAGTTATCCGAGACTGTGAGACGTGTGCTGCCATCAAGCAAGCCAAGCGGATGAAGCCCCTCTGGTATGGGGGGCGGTGGTCTAAGTACAAGTATGGGGAGGCCTGGCAGATTGATTATATCACACTGCCTCAAACCCGCCAGGGCAAGCGCCATGTGCTGACCATGGTAGAAGCCACCACTGGATGGTTAGAAACCTACCCTGTGTCCCATGCTACAGCCCGCAACACCATCCTGGGCCTTGAAAAGCAGGTCCTTTGGAGGCACGGTACTCCCGAGAGAATTGAGTCAGACAACGGAACTCATTTCAAAAATAATCTTATTAAAGCCTGGGCTAGGGAACATGGCATTGAGTGGGTATATCATATCCCATACCATGCACCAGCTGCGGGTAAAGTAGAGAGATACAATGGGTTGTTAAAAACCACCCTGAAAGCATTGGGTGGGGGATCCCTAAAAAACTGGGAGCAGCACCTAGCAAAGGCCACCTGGTTAGTTAACACCCGAGGTTCCACCAACCGAGCAGGTCCTGCCCAGTCTCAGCTCCTTAATATAGTAGATGGAGATAAAGCCCCAGTGGCCCATGTTAGAGGTTTGTTGGGAAAGACAGTATGGATCAACCGTGCCTCGAGTACAGATAAACCCATCCGTGGGGTTGTCTCTGCTCAAGGACCGGGTTATACATGGTGGATAATGCAGGAAGACGGAACAACACGATGTGTACCTCAGGGAGATCTGAATGTGGGGTAAGATTCATATGTGCGTTAAATCAGTCAGATATGGAACAAAGGAGACGTGTAAGTGTCAAGGATCTAAGCAAGTAGGACAGATGGAAATGTGTAAGTGTTGGAAGTCTGAGTAAGTGGAATGAAGTTTTATTGTGTGTCCACGATGTAGGATAAGGGGTGGAATGTCCTGGGTTGGCAGGCAACTTCTACTCTATATCCTACATCGTGGGGCTCTGTTTTGTCTAGCGGTTGTTTCTCTTCCCCCTCGGTGAGGACTGTGGCTGATAGGCGGGTCCTCGCTGGGGCGGAGGGGGGGGAAACGGCTGCGGGCTCCCTTACTTTCGCTTTTGGCTAGCAGCTGGCTTAGCTTGCTTTCTCCTGCTTGGCGTGCTTGCTCGCTACTATCGCTATTCGTTTCTAGGTTTTTTTTTTCCTCTTCCTTTTTTTCTTTCCCCTTCCCGAAGATTAGGACCAGCTCTGGACTGACCTGACCTCGCCTGACCTGAGGAAGTTCGGGAATTTCCAGGGCTCGACACAGAAGATCTGCGCCTCTTCCCACACAGTATCTGTTTCCTTCTTTGTTTTTTCTTTTGTGTGGGGAGTGTTGTTAATAAAATAGGTTTTTCCACTTTCCCTCCAAGGAGTTTTTCTTCCCTCCCAAACCCAGGTCTGGGAGTGGGGGAGGGGTGGTGGAGGTTTGTCTTAGGGGTTCTCCCCCTAATTTGTTCCAAACCGGGACAACTGTGTTGTATCTGATGTCATTTGAGATCATACAAGTAACCCAGAGTGAAAGCTGGAAATTAAAGGGTTTTTTTCACTCTCTCTACTGTCTTTCAAATTGCAAATTTCTGGGTTATTTTTGTATTGCTTTAATTTGCTGAGAGAAGCTGTGAAATCACCTTGGCTTTCAGTGCTAGTTTTACTGTGCATCTGCTTTTAGTGTATTGAGTCTATTGAAAACTCTTTTCCTGATGAAACCACTGAGTCTGAAAGGTATCACATTTATTTGTGTTTTATTGTTTTACAAGAGTATAAGCCTATGCAAGGTACAAAATGACCCAAAAGTACATTCTCAGAAGCTTTGTGGTTAGGGGTTCAGGTATTTTAAACCCATATTTTTATAAATTACAAACGCCATGGAAACTTTATGCTAAAGTGTTTGATAAGTAAGAGTTAATTTGCACTATATTGGGGTGATTGTAGTTCATGTAGATATTGGTTTTGGTGTGAAAATTAGAGTTGTAAAAATTGAACTGGGGATTACTGACCCCTCCAATAAGTGCAGAACGCGGTATATTGTACCCCTCAAAGGCACAACAATTTTCAGAGTTCAGGCTATTTTGCAGTGACATGATGCAGGAAAACTGAATTTTACTAACATTCCTGAAAAATGAGTTACATATTAAACCCATGCATCTATAAGAGCTTTATTGGAAGGAGGGGTCAGCTCAATATGAAAAGTTTAATTCCATCTTACTGTAATTATAAAATTTGGAAACAAATGATAAATTAAAAAGAAAAGTAAATTGGTGGAAAATACTTTTTTTTTTTTTAACTTGTGTTAACTGATGTGGTATCTCTCAGGCAAACATATGGGAAATCTTCAGAGGACCATTTTTGAACCTAGTTACAAAGAATAGAGGATTAACTTTTCTTAACTTGATTTGTTACTTAACAATCCTTTTAGACAATGAGGGTCTTTGCTTCGTTCCTCAGGTGTGCATTACTTTGGGAAGGCTTCTGTCAGTTTTGAAAGACAGTTGTCTGCCAGGGAGAGCTAGAGCTTCCCTTGGGATGGAGAATGTCACCCCTCTCCCTCCAAATTATTATAATTTTGTAATTAGGGGCTTTCTATGGGAATAGGCAAAGCTATTCTATGGGAATAGGAATAAAAGTTCTTTAATAGGAATAATATTAAAAAAAGAAAACAAAATACAAATGCAGTAGTACAAAGACAAGCAAGCAAGCAAAACAAAAGTCTTGGAGAAACCCTGACAGAGTCAGGCATACGACCTGACACTCTGTTGGTAAGGGTGTTGGAAGCAGTCCTAATAAATCCTAGAATCGTAGCTGAGGTTCTGTGGGGTACAGATAATGGAGTAGGAAAAGTCCATGGTGGCAAAATGGGTCTGGTCTTTCTGGTGGAAACACCAGATGCCTGCTGTTCCTGAGTCTCAGTTTTTATCCAGGTAGGAACAGTTCCCCCACACTGGGCAGAGCATCTCCCAATGGGATGATGTCATGTGTCATGTCCTTGGTGAGCCTTCATGGCCCATTATCAGCAGATATCCCCTGGAGGATGGACAGGTGGTGAAAGAGAGAACAAACACTGCCACACCTGGTTTTAACAGCTGGCCCATTATCAGAAGGCATCTGCCCTCCTACCCCCTGGAGTTACAAGAGAGAAAGAAATATCTGCTTTTACAACAGATGAAATAGAATACAAATCTCTTGGCTGCCCAACCTAAGACAGCTTCTTTCTGTCTTATTCCTCTAAATTTGGCCTCCTAGAAATTCCTCTAAATTTTCTTCTTTATATGAATTATAAAGCTCTGTGAGGAAATAACCTGCTTGCACTTTCCAACTGAAACAGCTCCAATTTCTTTCCGTGTGTTGTCTGGAATAAGCTGTCTCTGACATCTCTTTTCAGATTTGTTTTCACAGGGCACCAGGATCCAATACAGACACACTTCCTTGCCTTGGATATCTGTCAGCTGACAGACTACAATTAGTGAAGATAGAGCTGCTTCTTTAGCTGCGATGGGAAAGGTGAAGAAACTAGATAAATTCACAGACTTCTTGTTTTAGCTGGAAAACTTTCTGGTTTTCTGAACCATCAAAAGCAGAAAGCTCAGTGAAAAGTGCTAAAGCTTTGTGCATGTGCTGGCTGATTTACCTGCAACACCACAAAAGGAGCGTATGAGGAAGACAGAGCACAGCTCAAAAACTTTTCTCTCGCTTTTAAGAGTAACCTGAATTGTGGCACCACAGTTTTGGAATGCCACTGCTGACTGAGGACCAGCTGGACCAGATTTTTGTTCGAGTGTAAGAAGCCATAAGGGTTTTGATTGGCAGCCCTTCCTGTATTTGTTCATTTGAATTCCCAGGGTTCATGATGATTTAGCAGTAAATTGAAAGCAGAAACTACCAATTATTTCTGAGGGTTTTTTTTTTTTCTGTGAAATCACGTGCAAATAAGAAGGCAGAAAGTATTAATTATATAGAAATGGGATGTTTCTTTCCTAATTTATATCTTATTTTTAGGGCGGGGATGAGCCATTTGGTTAATGCAAGGAATTAGTCCTGATGCCACAGTGTCATGTATAGACAGTTAATAACCTAAAAAGTCCTTATTTTTTTACAGAGTGTCATTTGTAGTTAGCTTGACCTGCTCATTGTTCAGAATAGTGAAAAGTCATGAGACCACAACAGCTGAGCTGAGTGTGAGCTGATAATCTGTGCCATGAAACAGGGCTGATAACTCAGGTTCAGAGCCATGACAGTGCTGGCACAGCCCTCTCCAACATCTGTCAGGGTGGTATATGTGCTTAAGCTGTGAGTAAAGAAAGGAAAAATGCTTTAGATTTCGAGTACAGACAAGGGAGAAAATGGTGGTGGAAGAAAAGGATGAAATGAATGACAGAGTAGTTGAAGAGGAGAGCAAAGATGCTTGTGGAACCTGCCTTTAGAAGAATAGGGATGAAATATAACACATAGAGAAAGAGCTGGAAAGCCAGACCAAAGTTAAAATCAGGGAGTTGTGCTCTCTGGACCTCTGTGGCCCCCAAGCACTGACAGATGATTTTCCAAGACTTTGCCAATGAGTTAAGAATGCTTTGGTGCTGAAACTTTGTGCAGCAAACAAACAAGTATCCTATTGCTGAAGCTGAAACTCTGGCAGTGCTAATTTAGCTGAAGAGAAAGAAGAAATGAAATTAGCAACTTGATAGTCTTTCATACTTATTCTTTTCCATGTTTGCACAGCCTTTAGTCTCTGGGGACTCCTGAGAACTTAAGAAAGAAGTTTTTGTATGTAAAATACTACGGATTTATAATACAAATTTGCGATTTTATACCTTATTTTGTGTCTGTAAGATCGCAGAAAATTTCTTTTATGTCATTACCATTTTAAAAATTGTACAAATGCCCTTAAACATAGAAATAGAAACTTCTCTCCAGGTTGCACTCTACATGGACACACCTCATTTCTTCAGCTTCAGGTTGTTCTCTGTTTGTTTCTTATATCTGGGGAGTATTGCAAATGGGATCAAGTATCTTATTTTGTCAATATTTGTAGAGTGTTTAAATCCACTGAAGATCTTCCCATATGAAATGTAATCCTAAATTTCCATTGATCCTTGACATATTTATGGCTCTAATCAGCTTACTTGTCCAGATCTCTGTTATGAAGTTACTGAAGTAGAAGATTCTGTGAATATATAAAAGAATATTGTGTGGTTATGTTTTCTAGTTCTTATGTTCTTATTTTCCATGATGGATATTTAAAGTACAGAAAATCTGCTACTATTTTGCAAATGTACAAGCAGCAGTAAAGATAATATATCTATGCATAAGTGTGTGATTTTCAAGTACAGAAAAATATGACTGTTCTTTAGCATTTAGAAGAATTCATCTCTGGTTTATCTGCATTAATCTTGTTTTCTTTGACTTTGAAGTTCATTAGATTTCTGCTAAAGGTTTTTATTCACGTAATTCCTTTTTTTCTGAGTAAATAATTTTTTTTTTGGAGGGGAGGTGTAAACTGAGTGAAAAAAAATCATTCATCTTGTTTAGAGAATTTTTTTTAAAATACGTACAGTTCAGTAGCAACTTTCTTCCAACTTGTAATACACAGGCTTCTGTTTACTTAAAAGGTGAAACTGTCCATTTTCAAGTAATCTTCAAGGGAAAGCATCCATCACATTTGTATCTCAGCATTTATTATGACTGATAAAAGTGTATTCTTTAAAAAAAAAGTAATTTTTTTAAAATAAGGTATTGCTTTATAAAACAAGAAATTTAGCACAGCTCAATCAAGGTAAGGATAAATTACTGTGCAAGACAACAGTGAATTTGAACACTGATTTCTGAAGACTTTGAATATTTTGTATTTAGTTAAAAATATAAAATTCATACAGTATTTGATAAAAGTTTTTGTAAGCTGACCCTGGCTCAGGTACAACATTCCTCCAAACAGATCCATAAAGAATAAAATTTTTGAAAGCTGGAAATGTTCTTGACTGAAAATCGCTTAAATTGTTTCTGTTTGGCAGCATATTTAATGCAACAGTAATTTTTCTGATTTCTGTTTAAGTTGCTATCAATTAAATATATTCATGTCCATTTTGATATTTTATAAATATACTTTATCAACTCACCCTAACTTTCCAAAGAGATTTATTATGTTTTATCAAACATCTCAACAAGTTCTTCAGAAACCTTTTAATAATATACCAGTAATGAGAAACTTCAATATGGTTCTCTAGTGCATTCAGAGAATGATAGAGTATTTAATCTTAAATTGGTAAAAAAGATATGGAATGATAGACAGAGCTTTGATCCTTTAATATTGCTCAGATATGCATATTAGAGGAAACCCTGGAAATCTTTTCTGTGCTCTGATTTTATTGTATTTATATGCCCACAGCTAACTCTAAGCTTTCAGTGTGTCCCTTCCCCACCATTTCAGTCAGAAGGATCTGAGATTTAAAATTAAAATTAGAAAAAAAGTTGGTAATTTGATTTGAGACAGTTGACTGACAAAACTAATTAACAAGTCAAAGACAATCTTCAAGGAGGAAGGCTCTAAAACTTGAGAGAAAGAAAAAAATAAGAGTTCCTCTGAATCCTAACACTGTCACAAGAGCACTCACATGTCAGACATAAATTCTAAATAATATTTTCTGTTTGAAATTGTATTCCTATCAGAATTTAATTGTGAAAGCAATATATGTAAATAGCCTTTGATAAAAAGTAGTATTTAGAACACACAAAGATTTAATGAGTTGCCTGTCTCCTAAGATCTAATTAACAGCTTGACAAAATGCACTCTCTAAATCCATTAAGAAAAGAGAAGTTCGTTTTGCTCGCTCTCACCCCATCAATGACTAATGAAATTAATATTTTACTATTTCTTCAGGTTTCTACAAAACATCCTTTAAATCTTTATTTCTGTGGGGAAGAAGAGATTGAACTTATTCTACATCTGTAAAATTATTTCTGACAAAATATGGAGGTTTGTGGTCCTGCAAGCGAGACAAAGGCCAAACCACAGAACAGAATCAGACTGACTGGTTGGAGCTAGTATCAATTTTTTCTTCCACATACTGTTTCTGCAATTCATGTTTCTAGACTATTAGAAAATAATAACATCTTGCAAGAAGGAAAACATGTATTCAGCCAGCGACCTGGCAAAGACAGGCAAACAATGTCAATCTCCTGTCTCAGGTATCCCTGCTGCTGCTGTCTCCTAAGTTAGCAGCCAAGGAAATTGATACATTTCAGGTTGGGCAGGTTAACATCCTCAAAATCGAAAATATGAAGGTCATAACCTGAGTTGCATCTTCACCAGTAGCTTGAAAAAATATTTTTAGCTGTCCACCGACATAACTGGACATAACTTACAGAACAAGGATATATTTTAGCTGAAGAATTCTTAATAATACATTTCTCTAAATATTTCCCTTCCAAACTCAAAGGTAAAATTTCTTTTCCCCCTCTCTTAAATGTACCCTGTTTCTAGTAGAAGAGAATTATGGTAGTGTATTACAAAAAACATTGTTTGTTTAAAATTATTTCTTTGGTATAATGATTAGCTGGACATCAGAATAAGGCTAGTGCAAAATATGTCTATTTAAATGAACCCCCATACTAAGAAAAAGGAAAACAAGGTCTCAATTGGTAACTTGTTAACAGTCATATTTCAGAACCTCAAGACCTGTCAGAAACTTCCAAGCTATCCATGAATAAATGCATGCCAGGTAGCTTTTAATTGGTTCATGAAAAGATTTTAGATTTAAAAATGTTTGGATTCCTGGATCTTAAGGGTACTTTCCAACATAAACGGTTCTATGCAAAGACCTATACAATTAAAGAACATGCACTTAACTCAACAGAAAGATTGCATAAGGGTAACTGTTCTTAAGACTACTGTAAAATGATGTGTTTTACAATATTGTATGTGTCTGCTGTGTGTTGAAACAGATGTTCAGATTAGGAATGCTTATGTATGAAATTAATGAATGAAATAACTATATTTAATCACTCATTATGTGCCAAAAATTGAGGAGCAATAATAACTTTTTTTTTCTTAAAAAGATAACAAAATGAAGTAATGGGCACATTATATAGATGTATATTTACTTTAATAAATAATAAAGTTCATGGTTTCCAAGGCAACAAAGTGGCTAATAAATTGCAATAATTTTTGTGTTGAGTATTCAGTTTACTCCCTATTTTTAGCAAGATTAAATAACATCAACTATGTAACATAAAAGCTCAACATCTTACCAGTAGAATTTATTTATACAATAAAATAAAGACAAATTTTGGGGGATGGAATCACTTATTAGTTGCTTTTACAACTACTGTGAACTTTTTTCATAAATGAAAATTGCTACTTCTGCTTTCGCTCACCCATTTATTTTATGTTTTGTTGCTTGCTGAGGAGAGACTGCTTATTTCAAACCTGGTGGAATACAAGGAGAGAGCAGGGGCAGGGAAATATGGACAAATCACATAAGTGAGGAATCCTCTTTAATTGCTCAGCACGATCTTGTGATGCTATTTTTAAGTAACTCTCTGAATGCATCAAAAGAAAACTGATGTTAAAAGACAGAGAATCGATGATATTTGTAACTGTAGAGAGTTGCAACTTAGAAAAGAGGCATTTTAAATTTAAAGGCTTACGGGAAATAACAGAAAGAGAGTGTCTATGTTGATTTTCTAGGATCATTTAGGCAGATTTTATAAATTAAAAAAAAAGGTGTTCAAAGGTTACAGAATGACCACGTTTGCTAGTTTGGGATATATTGTTCCTTTCAGAGTGATTTTCTTGGGTCCTTTCTGGTAGCTGTATGGAAGGGATTCCTCTAAGCTTAGTGGAAACCTCTGGGCAGATCTCTGTGTCTATGCAGCCATTTTGAAGGGTTGGCAACAATTTTTTTTCTTTTTACAACAGCAAATTGTCAAAGGGATTTACTTGGAATTCATAGCCACTTAAGAAGGTTTCTTCTCTATTTCCTCATTCTCCTGTGTGCAGGTTGCCCATCAGCTTCAATATATGCAGGAAAAAGGATTTTTGAATTTAGAAAAGCTGACTGCATTACACATTTTATAGAAAGGTTTGAATTAGCCTATCATAAAAAGTGCCTTTCAGAGCAAAATTTAACAAAATTTATTCAACGTACACCTATTGATATATAGTCCGAACAGAAGGGATCAAGAAATTCTTTAAGGTTTTGTTCTTTGCTCCTAACAAACTTGGATAATATGTAAACCTCGAGGATTCCATCACTTTCTAGACTACTTTAGGCTTCTGGAGAAAATGTTTAAGTGATGCCAAGCACCTAGAGAGGAGGTGATTTAATTTTCAGTAAAAAATACTGCATCGTTCATGACTCATGCCCACCAACAGTCAGATAAAACATTTTAGATCGCTGATTAATTTTATGAGAGGTCCAAATGACCAACAACTTAGAATAGTTGTTTCCCCGGGTAGGAAAGAGAAAACTGCTAAAGGCACAGAGGCAAAAAAGATGATTTAACAGTCCTAGGGGATTAGGAAACTAAACTTAGCATAGAGGTGTAAGAGGGTTGAAAATCCAAAGATGCCTTTGCTGAAAATGTTCTTAAGGAGTTGTAAATGTTCTCTAACTCCAAATCTTAAAGCCCTAAAGCATTTTTGGCTGTAACCTTCATTGTTTCACTATCAATTTATACAACATGTTGATGAGATAGATTTCTCTGTATTTATATGTTTGGGGTTTTTCCTGCATTGTATTTTCACATAAAACTGTGATACAAAAATAGGGTATCCTGTAACCACTGTGCCCCTGATATAGATCTTGAATTCACTCTGTGTCAAGAGTAATCTTTCACTAATATATAGTTGGTTTTCTGAGAGAAGAGCCCTTGATAAACATGAGAGTGGGGAAAGGTTAAAACAAATAAACAAAGAAAAAGTCCTTCACGCTTATAAATAGAATCAAGGTATGTTAAGGGGTTGGAAAATCATCTAATCTAACCCAGCAATTCAAGAAGTAAAAATAAAAGGCATTGGTCCACCTCTGGGTTTGTCATCAGAGCTTATTCTCCCAGTTCAGGAGCAGGAGAAAGAGTTAGTACAGAAATAGCAGAGCTGTGTAGGGGTGCATAAGCTTAGGTTGGTCTGTGGGTGTAAGAAATGCTCTGGTAATACCGAGGCCTAATAACCTTGGTATTGGATCAGTCTGAGATTACTAGGTAGTTATGTAGTGCTATATCACCTGTCAGTAAGTCAGATCTTCTTGTCTCTTAATATTCCTGTTAATAAATGCAGCGGCATTAGAAACACAAGGTCTTGTTCTTAATGGATTATCTATCTCTAGTATATATTTTCATTTTAACAGGAGAAATCCCAAAATTACTAAGGGGTCCGAAATTTGCCAATTTAGTATTTTTTAAATCCTAGCTAGATGAAGGGTTTATTTTTATTTCATATTGACTCAATTGCTTGGATCTTCATAGTTAATATTATGTTAAGTAACTTCTGCGAAATGTTTTTTCAACGAAAAAGTAAAAATTTCTTTTTCATTGAGATTACTGCCTTCCTTCTGCAGCTGACCCAATGAAATTGTGGTAGACTTGTACTTCAAGTCAGCAAAGATTAGATGTCTCTCCCAGGTGAGCTTGGGAGAAAACATGAAAGCCTTCAAGGTTTATGCGTCCAAAATTGGACATATATTTGGGGAAATGAAAATATTGCAAGCAATAGTAATCCTGCTCAAAACAGATCCTTATTGATGCTTTTATTTCAAAAACAAGTCAAAGGAGAGTTTAACGAATCATTATTTTCTTTGTCTCTGGAGCTTATTTTTACCATTCTTTGGTTTCCCACATACTACATAAACCCAACAGGTATTTAATTTCTATCTAATTTAGTTTGGCATTTTCACGTTTTAAGCATGTATTTCTGAGTATTCTTGTTGGATTCTACTTTATTTCTTGTATTCATTCAGTCTTTTTATATGTATCAGTAAGTAACAATTGTTTAAAAGAATTTTTGCTGTTCTTTGAGAAATCTTACCTGCTAGGAAAATCATCCTTCCATCTGAAGAGGATTTTTTTAAAGTGAAGAGTAGAATTTTATTTTGTTATGGAAATAAAGATGCTTGAGCCTTTCTTGGGATGTTACCTAGTAAGTCAAGGATCATTCTTACAGACCGGTAACTCAGTACATTTCATTTTGAAATGGTCATTTTACTGTTATTTCTAGCAATTTAAAGCATTTTTTCTGTAATTACTCAAAATAATTACATTATTTTGACAGTTTTCTTTTTTTTTTTTTTTTTTTTTTCATCCTCTGGTTCTTACATTAGCGCCCACAAGTACAGAGATGAATCTCAATTTTCCCTGGATTTCTGGGATATATCAGGGTTTTACCACTTGAAATATACTTTTTTTTTCACTGTATTTCCATATTTTCTCATAGTTTACTTTTCTTGCGTTCCATAGAATCATAGAACGGTTTCAACTGGAAGGGATCTTAAAGATGATCTGGTTTGAACCCTCCTGCTTATTGGCATTTTCTGGCTCTATAAAACAGCAACTTAGCTAGTAGTGAAAATTAAATAGGGGATAATTAGACTGATACTGGAGAACACTGGAAAACCATGTTGTGAGAATATTTGGAGGGGAAACGTCACAGCCTTGAGAATTGGGAGGACAAAATGTAAGGTTGGCTTATGGGGAAAAGTGAATTGACACAGCTAAATGGTCCTCAAGGACTTTGGCTATCAGAACATGGAATGCAGACTTCTAGAACATTCTTGGCTCTTCTTCCCACATCAGGGCTATATTTTTGGTTAGCAGTGTTTGCCACCCTAGTGATCTGATTTGGATGGATTTTCATATTCAGTGTTGTCAGTCAGAAAGTTGAAAAAGAGGAGAAAAGAGGACAGCCACGATCAGGAGGTAGAGAGGGACTTCAGTGACAGCAGAAATCAGGCTTTAAGAGAACCCATCTGCCAGAAATACATGCACACAATGGAACAATAAATAAATAAATGTATATATATAATTTACTTAGTTCCATTGTGTCCATAGGTGAAAAGAGAGAAGAATGGGTCTGCTAGGGTCTTGTAACTTTTAGGAGCAGGGGAACATAAACACAAATTTATACTACTACTTTTATCAATGAATACAAGAGATAAAAGGAAAAAGAGACGGATATCTCCCATTTTTTTCCCCAAGATCTTAATGAAAGATTTAATTAGTGGCAGCAGCATTGTTGTACAATAAATCAATTAATCTCTCCTGCCCTTTCCCTTGTGAACCTTTTCAAAACTCACAATTAATTAATTGAAATCTTTTGTCACTTAATCATTGCCCTTCAACCCTGAATTATCATGTGATGAAACAGAGTAAAATACCATATTTTTGATGCACATGGGATGACCCTTCTAGCTTGAATTAATTTACAGTAGTTCTGCAGAATAATTTATGCCAGACTCTGCTGCTTTGTTTGAAATTTGAAGGGACCTTCTCTGATATGCTGATATGCTTGTTGATGAGGAAGATACATCTACATACAAATGCATCTAATTTATACATGTTCTGTAGTCATAAATATGTGGTCACATGATGAGAATTGTAATATATAATGTGCAATACAGTTTGTTCATCTTGCAGCACACGTCCTTCATACCTCAGTCCAGCAAATCAGACCACAGAGGGAGAAACATCTGTATGGAAGTGCTCTTATGAAGGAGACAGCACTGAGTTGGGGAAATTCCTTGACTTTGAAATATAAGAAGAGCTTAGCCATATTTTACCTCCTATTTCTGATATATCAGAAATCTTGCGTTTGAAGTGGGAGAAAAGTGGAAGACTTGTCTTAATTCTGAGTATTCAGAAGATAATCTGCTTAAAGAATGAAGGAGGGAGTAAGGGGGTGAGTATTTCACTCTGGACTACCAGAGGGTCCCAGATGTCCTTGAGCTCAGTCCTTGCTTGTTCATTCCATTACTACATCTCTAAAAATAGGTTGATAAATCATGAAAGTTAATTAGGGTGTGTTGGATATCTGCAGAGAGAAAGTGGTGTTATTAATAGCTATCTTTTTATATCTTACCTTTATTCTTATTTATGGGTTAACATGCAAAACATGTAATTTCATGTAATACTCAAGGTGATTTCCACAATTACCATAGCCCTCTTTGAAACCCTGACATGAGAGAACCGCAGCCAGATGCTTCCCAAAGGTCAGCAGATGTTTGAATTACTTTTCTGTCATTAAGGTGATAATGATTATACTCTCTCTGCTGCTTCATGCTTCTGTTGGTAGGGTTAAATGTATTGAAATATAAAATAAAAATTCAAGAATGAGTAATACATATTTATAAGAAATTCATATTGTTGGCAAAGTTTGTTTTGATGGCACTGTTTATAAAAGCACAGGTGTGTGATAAAAGATTTCAGCTTGAAATAAATGTGCTCCTTAACTTTAATTGGGCTGTTCCTTTCTTCTTCTTCTGCCTTTTAGGAAGCACATTCCATCTTTAAGAAATTATCTACTAAAAAGTAATCAAGATGTTCTGAAGCATTTGAGTTGCCAAAAGCAATTCAATGAACTATCTGCTTGTCTTGGTTTTGGTTGTTGTCTTAAAAGCGCAGGACAAATTTTCACTTCACTGTAGTAACTGTGCTTTGATTAATATTGTATGCTTCATTTTTATATGGAGATTCCAGATCGTGTGTGGAAATCTGCAGTACAGAAGATGCTGTTTGGAAGGCCTTGGGGAAGAAACAATTTTTTTTTTTTTTTTGCTAGCAGAGAACTAAACCAACAGGTGTCACACTGATGTGAGTGCCTGAGCTTTCCTGTGCCCGTTCCGAAGCGCGTCCTTTTTCTTCAGCCTGCCTTTCCTCTGCTGTGACAGAGAGCAGAGGAAAATCTCTCTGGCAAAGGGAATTTGACCAACATTACAAAGGCCCTTCCTGCAGCTGCTCGTCTGATCTGCTGTCACATCTTTGCCACAAGGGTTTGTGCTTTCCCTTGCCCAGACTGCCTCTCCGAGCCGAGGAAAACTTGGAAATGAGTTTCCTTAGAAAGAGTTCCTCGAAATAAAAATGTCGAAAGGGACTAGATGAATGTTCCTGAAGTAATTGTGTGTAGGAACTCCAGCAGTTCTGCTGCTGTGGCTGGCAGACACATAGGCTCAGCTTTCACGTGAAAGACAAGCTCTAAGCTGAGCTCATCAGGCTGTGAGAAACCTGTTTCCTCCTGGTTTTCAGTGAATCAGGATGATTCAGAGCATCTGCAACTATTCCCAGGACTGCTAAGCTAGAATTTACTTACAAGAGAATGTGCTAAAGCATAACTTTGTCAATCAAATTATGCACAAGTTTTTTTCTATAGCATATGATAAAAAATGTAACCATTTTGATAAATTTCGTCTTCTGCCTGGCAGGTGGCTTTCCCCCTTAAAAACAGGATGTAAAAATATAGAGGACTTCTTCATCTTCACATACTTATTACAGCACTTCATAATCACATGGGAATTTCTCCATGAGGACAAGGGAATAAAAATGAAAGCAAATAATTCTAAAATAAAATGGCTTTCAGACTAATTGACTGACTCAAAAGCAGTGCATTAATAAAAATGCAAAATGACTGTTGAATCATTGAGAAATAATATATATGTAATTAAGTACTAATACAGATTTGTTTCAGAAAGGTGACAGTAGGTTTTGATTTAAATATTAGGGTTTTGATTTTTTTTCTTCCACAAGAAAGCAATGTTAGAATATTAAATATAGGAATGCAGGCTACCACATTTAGGACAATGATTTTAAGGCAATAAATTAAAGTTTTATAATGTTCTTTTCTGGAAAGCTCACAGCATCCTGTTGGGCATTATCGTGGTCTTAGTAAAAGGAAACTCAAAGGATTATTATGGGGATAACCAAGTCAGAGTGATCTGTAATATCCTTGAGAGCTGAGAATAAGTGTGAGGCAGCTGAACCATTAAGAAATAGGCATTAGCCAACGTAGGAGGGCTTTGTTTGTTTTATTGCTTTAGAGCAAAGTTGTGAGCCTGCTGTTCCTTGTTTTCCTTTGAATTAGCCCTGTTACAACCACTAAAGACACTGAAATAAAAACGTTGCTCAAGCAGATGTTGCACCAGAAAATGGGTCCAGATTGTTAAAATATTTGTTTCACTTAAGTGATTTACTATATTTTTCAAAATGAAGTTATTTTAGAAAAATCCATGACTGGTAAAGACGTGAGAGTTAAGTCCACCTAAAAGCAAATATTTCATTTATTAAAATTTGAAGCTGAGATACCACAGTTGATAAATGGAGTACTCTGGATTTTTTTTTTTTTTGGTCATTTGTCTCATTTTGTCCTTCAATCTTGAACATCTTAGTCTTGAAATTACTCCACTGGCAATACTTCAACGTGTTTTGTGTTGGACCATAGACACCATACAAGGCAGCTCATCTAAAAGTCAACCAGAAGTGGATATCAATGACTTATATTAAGAAATATAAATAGCTGAATAGGTTTTAGAATAACCATTGATGCTAAAGTTTACAGAAAGTAACAAAATCCAATTATTTTATGTTCTCTTCTGAATAAAAAGGTATTGGTTCTTGGGAGGAGCAGAGGGGAACCTAAAAGGCAATGGCTGGTTCAGCCAGTCTTTCCAAGGGTTACTGTCATCAAATACATTTCCAGGATGTGCTCATATTTAAAAAAAAAATATACCATGCCCTAAAAAACCAAATAAAACCAAAGTAACCTGCTTTCACTCTATTTTGAAAACCCTAGTGGTCTTCGTTATAGGCAAATGAATACAGATTTCTTATGAAAGGATAGGACAGTTGTGGTTTCTTCCTCTGTTCAGAATTATGCAGGAACTTGGGGAAAAAGTCAAGAAGTATTTTATTATATATTCTTCAATTATGTAGTAGTAAGATATTCAGAAATTATTCTTTGCATCAATGCCTATGTGTTTATTATCATTATATTTTGGATGGAAAGTGGCTCTTCAAAAAGCAGGGAAAGCTCCTGTACCATGTAATAGTCTGGAGCTACCTCTCAGATCACAGGCTTCTTGCTCTAAATCTGTCTTGCCCCAAACAGTGAATAAATGTCCGACTTTTCCCTGTATGCAATGTAGATTTTTAGAAAAGTTATTTTTGAGTGGTTGCACTTGTGCTTAACTGTGCGAGGCAAATAAGAGTTATTACTGAAGGGAGTGGCTCTCACTTCAGCTGCTCTGGTTTGGTTTGACAGGAACCAGGAATCAAAGCCATGAGCTGTCACAATTCAGAGTGGTTTAATAAGAGATATCAATGGCAATTTACATTAGTGGATGGGAGCAACTGAAGTGGTCAAATTGTCCTTTTTTATAGCATGGGTCTGATTTTGCCACTATCTTCTGCAAACCTTTAAATCCTGCCTAGCTTACGTTGCTAGAGTTTGCAAGAGCTGGTCTAATCTGCTGTTCCCAAGGGCAGAAAATAAATTAATTTTTAATAATAGCAATAAGAATAATAGAAAATGAGTCTGGAGCTGCCATGGGACACATGACACGGTTCAGAATAGTTTTCAAAGAAAGCTGTTTCTGTGAAATCTGTAGGGCAGGTGATTACTAGTGGGAACTAAAAAGTTGATTATTAATCTAACTTTTCTAATAATAAGAACAGCTGAACCTTGGATGATAGTGATTATAATGGGCATTAAATGGCCACTTTTATATTAAAAGGCATTAAACCCACCACAACTTACAGTTTACAGCAGGATGATGAACACAGCTAAGAGAGGCAGTGGTGTGTGTGTGTGCATTCAATTTTCAAAATATGAATGTTAGTTATTTGACAAAATTTTTCATTTAGTTTTCACTCTTTTGCAATATCCCACCTTGACTACTTTTGGTTTAGGTTTTTTAACAGCATTTTTATGCAGAAATATTCCTTGCTGTGATGCCAAATTGATTTTTCTTTTCTTTTAAATGTTCTCTGTATTCTTTACACATACATTTGTAACTCTGTTGACTGTTTTGAAGAGTTATATAGTTCCTAGCTATTTTTCCCAGTACTTTTCTCTGTTCTGATAGGCAGAAAGACAAAACACATTCCAGAGCTCCAAGCTGGGGCTACAACTTCCTTATCCTATTTTGGAAGCTGTAGCCTGGGAACCAAGGTCAAAACCAGTTCTTTGAGGCACATTTTTACCAACAACATTCAGTCCCTAAAAAGTAGAGGTGGGATTCAGAGAGGGGTTTTTTTTTGCTGTGGGAAATTGCCTCACCACTCGTGTCTCTAATTGGTGAATTTTATCAATTATGTCAATTTGCTAAACTTATAAAACTGTATTCACCCCATGGTGGGGTGGGCATTTTGTGGACATTTTCCATGTCTGCCCCTGCAGGCCTCCAATAAAGACCATCCTTTATATTACCTCCTATATTAATATTATGTCAAAAGTGTGTTGTTTCATTTCTAGGTTCTTTAAGGCATCAATTTAATCATCTGTTCCTGGGGACAAGTCTTATCCCAATGTTCAGCCATCCAATCCAGTTATAATGACAGAGAGATTAGACATCATGGCCACACTTTAGCAACTCATCTTGATTCCATCAATTTTTATCATCACTGGAGGGAGAGGAAAAGGATACCAATAGTGTTAATTTAGCACTGCACATTTTCAACCATGTTTTTACTGAAAACTCTCCCAGCTCTAAGCAAGCTACATTAATATGAAGCTGCTTAGACTATTAGCCAAATAAATTATCTTAAATAAAACATTTATGCATTTCATTGTTGGATTTTTTTGAGATGCAGTGAAATAATTAGAAGCAGTGTTTTGTCTTTTTATAGCCCCTAGTTATTGTTGAAAATCTATTATTTATATGCATATATATGCATACATATAAATTTTAGATTTTGTCTATTTAGATATATCAAATACTTTTTTCTCAAGTTTTACAAGGTCTGTTTTGAAATCTGGGATTATTTTCCACATGCAATAAGTAATCATGTACTCATAAACATAAGCAATATTAGTATTCTTTTATATTAAAACAAATTCAAAATATAAAAAGGAAATATATTCCTTAATAAAAAATCACTATATTTTGGTGTCAATTTGGCATTGGGTCCTCATTTTGGACAAAATAATGTTGATGTGTCTGGAAACCAACCAACCAATCAACCAAAATACCCGATTATATTATTACTATTGGTTTTACTATAAACAATTGGTTCACTTTAACTTTTAATTTTAAAAATACATCTCTACATCTGCCCTGGACCAAATTTGTTCTGATTACTTCTTGGATACCTTCCCTAAGCTGGACTTCTGTTCAAATTTCATTTAACAGTCCTTGCATTTGCCTTGGAGAGTTTTCCATGCTTTTCCTCCATATCCAGTAGAAATCTTATTTGTTTTATTTATTGGCTTTGGTTCAGCTGATTCTCAAGCATTTTTTGTTCATAATTATTTGGTGTATCCACCAACAGCTTCTAGTGTAAAGTAAAAATCTAATTTATAGAAAAAATTTATGCTGCCTGCCTAAATAACAGTAAGTCTTCCTTATTATCCAGTCTTTTTACAATTATTTTACATTTTAATCTGTAACTAACATCACATATGTATTTTTTTTACTAGCATATTCAGTGCTTCATATTATTTCTGTAAATATTATAACTTTATGAAATGCCTTAATGCATCCTTTGCATAGTCTGGGGTTTTTTTTATTTATTTATGTGTGTGATAATCTTAATCTGATGTTTTTCTGCATTCAGTAATCTATTATGAGAGTAATTGCTGTAGCCAAATTTGAGTGTCCAGAAGAATTGGACAATATGTATGAATGGAGTAAATGTCAGTCATTTACATTTTAATTATGAAATATTAGTGCACAAGCCCCGTGTTGAATTGTGTGTCTTCTGAACCTAATTGCATCATGTAGTTAATATTGATTGCACTCTCGTTAGTGATATCAGAACACAGCCATTAGTTACTAAGTCAATTCTTTTTTTTTTGCTTCAGGGATGCTTGATGCCATAATCATGATTAAACACAACTTCCATCTGTTCTAGTCTTCACCAAGTTATATCTGACCCAAACAGAGTGTGGAATGATTCCAGACTCTATCACTTTGCTTGACTCAACATTTTTAGCTGTGGTAACTGTTTAATTTCATTTAAAAGTCTGGCAATAAAAGTCTTTCAGTTTTAAGAAGTGAAATAATTTCAAAAAACCTCACAAATGAAAGAGACAGCTGTTCAATGTAAGCAGAGATCACCAAGCATTGATTTCATCCCCATTAGATCATACCATGTTTTATGGTGTTATTTCACGTACTCATTATGTAATTTAATCATACAATACCTTGGGTTGGAAGGGACCTTTAAGATCATCTTGTTCCAACCCCTTCCACCCTCAGCAGGGGCACCTTCCACTAGACCAAGCTGCTCAGAGCCCCATCCAACCTGGCCTTGAACACTTCCAGGGATGGGGCATCCATAAATTCTCTGGGCTACCTGTGCCAGTGCCTCACCATCCTCAAAGCAAAGAATTTCTTCTTAATATATAATCTAAATCTTCCCTCTTCCAGTTTATAAGTGCTTCTCAAATATTTCACCTGTTTTGTTCCATTTATATTTTTATACCTCTTAACATCTCTGGAGCACTTTTTCCCTCTTCTTTGCTGCACTATAATTAGCTGCTGCTGTTGAAAAAAAATTGACTCTGCAATGTCTTCTGCCTTGTTCCTATGTGCGATGGTAACAATGACAATGCTGATGTTTAAATTCATAAAGCCTCCTATAAAGCTTCCCCCTTTTTCCTGCCATCCCCTAATAATGTTTGTTTATGTGGGGTTTTCTTATGGCTAATAAAACCCCCTTTCTTTTTCAGCCAAATGAATATCTCAAACCACTTGAGGTGGGTAGGTGTAGGATGGTAATGATTCATGATGGGAATATTGGTCCTGGGATGCAAAACAAGCTGCTAGAGAAGACTCTAGTTCTCACTGGTAGATGCAAATAATTGCAGTTATGAGGAAAATCCTTTTACTCTTTGGTATTTGATTGAGCCCGCCATCTCACAACTAAAAGTAAAACTTTCGTGTCATTAAAAGGAAACGAGCAAAGTTCAGAATCTTTGCATTTATGCTGTTCTGGGTGTAACAAGATTTTAAGCTATCAGCAGGGTAAAATAATTACAAGCAAATATCAATACATTACATTGATATTTTGGTTTGGTGTGGAAAGTGTACAGAGTTTTTTGTTTGGGTTCGTTTGTTTGGTTGCTTTTTTGTGTTTATTTAAACAGACAGAAATGACATCATGCACAAGAGGAAAAGGTACTTTAAGAGCATGTGAACCCATGAAAGTCATTTTGAAGTCTGTTATCTTCAGCCAGTTTTGCTCATTCAAGCTTCTAAACAAAACATGAAATTTCTTACAGATGCAAATGAAATTAGCCCACTCTGTGCTAAGTCAGGGAAGGCTGATATAAATGGTCAGATCAGTGAAAACTGAGGGGCAAAGCAGGACAAGAAACTTCAGTGGAAAGAAATGGAAGTCAGATGCCAAATATGAAGAATGAGAGACTTCATGTTGTTCCCAGAAAGTTTCAATCTCCATATCAATTTAGTAATTTATAGGAATTTGCATCTTAGATCAAATAAGTGAGCTAGTTTGCTTGGTTCCCTCCCTTTGAAAGTTTTCAGCTTAGATAACTCCTCCAGACAAGCATGGAAATTAAATCAATTAGCAGTTGATAGATGCTCTGTCTTCACATCCCTTGATTATAAGTGTGCTTGCAGTTACGCATTTAGAGTTTACATAAATATAATTCACACATTTATATATGTGCGAATGCATATGTATGTGTGTGAAAGAGACAAAGAGCAAACTCTTCACATAATCTTTATACTTTAATAAAATAAGGTTGCAGGAGCACTCTCCTGGCCTCTTTTTATCTCATAGACCACTGAAGCAGTGACTGGCTATTGATCAGACTGAGCTGACTCGCCCATTTCTGCATTGTCCAAAGTACAGTCTGAATTTTTGCTTTATTATTTTTTTTTTATCTCCCTCCCTTCAGCTGGATTTATCTCTTCAGCCTTTCTTTGTGAATTACTCTTGTAGGTACAGCTATTTATACAAGGAACTGCAGGAAGGGCAGAAAAGTGAATACCACATGGTGCTTAAATCAGGATTAGCACTTTACTATGTCAAGCTTTTGCAACCTCTGTATTTTCACAAGTTTATTACTGACAGAGACACTTAAGAGAGAAAAATTTTGCATCACAAATGTGAAAAAAAATCAGTAGAATGGCTTTAATAAACTGACAAACCATTCCCTGAAGTTTTTGTTGTATAAACTTTTAACTTAAAATGACAGCTCCAAGGTAAGAGAATGTTATAGTAATAAGATGTGAAGCAACTTTGGATGTTCTTTCCTTTTACATGCATGAAACACAGCATTTAATTAGAACTGTAATGATAAAATATGGGTTTGGATTTTATTTTATTGACTCTGCAATTATATTCACTTGTATTTAGGCTGTTTTTTCCTTTGTACTCCTTATGGTAATTCACCCAGGAAATCAGGTCTTTGCAAACAAAAGCAGGCATTGTTTCTGTTTGTGGGATTTGGATGAGCACATATTTAAATATGGAAATATAATATGGGGATAGGAAAACATTCTTTGCCAGTAAAGAACGTGGGAAATCCCCAGAACATATGGAAATCCTTATTTGATTAAAAAGCAATAGCTGTGTTTTATTAAGAGTAAACCAAGTAAAATCTGGTGCTTGGAAAGCTTTTGTCCTGTGTCTAGCTTCCACTGTTAACATCTGTAAATTTTCGGGGTTTGAATGCTAAAAGAAATAGACCACGTGCCAAACCAAGAATCTTCTTATTGAGGTCAGAAGAAGAGGCACAGTAGTTGTGTTGAACATGATAAAAACTAATTTCTAACCTAATTACTGCAGATATTCCATCTTTTGGCTTTTCTGAGAGCGTTGGAATAGACTCAGAATCTCTTACTGCTGTGAGATTTGCTGCCTGAGTCAAAACTGGGTTGTATGTTCTGGGCTTGGCACGAATATTCTCTCTTAAGGCACATGTTTTCCAGTTTAGAAGACAGTTCCCCAAAAATAAAATGCAGAATATGATCTCCCTGTAAAGAAACAGAAAAATAGTGAATAGAGGCAGTAGTAGAACAGGATTGCCTTTTCTCAGTCTGTGAAAACTTAATAAGAAAAAATCTGAGGCAGGCTGCCAACTGAGCTTAAAAAATGTGGTAATAACGAATAATAGCAATATAATAAAATGGACATATTGTGATCTGTATCATTATTTTGATGAGATGACTGATGCATGCAATGACTTCCTCTGCTGTCTGGTATTTTCTATCAGAGAGGTGACCTTTGCTAGACAGGCTGACAGCTTTATTGGAAGTGAATGTCTAAGCGCATATGTAATATTTTCTTCCATATGGTTGTAAACACACAATTATTCAATGTATTAAAATCAGTAAAAGAATCATGATCATGTTATCGTGGAGTTTCTTAACTGTTGAGAAACAGAAAAACAAATTTTTACAAGACCTTAAAGGAAAGATGTAGCTTACAGGACAAAAATTTTTAAAATACCACTCAGTTTGTGAGGGAAATCTGATAATACACACAGAAAAATTGTTCCTTACTAAATCATATTCATCACCTAAACAGTGAAGGGTCAGGCAGAACTTTAACGATTTCCTTTTGTTCTTACTAGTTGTTCAGGTACAGGGACAAGGTTGCTTCATAATTTCTGTAAAGCACGGTTCCTTTCTAGTTAATTATAACTCCTGGTTGGAGAGAGCTAAATAAAACAGTAGACATTAAAAAGATCCTCTTTTCTCATATAAACTACTGATAACAGGCAAGTGAATAGCTCCATAGGTGAACCACATCTGTTTGGGTTTGATTCCTAAATTTCATCAATATTTTTGCTTCAGTTATATCATCACGCCAGCATGTATCTGTGTTTTTCTATAAGCTGCAATTTGTTTATAGGAAGAATACACAATGCAAGCCATGCATAAAAATGAATGGATACATTTGGGGCAAATTTGAAAATTATTTGGGTTTGTTTATTTATTTATTAGCTATAGTCCCGAGTCATAGATATTTCAAATGTTCATAAGAGTGTTTTTGTTAGTAGGTACTCCACAGTGTACTACTATTAACTTGAAATACAAAAGTGCACTAAGAGCTGAAACACTTGAATATTCATTATTATTTGCCATCTAGACTATAAACAAGGTACGAATAAGTGGCTGCCAACATAAAAAAAACCATCTAATTATATATATCTAGTGAAAATAATTAACAGAATATGTTGGTTTAGATGGATGAAATCTAAACCTAAAAGCATATTTTAACTGTTGTCCCTGATGGGAAACAATTCTGTCCAAAGTTCAGGTGCCATTATCCATGGGGATAATAGAAGGCAGCAAGGTAGGTGTATCATGCATAGACATTCATATTTCAGCCTGTCAAGGCATCAGTGTGTGTTTGGCTTTCCTTTGCAAAATTATTCTTTCTGTCACTGCCCTGGAGCCAGTCTGTGTTTTATTTGTATGGAACACTGATAATTTATTCAGAGCTACTCTAGTTGACTATAAGGTTTGTTTTCACACCAACTACTTCACATGTTATGAATGGCAATGTACGGCCATTTATTGCTCTTACCTCAATTTCGGAAGGAACAATGTCTAAATTAAGAAAAATCCAAATATATGAATCATAAAAGCTTTTTCATTTTGATTTATTACTCTTTATTTCAGTTAATTGCTCAAATCTTCATTTAAGAGTAGCTATACTGACAATGTTTGGGACTAAACACGTCTTTTAAATGTAAAAATTTCTTCTTAGACCATTTACTACTGTAGATTACTTTCTATATTTTTCTTTAAATCTTTTGGTAATGTCATTCTGTTTGAGGATTCTTTTAAAAGGATCTGGTGGTAAAAGAGGCCAAGTGATCACCACAGATTATTTCCTGGGCTCTTCAGTGCTATGATTAACAAAATAAAATATAAATCTCACCTGATTTTAGTCTGGTTTTAGGTGGTTTGGGGGTGTTAACCTTCATTAAAATACTCTCAGTGAAGAGCAGCCACTGTGATCTCATAGGCTAGATCAGTAATTAGCAGAAAAATTAAGTGTAGTTTAATTCCATGTTTTGGGTTACAGTAGGAATTGTCACAGTACACCCGAACTCCATCCACATGGGTAAGCTTTGCTATTTAAATCACATTGAATGCTGTTAGGGTTTTACTACGTTTGAGGCAATATTTTTTTCAAACAGCTGCCTTCCTCCACTTCCCTGAGATCTCTTAATTTTCCAGAGTGCTGCTTCTTTGAATAACATAAATACAAAATGTTTAGGTATAATTTAAATTCCATAGAAATTAATTTATAAAGCTATTTAGGGGGCACACTCCTCTGGGTTTGATTGGAGTTGCTTGAGTATTTGCTGAATTTCTGTACCAGTGATAAGATATGGTCCCTTCCTGAGAATGTATGGAAAGAGAATTAGAGCATGGCAAGTTTGGAAATGTGCAGCTGGAGCTCGTGTAAAAGTTGGAATCTGTTAAGAACCTGTTGCCTGCTGCCTCAGTTGGTGTGAGGGTTTAGCATTGATTGTTCCAGTTTTCCAGATTACTTCTCACTCTTCTAAAGAAACAGGGAGAATAAAACATTTTTACAATTAATTTTAAATAGCTATGGCACATCTCCTCTCAGTTTCTTTATGATATTATTTATTGCATATAAATATAATTTATGTCTCTTTCTTCCTCTCTATCCTACTTATCTCTTTATATCTTTGGAGAGAAACACCTCTGTGAGGGAAGATCCTTTCTAAAGGAAAAGTTGTTACATTTTCTCATGTGTACAGACTCTCTGCACTTGCTGTAGGGTACCTCGAAAGTCTCTGCTTCCAGTACACAAATCTTAGTTTCGGTGGCCTGACCTTTTCTAGTGGAATAATATTCCTCCTGAGAATTCCCTACTAGATCTGCTACTGAACTCCATGAATATATGATCTTTCTTAATAGTGAAATGGGAGCTGAAACCTTTGGATCTAGCCAAGGCTTCGGGAAATTCTGAGTTTTGAGTAAGGCTTTGCTTAACAAACTGCCTTTAAACTCCAAAAATCGCAAAGTACTTCTTTGGTTTTGTGCCAGGAGCCTTGGCACCATGCTCAGCCGTGCCATTGATTTCCTGGTGTGTCATTATATCTCCAAAGGGTAGAGACAGAAATATCTTCATAATTTACTGCAGATAAAGGGCAGCAGACTCCCTGGCTCTTCTCTTAAACCTCTCAGCAAAAAGTTGCAGAGTCCCCACAGCTTCTTTGGATTCTCTCTTGTGGTACCTAGGCTTGTTCTGAGAAAGATGATCTATCCTAATATCTCCAGGATTTTGTAAATGCCAAAGAAAAAAGACCATATGAGCTGTTTTTTTCCCCCCAATAATTTCAGATTTTTTTTATACTTACCTTGAGCAGTCACTTGATCACACAATTTGACTTTCTGCCCATTAGATGGCCAGAGGTCCATGATATTGCTCTCTTATCCATGCATTAAGAACAATCATTTGTTTCCTGAAGCCTTTGGGAATCTCTAGAGCAAATTTATTTATTTTTTAAAACTTAACATCTGAAGTCCATTTTCTGTTATCTGTGAGCTGCACAGAGGAATAAAGTAGCTCTCCACAAAGACCAGTAATTCAGCACCACCCACACGAGGACAAAGGATATCCACCTTAGCAAGTACTAAAGAGCCAAGGCTACAGCAGATATTTGTACTATATTTTTAAATTAAAGTTTAGACCATGCTATAGAAAGAAAAAAAAAGTGGCAATTTCTGAATTTTCACCTGGTAATGAAAAAATTCTCTATTTTTATCCTTTTTCATGGGCTCTTATGGCAGTCAATCCAGCTAGTGCGGATATCAAATCACAGAATTGATGGAATATTTCTTACCAGACATTTATTCTGTATTTGTTCCAATAAATGAAGAGCAGTAATAAAATTAATAAAGAAAAGAGAATTACTCACAGATCATGGCACTTGCTGATATATTGTCTTATGTGAAGCTAACAGTACATGGAAACACTTTTAAATTTCTTCTAATAATCCAGTCCTGTTTGCAACAGCACCAGTTGATCATTTTTCTTTTATATTAACAGAATATGAACCAGGATTTTCCATTTAGTTTAGCTGCGAATCCTTTTTGCCAATGAACTACTTGTGTCTTAAAAAAATTTAAAAATTAGATCTCTATTTCAAAGTACTAGTTTTTAAAAGGAAAGGCAGACAAATAAAATATCAATGCACAAAGAATTGAGTAGATGTAGCCCTATAGAATGGTGCTACATTATATAAAAGTATTTTTATATAATTTTTATATAAAAGTATATAAAAATAATATAAAAGTAACAATATTAAAAAAAAAGAAGAATGTAAGTTTTATGGTTGTTGACATCTCTTTTACAATTTCATTCAATTCGGTTTTGGAACATAATGCAGAAATGCCTTAAGAATGCTGATAGTTTAGTTGGTATTTGTAATTGTACATGATAGAATGACCTGAGTTTCTACTATTTTGCTGTTTTCATTTCTACATGTCTGTTTTCCTTTTTTCTTTCCTTCTTTGTGATCCATTTTCTTTTATTTGCACTGCATTCAGGAAATAATTATTCTTTGTCAAAGGCTTGATTTGTATGTGTTTATTGAGCACTTATTCTTAATGTTAACCATTCTGACTAGTTTTGTGAGATTGTGAGCTTTACATGTAATCCTGCATAAAAACTTACACTCAGTCCTAATCTCTAAAATGGTAAAATACAAAAAAAAAACCCAAAAAACCAACAAACCAACAACCCCCAAAACAAACAAACAAAAACCCACAAAAACAAACAAACAAAAAAGTAGGAAAAAAGCTTTTTATGGGTTTAACTTAAGTCCAATTTGTTAAGAAAACATTTAATTTCCCTTTACCCTTTTTTGTTTTGATTTTGGATTTAATAAATGGCTCTGTTTTATTATGAAAGATGCAGGATGAACCCATTGTGAGTCTTCTGCTCTCTAGTTCTGTATTTAGAGTTAACACAATTTCTGAGAACAGAATTTTGCTCATTATTAAAAAAAAATTAAAAATGTAAATAATAAGGGCAAAAAAACCCCAGATAAAATTTGCAACCAACTAGATTTTTCCATTCCATAAATGTTTTGATTTCAGCCAATTCAAAATAATTCCATGCTGAAATTATGCAGAATAATACAATAGACACAAATAGATTTGTTTTTTCAGATGATCCATGTAGTCACCAATGATGTGTAAGAATCAAATGCTAATTCTTTATTCTGCATGACCACAGGTGCTCCAGACAAGGGATTGCTTTCTTCCACAACCTAGGTAAGTAGTCTAACCCCTGGGATCATGAACTCAATCTTCTTCTTGTTGGTCCAATGAATATTCAGTTATTTGTACAATTTTCTTTCAAGACGTGAGAGATTAGGTCAACATTGAGTATTGCGATGGTTCTGAGTAAAAACAGGAACATGTACTCCTCTTCCAGGGTTCAGAATATTAAGAATTTCACCAAAACTATTTTTTCTCCAAACCTCACAAAATTTTTACCTTAAAAATCCTTGAAACTGGTGGAGCATCCCCATGAGAACTTTGTATATCAACATGTCATGTTTTCTAAGTAAAACCAAACAAAACCCTTCAAGTTTCTACTTTATTCAAGAAAAAAAAAATACCGTCTTAACTATCTCAGAAATTTATGAAGATATAGAAATGACTGGGTTTTATTTTTTATTTTTCTCTTTTCCCCCCAGATCTTGTCATTAAAATAAGTGATAGAAATTTGACAGGTTATCAGAGCTATCCATAAAGAAATTCTTTATTGCTATAACATTCTACTATCTCGATAACTTTTTCATACATTATTAACCTTTTCTAGCATCCATCTGTCTTTGCTAAGGATGCCTAATTGAAAAAAAAATTCACACTTCCGAGAAACTCAAAGTACAAGATTAAAAAAAACAACAACAGAAAAGCCCCAAAACAACAACAAAAACCAAACTAAACACAAACCAAAAACCTGCCTGAAATATTAGACTTAATTTTATATAAAGGTGCAAAAGAGAATTTGTTTCTGAGAGTTGTAAGCAGACATGCTAATATTTCACACGCAAAATCCATTGACACTTTTTCTTGCAGTCTGGTATAGAGTGAATTATTGCTTGGAAAAATCTGCATTATTTTTAATGCTCTGTAACCATATATCTATCAACCATCTTCCAGCTCTGATGCTCAAACCAAAGCTAAGTGAACACAAAAGATATTTTTTAAAAGATGAACAGCTTTCTTTTGTATTAAATTGCATTAATTTTGCTCCACTGGGCTTTAAGTTCTGTTCCTTTAAATTGCTATGTAAAAAGGCACGTGAGCATGGGGCCATTGAGATTCGTTTCTGCTGATGTCAAAAGAATTTAAATGCAGGGAAATGGAACGAAATGCTGAAATATAGTAACATAAAATATAAATATAGAAATATAAACCACAAATATGCAAAATAGGTACATTAAACTCTATAAATCATAGTTAATTGGATGATGTTTGCTTTAATTTAATTAGATATGGCCCTCTGGCCCAATTCCCAGAAAATATTCTGGTTTTAAGGTAATTGTTTCTATAAAATACCAAAGTTATATTTCAGTTGTCACTGCAGCTGTTGTGGTTTGTAGGGTTAAACACGAGGAACTAGGAAAAAAAATGTAGGATTCCTATTGTTAGCTTTGGCTGGGAAGAATAATAATCCTGAGCTGAGAGAAGCAATTCCCATTGTCTTCCCTGGAGAATGAAACTCTGTATCATTCAAATGCTCTTTTTTATCCCAGAAATAGGTTTCAATTGAAAAAAGGAGTACACTGGTTAATATATTTTTTTTCATTTGTATTTCAATTTCCCATTGCCCTTAATCAGATCTTAAACTTTCTCAGACAGAAACTGTCTTTGTAAACAAAGCCCTAGTAATAATTATGCCTATAAAGAAAATTATATCTGAGAGTGTAAGCTGACAACAGATAAATTAAGGTTTTTTCTTTCTTTTTTTTCTTTCTCTCCTCGTCTTTATATGAAGCATCACTCCCATCCAGTGTACGTTAAAAAAGGATATTTTTCTGTTAGTTATAACTGGTGTAACGTGCATGTCCACTGAATGTAGGAGAATGAAGTTTCCCTGATATGAGAGAGCTGGCTCAAGTAGTTCAGTTCATGGATGAAGTAAAAAAAAGAACCTCACAGACTCACAAAACTGGTTTTTAACACTGGTCATGATCAAAGTGGAAACATCCCAAATAGACACAGATACAGCAGAGAGTAATATTTGAAGGGAAACACTTGTGAGTTAAACTGCGTGCATTATTGCTTTTTAAATACATTGGCATTTTGCAAGTAGAACTGAAATAATAAATTCAGAGAAAAAAAAATACATCTTATTTGAAACCTGGCAAAACCCCCTAAGCAATTATATGTTCTAAGGTGCATAATTTTTTCAGAACTTTTATTTGGCACCTGTGAAAGTGTGGGGTTGAATCAATATGGAAAACCATATTTAAAGAAAGAAACTTCAACAACAGAACAACACTCAAAGCAAAGAACAAGAGAGGGCATTCCATGATTACTAAGGGCTTCCAGTTATTGATTTTTGAACTTTATTTATTATTTAGAAATATATAACCATTCACACTGGTCTAGCACCTAAATATTAAGTACCTACAAGGGACATAAAAGCATTCAACCAGCCAGAAAAGTTAAAAAATGATGTGAAATAGAGAAAGATTCAGAACATTTGCAAATAAATATTCTTATTCTGAAATTCTAAGAGATACGGTCCAGTTCAAAATGATTAGCAGACAGAAATTTGTCAGAATTTAATCATGCAACAGTATTTTCTAAGGTGTTTTCCCTCACTTCCAGCTTGCACTCTCACTCTTCCAGAAGATTCACTCTTTTCAGATGATTTTGGTGTGAATGTAAATAACGACAAATCTGTTTACACTTGACATTTTGAATAATCCTTTTGTATTTCGCACAGGTGAAGGAAAACAAGATACAAGAGACTGTTGTAGCTGCAAAATTGAGCTATTAAATCTTCTGAGAATTTGTTTGGGGACAATTTCCCTCTTATATCTGACAACTGTTTCTAGAACCATTGTAGGAGCCGTATTGCTTTGTTTTTCCTTAAGATAATGCACAAAAGAATTTGTTTGTTTAAAAATTATTGTCGGCGTTTTCCTCTTCTCAGAAATATTTTGTGCATCTTCTTCTTAGGCGCAGCAAAATTCTGCTGTGAGAATCAGGCCATGTTTAAGAGCTTCCCTGGATAGAAGAAAGTTTCAACACCAGGACTTTGTTATGTCCCAAGAAAATTTCTAGAGGAATTGAAATTTTCTAGGTATGCATTTTTTTTCCCATCTAGAGTCATGTACACGTATTGCTCTTGAGGGATGTGTTTACAAAATATGATGGTTTTTGTTGGGTAAAGGCTGACACTGCTTTACTTCAGCAGTTGGTGGTTTTTTTCTTTTTTTTTTTCTTCATGAATAAAATAGCCCTTCCTAGCATTACTTATGTTATTATTTTGGCACAGTAAAACTAAAAAGCAGAAAAAGAAATCCCTTCAGCAGGCAGCTGCTGCTCCTTTGTGCTCCGTCTCACCTGGCTGATCTGCCCCGTGTCAGAACTCTGCCTCAGCTGCAGCTGTCTCTGACAGACACACACCTTGGAGGAGCTGAGAAGTGGAGAATTTGGGAAGAGTCTTTCCTAGACAGTGGCCCATTGTTGCATCAGGTCCCAGGAGGTTCTCAGTGTCAACTGAAATCTGGGTTGAAAGAGAAAGGTTTTGAAAAACTCTGGCTCATCCTACTTTAATTCCTTTGGCAATGATGATTTTTTGTATATTGTTGCTTTTATATGATAAAGATCCTGCTAGCAAAGCAGTAATAGTCTAATAGTTGTCCAATTATTGTTAGGTAATTTTCCCCATGTATTCTGCCCCGTTGGAGTTGGCCCAGGGCTTCTTTGCCCCATTTCTTATTGTGTTTTTTTAGATTCCGGTTGCAAAACAAAATGTCCTTGTTGGAGGTTTTCTTCTTGAAAATAAGACTGAGCAGTATTTCAGGAATGTGTTAGAAGATTAGCTTACTGTTCTAAAATGTAAAGGGAAAAGGGCAGGAAAAGCACTAGAAGCTACAACCATGTATTAGTAGTCTACAAAGTCACAAATTACAAAAAATGTATAGAAAGCAAAAATCTTTAGGCATCAAGGGAGAAAGCAATGGCTCTGTTTTTCCAGGTGATACCCAGTGAAAAGCAGCCTCTGCCCAGCTCTGTCTTTACAGCAACACAACAAAGAAATGGTCCTTGGTTACTGTGCACAGTCAAGTGTTCTGTGCTGTGCACCTGGTGTAAGTACAGTCTTTGGTGTTGACATCAACATTGAGTTGAACATCTTGAGTTCAGACTTAATTTTAATGTTCTCCTAGGGTTTTTATTTCACTTAAATTAGCTTGGGAAAGCTTTTTTGCAAAACTTTGTTCTGGACTGATTGTCCACTACTAAAACTTCATGGTCTTCTCTAAAAATCAGTCCTCTTCTTAAGGAAAAACCTTTTTTTTTTTTTAATGGATGCATAGAGCTACTGAAAAGTGATGTCTCCATCCATCTGGAAGAGAATGCTGGTGTTTTGAAGTAGTTCCTGTGTTTAGGCTGAGGCTTACCAGCACTACCTTTAGAAGGTATGACAGAAATGATGTTGATTTGTTTTAGAAACCAGACTCAATCCCTGCATCATCCCCTGCCCTGCTTGTTGAAACAGAGGCAGATGAAAGTGATGGCAGTCAGTTGTACCAGAGTGCTGCAGACACTGATGTATATTTAGCATGCTGCCCACATGGTTCTGGAAGGAGACCTGTGGCTTTGGTTTTTGCCTTAGGTTTGTCCAGTCTTGTTGCAAGACAGAATTCTCCCTGTGAAGTCTGAGCAGAGTAGGAATTTATATTTACAATTTCATTGAAGAATGCAACCTTTTTGAAGAGGGCTGCATTAGATAAAAAAAAAAAAAAGTGTTTTATAGGTATTCTTTGACTATTGACTTGGATTATTCTAGTGCAATGCCAGCTTCCAACCTTATAAAAGGTCAAAGCTATTATAGATTGATCCATTTAATCTCCTACTGAGAAAAATGGGAAGACTTCAATGACTTCACAGGGAGCTTAGCTGGCGTAGCAAAGTCTTCCTGAGAAGTACTGTGTGACCTAGTTGAAATCCACCAATTATACTATATTTTGCTGCAAGGTCTGGGTAAGGTCACAGTTATACAAATTCTCTAAGTGCATGTTCCTACAATTCAGATTGCGCCAAGTTAACGCTGGTTCAACAAAATCTAAAGCAATAACAAGAATGGTAATCATTTTATCTTGTTCATCAACAAAGAGGATTTTATTTTGATTTAACTTCTTGTTCCACAGTAGTAGTCATTGGCATTAGAATTTGATTTTGGTCCCACAAGTGCATAAATATGTAAGTAAAGTAAATGATTTTAAGCATTTCTTGAAAAGAGTTGAAATGAGGCTCTGGTACAATCACTCTTACAAATATGCTCATGTCCTAACTTCTCCATTATTCTCCAAGCATCCTCAAGTGATGATCACTTGTAAATGATCAGCTCTGGTTTTCTGTTTCAGACTAGTGTTTTTCTTGATTCAAGGGCCACGGAAAATTTGGCATTCCATCTTTTTTTCTTAAGACTGTGTGAGATATCTTTGATTTACTCCTTTCTGAGGGCATCCCTGCCTGGCAATAAATACATATATCTCTGGTTTAATGCTATTTCTCCCCTTGGGTGTCTTTCAAAAGCTTTTAACTACAAGGGGTTTTGCTGAAGTAATCCATCAATGCTAGTAAGACCTCATTCAAGTTGTGGAGGCCAGTATGTAATAAAGTGACTGGCTCTCAAGGATGTTAAAAGAACATTTACCATGCATAAAGCCATGTCTGTTTCTCACAGGGATGTTCATCTAGGTTTGACAATTTTAATAAGGAAAGCCACAGAGAGTTTGGAAATGTTTCCCTGATTTTTCCTAACAGTTGGGAAAGAGTTTGGATGTGGATAAAAGCATGTACTTTAGTTGGAGAGAATGAAAATGGAAGCCAATAGGAAAACAAAGAAACAAAACCCTAGAACAACAACAAAAAAACCACCCAACTCCAGCACAACCCCACCCTCCACAAAAAGAGAAACCAAACACTTTTTTGATATTTTCTGCAAAAGAATCAATTATTAATGCAACTACGAAATTAGAAGCTTTTCTTTCCCTTCAACTGATGTGAAGACAGAAGGAAAAGCCAAGCAGGCAGGGAAATTCATAGTTTTCTCCATCTGCCAGTACTCTTTCTTATTTTTCAGGTTTTGAATCAAATAGTAAACTCTTATAGAATCAGACAATGAATTACTATATATTTTAAATAGTAATAAAAAAATTTGATACTGTAGTGTTAATGTGGAAATAGTTCATAGCTTTCTGAATGGTTCTGAAGGGATTAATTATTGCATCCCTGGAGTCAGGCTATAAAGCAGCTAAAGTGGAAATCTGAAAATGATAAATAGTATTTTGCATGTTCACCCTGCTTCATTCATAGCACATGCTTTATTTACCTTACTTTATTCCTATACTATGTGGCCATTTTGCCCTGGATATTTATGTGCAGCTTGATGTATGAGTATATTACCATTATTATTATTATAATAAAAGAACACTTTGCAGTTATTTCGCAGCAAGACGGAACACCTGAATAAAGGGATAGATCTTCCAAGGCAATAAAATATTTCATTATAAGTAACTTGCAGGTATACAAATGCTTGGCTTTCATAGCTATTGCTTCTGGAGAGGCTGAGGTGCACTGCCATTACATCTTAAAACTTAGTGCCAGGCTGCAGCTAACGCCAAGGCCGTTGATACATCAACATTCTTTACTGCAGCTGTGCTTCTGCTGTATGCTTTTTGTTTGTTCCCATGCTGAATAAAAGCCTGCAGACCGAGTTGCCCTATAATTCTGGATAATTGGGTTATCCATTCCAAACCCCTTGGATGGTGGGAGGAAATAATCGCTGCGCCTGTATGAATTGGGAAGGTGCCATTCCACTGAAAACCAAGGTGAGACAATTTGTTTCTGGAATACCAGGGAGAACTGAACTGCTGCAGAATAAATGCCTTTTTGAGATAAAACTAGACTAAACAGCTTTAAGCTTCCCTTTACTTCTTGGTGCCTGCAGTTCTGAACATTTTAATTGAGGCTTGTCTTTTGTTCCACATAAAAGAAAGCTTTGTCCATCTGTTTGAAGTGAAATGTTATTTTGTTTAAAAGAACCCATTTTAACAATTGAACTAATAATTAATTATTTTAAAAGCATTTGGGCCTATCCTGAGTTGGTGTAAAATCAATATTAAGTTAATTAGAACAATACATGAGAAAATAATCTAATAATTTACTTCTTCCACCACACAATTTATGCAAGGGCCAGCATTTAACATTTTCCTAAGATAAACAACACCATTTTGTTTATCATACAAGTGATTTTACCTGTCCTTTTTGATCTGTGAGATGTAAAGCTTTAGGAACTAATTAAAAGCGTTGGCCTTGGACATGATGTTTCTGCTTTATTTTCTCTTCCTTCAAAATATGAATATATTCAAGCTTTTAAAAATTTGGTCATAGCTATTCCAGACTACAATTCACAAATCTAAATACCAGATATTGCTAAACTATATCTACTTTAATTTCTTAAAATTCAAGTATCTCTAAACTTTACTAAATGTCAAAGAATTCAGTACACAGACAACACTACTAGGATTTAAAGCTGAACATTTAAATTTTGGCTTTATTAATAAAACATTCTAGCACCAAACAGCAGAATATGTTTTCTCTTCAGTTATCAGATGTCCAAGGAAAATGATGAATTCTGAAGAAAGCAAGATGATGTTGTCACAGTTTTCAATAAAAGACAAATACTTTAGGGAATATGTTTCTATTTCCTGTCTGATAATGACTAAGCCATACAGAATATAATGAGCTATTTATGGATATATGAAGTTACAGCTGCAGTCATTGAGGACATTTCCTTAAATGTGAGCTCTCTAATATTATGCATAACTGATCATAATCTATAAAATCTTAGGCTGAGTGAGTTTTTCTTTGGAGTTGGTCAATACAATCTTTTCTGTTGAATACTACTGACTATAAGCAGCTTGAGAAATATGGAATCAGCAAATGCTTACTGCATGTAAGAAGAGCAAAACCATAAGTAAGGGAAAAAAATGATGCAAGTTTCATTAATTCAAGAGTAATCAATAGATAACCAGTGAGTTTAAAGAGGTTAACACTAATGCATAGCATTTACTTTGTAGAAATGAATGTCTGGAAAATATACTGTGCCTGAATATATAATAATATATATCTATAATAAAATGAGAACCTTGAATGGCATTACCTCTCAGCTGATGACAATACAGGGTGCTTAATTAAACTATTTGTCTGTCAGGAAGGAGTGATAAATGGAGACATTTTAAATAACTTTTATGCAAGTCTCAGGAAATATATATTTGAGAAAATAAGAGTGAAATATAAAAATACAGAAAGGTGCACCATCTCTTAGTAAAAAATACTCTTCATTCAAAAAAATTCCAAAATGTTTAAATAAAAAACCTTAAGAATTAGAGCTATTCAAAATAAGATTAATAGAGAGAACAAGGGTTTTTCTAGCACCTCATGACAATTACCAACCACTTGCAGTGCTGTTCACAGATCCAACACATGCATTTCATTGTCTCTTGACTTGCACAAAATGCTTTCCATGAGCTTTGCCTGGCCTCAGCCTGCTTGGCCTGGTGGCCTTGACCTTGATGGACCAGTGGTAGCACTTCAGCTGATGCCTACTTTTGCAGTCAGTGAGAACTGGCAGCAGTCAGATCTCAAGTTCCAAAGTCTGTTTTGAAAGAAAAATCATCGAGAATTATGGAAACTGATCTGTGGCAGAGAGCACAAACTCAGGATTTCTCTCTCATTTGGAAATGCAGAGCTTCTGGAGGTAGTTTCAGGAGTTTTTGAAAGTAAGTTGTTTTACTTCTTATTTTAGCCTATTTAGCAACTGGAAAGGAATAGCTCAGCAAGAAGAGGAACGGCAGAAATGGAGATATTAAACAGAACACAAAAATGAGTATGGTGTTCTATGTGTGTGTGTATTTAAATGCAATCAAAGCTCCTGTCTAGCTGAATGGTTCAAAATATCTGCAGATCAAAAGAAAATTCTACTTTTTTTGTGGCATCCCAGAGCCAGGGAGGAGCAGAAGTGTTGCACTGGCAGCTGGAAAACTTGTCCCTTCTATCAGGAAACTTTCTCTAATGCAATGCTTCTTCCTTGCCACAGCTTCTCTCTGATCTTCCCGTCACAAGAACCAAGGAACACTTTGATCCTCTGCTGAAATCCCGTACTTTGATTCTGTGCTAATCTCACAGCTCCAAAATGCATGTTTTCCCACCATGTGGCCCGACACTGTGCTGTGCCTCTGTAAGAGTCACTTGATCCAAGTTATCGCATCTCATGGAAATTAAAAACGGCACCGCTTTAAAACAGAACAGAACAAACAAAATGCCAAGGACTGGTTTTATTTTTATGTAAATAATGGACAAGACTAGAATGCAGCCTGTTTCGTTTCTGTTTAAGGGTATGATTGTCTGCAGGATGTGCTAGTAGAAAGCCTGTGGAGCTGATCAGAGGATTAGCTTTTACGCCAGCTGTTGCTACTGAGTAAGAGAAAGCCAGTTCTAATTCAGCACCTTTCTCCATCACCTGAAGCACCTGTGTTCTTCAAACTGGCTGCTCAGTTCCATTTTTATTGAAATTCAAGGAAGCTTCCTGGAATATTAGGTTTTAAAATACCTGTATTCATGGAGCTGTCTGATTATTTCTTCCTGAAATGATATAGACTAGTTTATCACTTCATCCTGAACCATAACAAAAATTTATAAAGAATGGGATGTCTAGAAATAATTTATTTTGAAAGAACAAATTTTCTTCCTTTCTGACAGCTGAGCTGGAAAACTTTTGCTGAAAATCAGCAAATTAATGGTCAAAACTAATTTATACTCTCTTGACTAAAAATTTTAAATGCCTTTCCAGTATAATTTTTTCTTTGACTACATTCTTTTAAGTAGCAAGAAATACTTAAATAATCTCTTACATAAGCTTTTAAATTAGTATACTCTTTCAAAGTCTATACATCTTGCTCTTATCCTGTATGGAGCAGATGAGCCCGAATTCTTGTACTATAAAGTAACTTCAAGTGAATTAATTACTGAAAATTCAGGAACACAAGCTGATAGAATATTAATCTGAGAGAGGGCAAAATGTTAGCTACTTGGGTAGAGAGACTGAAGAGACAAAGATGGACATGAAAATTTGGTGGCTGAGAGGTTGAGGGAGACTCTGTCTGCTCTCAAAAAATAACTATCTTGGTCAGGTTAGCAGTGACTTTTGCAGTAACTTGGAGAATCTTAGTGAGGATACTGAATTGGGGATGGCCATTCCTAAACCTTAACAATATATATGGGAGGATGATGAACAGTGTTAAAGTTGGATGGTATCTGCATGTTCTTGATTTATAAACAAATGCCTTTAAAACTGTTTTGTCTATTATTTACTTGTTGAAATATCTGGACTGCTTATAAAGTAAATCACCAGAGTAGCACCAGTTTGGGAAATATTGCTATGATATTTCAAATTTCAAAACTAGTATTAGGGGAAGAAACCCCCAGTATTGGTTTCAACGTCTGTGTCAATACTGAAAAAGGGAGGCAGTGAAATAGAACTGGGATATTGAATTATAGACATATTTTCACTTGTCACATTCTTAAGTAATACTAGTGACCTTTCTTTGTAAGGATGTCACTAAAATTTCTAGAAACCAGTCCAGGCAAGGCTCATGAACCACAGTTTCCTCACTCCTGTTTTCAGCTGCTTCCCGAATGGATAAAGTATATCTGACATTTCCAACCTACTAAGCTTAAATCTGACTCTCTTAGTGATATTTCAATGTTACCACACATTTCTGCTTTGCCTCATTCCTACAGGGTTCCTACAGCTTGCTGCTAACTGGAGTCCACAGATCTGTAATGCAGTCATAGTTTGCTGTTTTCATCCCCACCCCACCACCCCCCAAATAAAAAAGCATAGCATCATCATTATTGCAAGAAACCTTTAAGATCATCAAGTCCAATCACCAATCCACTGCCTCTGTAATCCCCAAACCACTGAATCACATCACCCGGCGCCAGATCCAGATTCTTTTTGAACACCTCCAGGGATGGTGACTTCCCTGGGCAACCTATTCCAATGCCTGGGCACCCTAAATTGAATTTTTTTCCTAATATCTAATCAGATCTATTCTGTCTAAGCTATGATTACTTCATAGAATGCATACTTCCCTAATACTTGTTGATTTCCTTATGGAGAATAATTCCCCATGTAAGGAATCCGGAGAAATCAAGTTCCTATGGATTTTTGCCTCGTGACCAAGTCCTGTGTGCTCCAAACTGCAACTGAGAATTCCTTATGTACAAGATTTATAGTTTCTTTGTTAGCTCCTCTCCTTTGATAAACAAACCAGAAAAAAATACCTTTTGCATGTTTCAAAACTCTATAGAAATTGAGATATTTTGAAAAACTAACTCTTTTCTCTCAAACTAGACTTAAGCATAACAGTAATTTCAGAACAGAAAGGTGTGGAAAGACTGATTGCCAACTGAGTAGTGTGATGGAATGTTTTTATCCTGGACTAATTTTTGTTTTCATGTATGTGGAATAGTCTTGCTGATTTCAAAACCTGGAAAATAGCCATGGGATTTAGCTTCCTTATCTCCAAATTTAAGTTTATTGCAGAGGATGAAAAATGGCATTTCAATGCAAATACTCAGCAAAACATGGGAAAGTAATTTTAATTTAATAAGCAAATTATTTTCCTATTAATTAAATGTGTATTGATTGTTGCAAGAGCAATTATTGCGTTTAGCAAGTGTGAGAGAGATTAATCTAGTTGCAATCTAATTAATTTAGAATTGCATGGGCAAAACAAATACATAATTGGAAGGAACTGCATTTCTAGCGAGCTAAGGATTTATTAATGAAAAATGTTCTGATTGTATGAGTACTTATAGAATTCAGGGAATAACAGTTTTTAAAAACTTCTAGTTTATCATCTCTCCAGAAAAGAATAGACAGAGGACACGAGAGAGGTACCAGCCTTGCTCATAGGCTGTGTTAGAAATATTTATGTTAAATTAATAAAACTCAGTTTTCTTACCACCAAAAGACAGGAATCCTGTCATATAAAAAAGAACAAAACTTCTACATTTGTAGTAGATGGAGAAAGGAGAAAATAATTAAAGAGCTGCCATTAAAACACGATGTTCCCTCTTGCAGTGTAGGGGCTGTGTGGCAAAGAAAAGCAAAAGGCAGCTGGGATCCAGTCTGCTGGAGGACCTGTGGATGTGAGAAGCCTGAATAAAACAACCCACTGAGTAAATTTGTGGGACGAGGATGAATGGCCCCTTTCCCCTCTACACACACACAGACCGCTCATGAAAAGCCTTACACTGTATTTCCTAAAAGTTATTAAATCAAAATGGTTTCCCTGACAGGGCTGAGTGATTTTTATACAGGGATTTTGGAGGAGATGGACCATAAATTTTAGCAATGCTGGGCAGTATTTTATAGCTCTATGGGCCAAATGAGGTTTGTGGGTCATTCTGAAGCCGTTGCTAGCTAAACAAGCAAGCAATGTGTTTACTTCTGTTGTCATTAAAGGAAAAAGGACTGATGAGAGGTGTCTCACAAGATGCTTAGCAAAATTTGATGGAGCATTATATTTAGAGCAAAACAAAAACAATCAGTCAGGGAGAAAGGATAAATTAATCTTGTGCTGCAAGATCAGGCAGAAGGGTCTTCAAATGTCATTTAGTTCAGAAGAGCTGTAGTTAAGCATTTAAACTTTTTCAGGTGTACTCAGAACAGAACTAGTATTATAGGATGGAAATTTTATTTTCTTGGTAGAATTAAGCTAGTTTTCTGCCATCAGATGCAGTAGAAACAGAAATGTAGAAAAAGTAGATGTAAATAAGAAGAAGAAAAGAATTTTTAGAAAATTCAAGCATATTAATGAAAAAAATTGCTTTTTTTTCAGATACATGGTATGGAGAAACAATGTATCTTTGTGAAAGATTAAATATAATAGATAATAATTTGGACAATAGTTTGCTGTGTCTGAATCCTGAGAAAAATGTTTTCACAATTTCATTTTCATTAGCGTTTTAAAGTCAATATCAGTTCATAAATCTTTCCAAAATATTTCACAGAAAATTGTTAGCCCTATTATCAGCTGTTGCTAGAGACTGAAATAGTTCATGCATCAAACATTGACACAAAGTTTTGCTCATTACAGCAAAAAACTGTTTAAAGAAGCTACAACCTCAGAAACCTCCTTGAAGAACTTTAGACTGTGTATCAAACTGCTGAGGTTAATTAGAAACTCATTCTTCAGTCACCTCAGGCCAGGGGAGAAACAAGGCTAAGGGAAAGGAATGCATCCACAAGAGACCCAAAAGCAACAGAGACTCTTTCCTGTCTGTTTTGGGGTGGAGGAGACCAAAACCACAGGTTTGCACAGATGCCCCCAGAACGAGGAGGAGGGAGGAGGTTTCAGGTGTGTGGTGTAACTTCTGGTCAGAGGCAGTGAACACCCATCCTCCCTTACACAAACCAGCCCAGCTGTGAAACCCCACAGGCGACATCCACAGGACATTGCCATGAGGGGCAGAAGAGGAGGTGCCATCATCCATCAAAGACCCCCAAAGTGCTTCCCTGAAGCTTTGCACCACAGCCCTGCAGTGATGCAACAAACCCAGAGGCTGTTGTAAGAGACAATGGAAAACTCCCCCAACCAGGGAGGCACCTGGGCTTTCCTACCTGGGCTGAGTGTATATTAACCCTTTAGATTCTGTGCTTTTTGGTGGGACCTTCACCACCAAGAAGACTGGAGAGCATCAATGGAGCATCATCAGGATTCTTGGATGGTGATATTCCCTTTATTCTCCCTTTGTCACTCTCTTTCTGTCCACCCCACCTATTTTCTGTTTCTTTCTTTTCTCTCGCTCTCTCTCTCTCTCTCATACTTACTACCAAATAAAACCCACACTCTTTATATTGCATGTGGTCTCGTTTGCACCTTAATTCAGGCAGAGGCATTTCTAAGAACCTTTAAAACCGGACCTTGACAGCTTTCTCTCAGAATAGAGTAAAATGGCTTGTCCAGGATTGAGTGGATCAATAGTGTCATTGGTGAGCAAATCCTCTGAACTTGTTTTAGTTCTTTGCTTTTGTTACTAATCTGTTTCCCATCAATTTCTGTGGATAAGACAATTCAAAGCCAGTCAAATAACTGTGAATGTCATCTCTGCTTCTTCTTTTTACTCTCTTCCAACACATTTATTTTGCTAAATAGAACGAGACTCCATCTGTCTCCATTTGTTTGAGTTCTCTCTACTTGATACTCCTCCTGATTAAATATTCCAGGTCATAGGCTTGCAGCAGATTACTGGTTTCTTTCCTCTGACTTTCTCCCCATTCACAGCTCCAGTGCTGTGAGAGCAGGGGGCAATTAGTAACTTTCTGCAGCAGCTCTTCCATCCACCGAAGACACAGACTGTGCATTACTGGCTTTTAGAGTGAGAAACTCAGTAGTGTCCCCTGACCTATCACTCTTGTGTCAGTGAAAGAAGCTGAAACAGCTGTTTCTCAGAGGACAGCAAATGTATCAAGAAAACACTTTGTTGATATAGCCCCTGCACCTAGACGTGGCAAATAAAGGCTATTTGGGGTTGTCAAATGTATAATAACTTGTGTGTAGAGATTTGTAAAAAGCAAAGTTTGTTCTGCACAACTTCAATCTTTTCACTGCGTAGGGCTTAGGAAAAGTTGGTGCTCTTTTAGGTCAAGGAGATGTGATTTGCAATGTTTTCACTTAGAACAAACTTTGTGAAGGATGGTAGGATCCCTCTGCTCTGACACTTGCTGCTCTTCCCTTTGCTGCAAATTTTTTCCCAGTTTCTTCTTCTTCTGTTTGTTCTTTTTTGTTGTTGTTTATTAAGCTAAAACTTTTAAATTACTCAAAATTTACACGCTTTTCCAGGTATGGGCAGAGAGTGGTGGGCTTGCCAACAAATGTTATACGTGCGGTTTCTTGGATTTGTGTACTTCAGAAGTCAAATCAAGAGGAGGAACAGAAGGCAGTGCCTTTCAAATAGCTGTATTTTCATTTTTCTATTCCTTATTGGGATACTCCTAGTATAAGTCAGACCTCAGAGCCATTTTCTTCCTTTCTTGTTTAAATGCATTCCCATCTCTGGTCAAGGCAACACTTGCACCAGGAAAGAGCAATATTCAATGGGTGAGAAACCCAGAAGCAAACCCCTCAACATTCCAAATTTATGTATTTGTACAAAAGTGGATGAGTAAGAGGGAATACCCAGGAAAAGTACTGAATTCTAAAAATACTGCAAAGTATTAACCTTGGGTGATGCGCTATTAATGATTAAATATGGAGTATTCACAATATATTTCATTGAAAAACAAGAAAGGGATCGTATGAGTGTCTGTTTTCAGGGAAAATGTTTCAGTGATGGAAACGATATTTGAAATTTTGGGTATGTGTATGAATAACAAGTTTTATGAAACTCCCTCTCAAACCTGATTGATCCTGTATGATACAGTAAAGTGATAAAAATGCATGTTGAATATCTGTCCATCTGCAAAAATACAGATGCAATTTCTGTATAATTAAAAAAACCCTCTTAAATCTGTTAAGACAGGAGCAGTTTATTTGATTCATTTGTGGTTTTGCAAGCAAAAAGAATTGCAAAATTAGAGACAGTGATATGTGCATTTTACAGTAGGAATAGCTTATAAGAAACTGTTCTTTAGTATGTAGGTAGTCATATTTTAGCTAATAATGACCAGGAGATGTATTTCCATTTCTAGTTTCTTGTAGGCAGAGTAGAACGCTGTGAACCAAGGTCATTATATCCTAGAATACAGAGTACAGGAATTCAGCCTCATTCATCTGGGAGTTCTTATAAAACAGCTATTGACAAATGTGGAAACTTTAACCTTAAGAGAAAAAGTGAGATAAACTGTGTCTTGAGGTAAAGACAGTTTAACATGGAGGCAAACCAAAACAAACCAAGGAGTGAATTCACCACTTCCCATGGGCAGGCAGGTGTTCAGCCATCCTGGAAAAGCAGAGCTCCTTCACATCTAGTAGTGACTTAGAGAGATAAGAGATAAGCCCATCACCTTTCAAGACTTCCTTGAATAAAGCATATTACAATTAGGAAAGCTCTCTAAAGTAGCAGAGCCTATAAATCCCGAAGGATTCCTCTGTTTGGGAGAACAGCTGAATGCACAGAAATTTCAAAACACATGGATGGTAGAATAGAGCTCAAAAGATGTCGTGCTGAACCGAGCATGTCATGCATAGCAGAGCAATTCTAACCTGATGGGCCCCACAGCCTGGGAGCCATAACAAGTGTGCAGCTGCCAAGGAACAGTGAAAAGGCATATGGCAATGGTTTTGGATCTCCCAATTTAGAAATGGCCAGTCTTGCCTGTCGTTTTATCTGATAGCATGGGAAGCATTTGCAGGATTCAGTCTGTGTCTCAAAAATTATACTTTGATGAACTTTGATTTCTTTTTTTTTCCTCCCTTACTACAGTTATTCTAATTCTCTTGTTGAATGTAATCTCATGAGGCTACAAACTGTAATGTGCAGTTGAAGTGTGTTCTGACTCACAGAGTTAAATTCTGGTTTTTCACCACCAGAAGTCAGTGTGCTGCTCTGGCACTTGAAGCTTTTGGGGCTGTACGGCAGATACAGTGATGAACTGATAAATAAAATGGGAAAATCCTTCAAAGTGTGGAGGGCAGACAGAATATACATGGGTTTTTTTGAAATATGTTTACTTAAATAGAAGCTCACAGCATTTCATTTTGATGCAGAAATTCCTGGATGTATTTGTTTGGGGTTGTTTGGTTTGTGGTTTTTAGCAACGTGTTCAACTGTACAGAGTAATTTTGTATTGTATCCTTCTCAGAAAACAGTTTAGATAAGAAACAGAAAACATCAATATTTCATGTGTAGCTGTCACTGAATATTTGTGCAGCTTGTCTAAAGGGTACAAAATAGTGAACTTAGGAAAAACATGAAAATACCTAGAAAGATGCTGTGGTAAGCAATGCAAAATATGTTACTTATAATCAAAAAAAAATACATGAAGCAGAATAAAGCAGACAGAATTTTATATTTGTAACTGAATATAACTGCAGTTCAAATAATAATATTAGTGTTTTGGAAAATAAATGTGTGAAAGATACACTGTTAGTGAAATATGTAGGATAAGGAGTGTATCTATCTGTATTTACTCTAAGAACATCATACCTATACAGTAAAAGGCATTATCTAAACCTGTGTTTTAGGGTTTAATTTTAACTATTAGAGTGGGGGAGTAACTTTTAGGTATGCCTCAAAATGATTTTACAAAAATACATCAGCTAGGTAACCTTTTGTCCTACAACTTACAAATAAAGCGTAAGAACAAATGAGTTGTAAGAACAAATAAGGTCTATTGTTTCCTATAATTAAGGTCCTCATTCCTACAAGAAAAACCAAAAGTCTTTTTAATTTCTCCATTCTAGAGGCTGTATTAGAAATTATTACTCTAACACACATTCTTTTAGGTGAAACCTCATTTTTTGAGATAACTTTCTACACTCTAAATGTGATCTGTAGTCTCTTCAGTTGACTTTAGCAGCCACCAGAAGAGCAACCCACATCCTGGTGGCACCACACCCTGCCACAGAGCCCATCACTATTTAAAGCTCCCATTTAGGCTGGTATGGTTGTGGATGATGGCTTTTTAATGCTCTAGTCCATCACCAACATCCAGAGCTGATTTTTTTTTTTTTAATATTCAGTTATGCTTTTTAGCAGAGCTATCTGCTGACTTCAAATTTGCTTCTGACATGCAACATGAACAAGGGAGAGTGTTTGTGATATCTTCTGCCAAACAAGTAGTTTTGAAAATAGATGCTGACTGGATGGGCAGTGCAACTAACAGATGGTCTTGTAACATGTTCTTTTGAATCATTAAAAAAGAAAAATAGATTCACTCGAGCTTTTTTTTTTCGCTCAGCAGACAGGCTCTACGACAAACAATAGAATCCTGCTGGTTCCTTCGTCAATTGTAAAAATACATTGTGTGTCTCTGGAAGACAAGGAGAAAGACAAATTTCCCAGGAAAAAGAGCCTGTAGGTGATATGTGCTCTCTTAGTACAACTCAGTGTTCCTGAGAAGGGCTGCTGAAAATCATAGCCAGCGGTACACCTATGCTATTGAAATACTGTGTTGTTGCCTTTTCTTTATCTGCTGTTTTTAAAACAGTGATTATTCCTAATCACACCCTGCACACAATTAATTATTGTCAGGTGACAGATGGCAAAAGAGTTTGAAAACCAATCTCTTTATATATATATTTTTTGGGGGGTATGCTTACATTTTCTATTATTTACTGCTTTTTCAGCCTTCAAAAATAGAACTAATATAAACCCACAATCTTTTCTTTTTAAAACTTCAATCTCAATTGCTATTCATAGCCTGTGGCATTAAAGCTAGCCATTTTGTAGCAAACAGGATGGTAATATTTGTGAATCAGCAAAAAAAGGAACATATGAAAATACCTGAACCCCAATTTTCCCATTCTGTACCCATGACGCGACCACGAAGCAATAGCCTTCTGCAAGTGTCTGATATTCTGTGTTTTGGGAATGCTTTCTTTCCACTTTGCACAAGTGCCAGCAAGACCTTCAGTGACAAATTAAGTTGTTCATCTGTGTGCTGCTTCATGAAGTCTTTGCTAAATAAGCTTGTTCGGTTATTTAAGTGTGCTCAGACCTGGGGTCATGTTTGCCAAGACTCAATTTCTCGGTTATTTCTCAGTTAATTATTTAACTATGGTTTAAGGAACGCAGAATTTAGGCTTTTACTTTTATAGGCTTCTATTTTTGATAGAAGTAGGACTTTTCTAAACTTTTTGAGTATGAAGATGGCATCTAGGCTTTAGCAAACAGGACTTTTAATGAAATTCAAACTGATCCTAAGGAGCTGGGTACATTCAGCTGATAAAATCATTTATTTGTTAGTGGGTTATTAAAGATGTCATTTGCTAGGGTGAAAGGGCCCTTAAAAGGCACTATTTTAACAAGCCCACCCTATTTCTTTTCAGACTGAGTTAGTGATCTTCATCCATGTATCAGCATAAATGTAACACACGGCGTGATGTCGGTATTGATTGGCAGACTTGGCGTGTGAAGCTATTACAGGCACGCAGTGAATTTCCCTTTCAGAAACTGATTGGCATCTTTGCAGACATAAGCAGCTTGATGAGGGCTAATGTGAGAAGGGATGAGGTCCCAGCAGCTGTCCTTGATGATATAGGTGTATATATCTATTGATTTCCAAATGGGAACAGCAATGTCAGTGTGCTGTACGTGTGCTCTGCGTAGCAGATGAGGCACCACATTCTCTAGGGGAGATGCAAGTCTCTTCCCCAATTACTCATTCATTTTCTACAGGTTTCTTACTTGGTTCTGGAAACTAATTCTGATAGTGAAATGCTTGGGAGTGTAAACTCAAGAAAAAATTTCACCTTCAGGCAGTAGCAACTTCAGAAGGTACTGGAGATGTGCTTAGAACTTAATACTCAAAGCAGAGGTGTAAATATGAATAATTTTCTATGAAAAGATCCAGATGCTACAAAAATGAAAGCTGCATCTCAATGTCAATTTGGTTTATTTTGTTTCCTTAAGAAAAGAAAAAAATAAGGTGTTTTAGTTAAGTCCCTAAGTTCTGAAATTAAAATGATTGAAATTTTTTGTGTGTGTTCAAAGACTGCCTCTCTTTCTGAAAGTTCTTTGCATCTTTTAGGCGGATGCAAAATATAAAAATGAAGTAAAATAACCATTTTAATTTTTGAAAATTATTGTTTTATAATAAATTATTGTTTCTCTCACATTGCAAACTGGGAAAATATAATTCTGTAAAAATCCATGACTTCTCAATTAAAAAAAAAAAAAATTCACTGGGCTTCTTCCACTTCCCCCCCTTCCCAGCTTTCTTTATAGTAATAACAATTGCATTATAGTTATTACTATAACATATACTGGTATCTGTCATATCCCCATTGTAAAAATGAAAATAACCCAGAGTTTGTACTTCAGAATAGATAAATCCCACTGGCATAGTTATGCAGATATGCTGCAAATACTCAGATTGGGCTTTAACAAGGCCTTTCAAAGTTTAGCTGGTTTCTAAACATTAATTCACCATCCCAGCATTACAGGTTAGTACAGATGTGGGGTTTTTTCCTATCACAACCTATGTCTTTACCCTGTTTTCTACATCTGTCTGGCACATAAAGTATCAATGACTTTGACATAACAACTACATACTTCTATTTCATCATGAATTTCATAATTGTTTTGAAGGAGCAAAACTGTGCTAGCTAAGAGTCCACAAAATAAATCCTCCAATACTACATTAGATTCAGCTCCCCTGTCTTTGTCTGAAGCTTATCATTTCTCCTTCAAGTTAAAGCTATTTCTTGCAGAGTAGAGAGGGGCAAAACCCAAAACAAAACCTATATACAAAGATAATAAAAGCCCTAATTACTAATCAGGGAGAAGATACTCTTGAAGGAGATATCAGTGAAGAATAAATATTGTGCAATTATAAATGCACTAAAAAATAGTGTGTAAATAATTTAAGGAGAAAAGGAAACCAGTGCTAGATGGTTGATCAAGGACATTAATGATTTTTGTATTTTTCTTAAATATAATGGAAGTAATGTTAACATTTATCCAAAACATTTTTTTTCTTTTAGTGCTAGTTTGAACTGAGTTCAGTACCTTATATGTTGTACAAAATATATGCCATTAACCTTTGTCACTTACTAGAAAATCAAAATAATTTTTATTCTTCTCACAATCTGTGCCCAATAATAGTGTGCTACAGAAGTTTGCATATTACAGGCTTGGCCCCATTTCAGATGATTGACCCTAAAGAACTTTGCTCTGATGTATAATTTACCTAAGAACTTTCTACCACTGGTTTTGTGAAAAACTGTAACATCAATACTCAGATGACTCATTTTTTTCCAGAATTTCAGAATATTTTAACCTTTAAAGTAGCAGGGACTCTAATGCTTTTTAAAAAATAAAAAAATTTGCTAATGATTCAGATCTTTTATTCTTACGGTAAAGTGGTTTAAATTATTAGGAGACATATGTGAGATTAGGATACAATGTGAGAAAATTGTGAAGAAAAAGAACATACCCAAGAGGCAACTCACTATTTGCTGAAAGTAACTAATGGGACAAATAAGACATTTCAGAGCATCTTATGCTATTCTAGAGACAGCTCAGTTATCTGAATGTCATGTTAGTGCCAAGCTAACATCTTATCCTCACTTTTACAAAGCTCAGTTTTGACTTGGGCTGTGCTACAAGTTGGAAAGAAGAAAGGCATCTAGTCTTGCCATAACTGGGTTTGGAGGAGTTTTTTTGGGTTTGATTTTAACCCATAAAATCCACCCTGCCTCTTTCAGCTCTACCATCCCACGCTGTGCACGTCATCTTGGTGGAGTAAAGGAATATTTAAGGGGTTGGGATGGCTCCTGTCATATCTCAGAGCAATTTGTGGTAGAGTAAGAGTAGCAGAGCGCTCTGGGAGATCCTGCAATACTTTAATAATAATAAATAATAAAGATAAGATGGCACAAATTGTTTTCAGCTTTGATTATTGTTTCTGTTGGCAGTCTGGGAAATTAATATTCTTTCTATTCTGTGTTCTACCCACATGTTTGGAAGTTCTGCCTCTGTGATGCACTGGTGACTTTTGAAAGGGGAAGCTATCACTACTCTATTTACCACCAGATTTTCTGCCAGTTTTGCAAAATGAGGTTCAAAGTCATATATGATGAACTTCTTTAGGTACTCCCACAGCATCTATTTAAACATAGAGGTAAAATCTCTTGTGAACCTTTGCAAAGGTTGATTCTGATTTCAAAATATGTGTTACAATCCATGAATTTACCCTCCGACTCATTTCAGTTCTCCTCTATGAAGCACAGACTTGTTTTCACAAGTCGAATTATGTTTTTAAAATATTTATTTTACTCCAAATCCATCCCTCAAAATACCCCACTTTCTAACATTTATGCTGAAATAGAACATATTGTGCAATATAGTGCTAGAGTGCTGGAAAACTGTACTTTTATTTCTTACAGAAAAAAACCCCATGATTATCTTCATGGAAAGAAATATTGTAATAATCTTATGATCATGTTTTTTCATTGCTTAGTGTCTGTCCACATTTTATTCTTTTTCTTTCACCTTAATCCATTAATTTTAATTTTGTTACATTCTTATTAAGAAGATGAGAGATTGCAATGAGAGATTACTCACTGCTATGTTGTCCGTATCAGTAAAATGACAAACATAATGTCTGTCTGAATGCTCAATAACTTATCCAACCTGTGCTCCTGCTAAATGACAGAATGTATATTCAGTTTACACCTCACAGTTTTTGTATCAACTAAGGCAGAAGTCCCCCAGATAACAGCTTCATTCACTACCTAACCCTAATTTATCCCTTGAGCACTGTCCATCCTACACAAAATGCTTAATTAAGCAACCATACACAAATTACTTAATTAAGTCATTAAAAATTGTATCAAAATGCATACAGGCAGGGAGGGCACAGGGAATTAAAAAAGCAAAGTCAGTGTTAATTCTTGCATTTCTTCATTTTTCAGTCCTTGACTTTGCAGATTAATGATGTTTTACAGATTTTTACATGTAACTCTCTATGTTTGTTTGAAAGTAAATTGGAAGCAGCTCCACACTGGCTGTTGGGGAGGACAGCAGTGCCATTTAGAAGGGTAAAGGCAACAGCTCAGACCATTTCCATTCAGCTCATGAGATTTATAAGTAGCAGAATTTTCAAATTGTCACCTTTCATGAAAATCAGTCACAAAAGGAAGATATGGCAGGTATTTTCCTGAGGGTTTCTGTGTATTATTTGCTGATAGGAAATTGCACTCTCTAATTACTGCAATATATATTCCAGATTTTCTGTATATTCAGTCATTTCTTCCTTTTGTTCCAACTCTGGGTAGCCTAAGCTCTGTGAGTCTTCTCAAGTCCTGAATTCCTGTTCCACTCCCTAACAGATAAGACTATTAATTTTATTAGTATTAATTGTAAGGCTGTTGATTTTAACATGAATTTCCTCTGCCTTCTAATATTGTTGTCTGACCATGACAATGCATGCCAGGTGTGCAGCCCGATGTTGACTTCAAAAGGCTCTGACAGGGGTAAGACCAGACTCCAAATGAATGGTAGATGTGACAGTATATGAATATATGGACAATATATATGGGCAGGAAGGTAATTCCTGTTTTATTTACAAAAGTATTTTTACAAAAAGTATATTTTTATTACAGTAAAGTGCAATTTTGTGAATGTCTGTTTATCAGTATGGAGTCTGTAATAAACAGACTGTGGTGGGATGGCGGAGATTTCAGGGAATTTATAATCCAAGAAAAACACACCTGCATGCACTGTTGTGGCACTGCTGGGAGCATCAGTACAGGACATGTCAGAGAGATTTGGGCATTGTTATGGTTTAGCACAGTTTGACTTTGAAGAAAAATATAGAATATTCCCTGTCAGGACCTTGGAGTTGTTTCGATGGGGACGGGCACATATCAGAGCATGCTTTAGCTATTGGCATGCTGTTCGACCACTGAGAAAGGACTTTGGAAGCACACATATAAAGCTGGGATTGTCCAGGCCAAGGCTCTTCCCTTCAGGGACAGCCAAACAGGTCGTGCCCCTGCTCCCCCCTTCTCCCCATCGGCTGCTTGTTATAAATGCACAGTATATAGTTGGCTTTTCGCAAATATTAAAATGAATACTGTATGTAGGAAGATTGTACTGTATTTTCTTTATTAATAGAATTTAGAAATGTGATGAGTATTTTAGTGTGAGAACACTGGAGAAGTAATTAAACTTCTGTTATCAAGTATCTTGTCCAAGCGAAAATGTCCAGAACCCCAGGAGAAGAATTTATGGGCCTGTGTTATCAGATGGAATGGAGACATCACTGGATGGAGTGGGGGGGGGAGCTGGACTAAACAAAGGGATTCTTACTCCAAAGAATTGTTTGAATCATGCATGTGAATTTTAAATATGCATCAAGCAGATGTTTTTAAAGGGAAAACTTTTGTTAAAACATGTGCTGGCTGGTTCTGTGCCAGGCACCCTCGGCCAAGAAAATGTATTTTGCTTTTATCTCTCCTAATTGTCTATTTTCTTAATTTTTTTATTAAACTTCTAAATTTTTCTAAAAAGGTGAACCTCGTTTTTCACAAGCTGAGCATCCAGCGAACTTTTAAAGCCAGCCCCAAGCCAGCTGGGCCGGGACTGTCCCTGGGGTCCCCGGGAGCAGCCTGAGCATGAATTCAGCCCATGATGTGAGATCCAAAGGGTGGGCAGGAGGCATTGATCAGCACTTATGATCCCTGACTGTCTGGCAGCTCTGAGCTCCCACCTCTTCAGCCTCCTCCTCCAGCCTGGCCTTGGGCAAAACCTGATATCATAAGCTGCTCCAGCCAGCTGAGGCTGAGAGAGAACCTGGGCAAGATTTAACCCTTTTCCTAGCAAGATGAAGCTTTCAGACTCCAATCTTTTTCCCTGTGAGAGAGGAAAGGACAGATTGATTTGAAACATAGAGCAACAGCATGATAAGAAGTCAGTGGAAGAAGTGATAAGATTATTGGATGAGGGGATAGAAGAAGTGGACATTACCGAACTTCTCTAAATGTAAACCATGGAGACTGAAGTAAATATTCCTTTAAACCATAGAAAGATACATATTTTGGGGAGGTGATTGTTTAGATTTATGTGTGGACTCTGAGCAAGGTGCTGTGATGACAAAGGGAAATTGATTTTATGAGATGCTTGGACAGAGATTGAGATAAGTGGTCCTCCTGTCAGTGAAGAAGCGAGAAGATATTTCTGTTCACTGAGACAAAGAATCCTTTGCTTTTGAAGTGGTTCACCTTTAAAAACCAACACCCCAGCTTGCAGTGTTTGAGTTTGTGACCCATTGAGCAGCCTGGGAAGCTGCTAGATGGGAGAAGTCATGGAAGCAGGGTTTTCCTACTGGGCAGCTGTTTGTGTGACAGTTCAGACCCACATGAGAACCTTTCCAAGTAGTCTGTAGGATCCATGGGGCATTTGAGGGACTCTTCTCCCAGAATGGTGAAAGATTATGTTTAAATGGTAAAACTGACTGAAAATCATGGTTTTGTCTCTCTGTGTTGGTTGGGGGAAGTGAACAATTGGTGAGGAAAAAGAAGGAGTTTAAAGTTTCAGTTTCCAATTTTCTTTTTTTTTTAATTTCCTTTTCATTCTTTAGTGCGTAAAATAAACCCTGTGTGTAACTATCAAGTTTAGGCCTGTTGTGCTTTTTATTTTCTCCTGGTCAAGTCCCACAAAGAGCAAAGGTGCAACCACTACAGGCATAAAGTGGAATATTTTATATCCTTTCCAAAAAAAATTCTGTAATTCTTGTATTCTTCATAACACTTCGTAAACGTTCATGTATTAAAAATAATATATATATATATATATATATATATATTTTATGCCCTTCTATGTGCATTTGAATTATTTTGCCACTTTTTAATTCTGCCTTTGAAGCACATTATCTGACCTGGCTGTCCAGTAAAATTATAGTTTAAATGAAAGCCCTGGTAGTTTTTTCCATGGATCCCTGCAGGCTTTCAGCTAGAACTGAATGTGCTCATTGCAAGGTGCAAATGCTGTGTAGTCCATCAACACAGCGACATTGGGAGCTGTTTTTATTTTAAGTCCTACTTTAAACAAATTGTTACACTTGATTTAGACTCTATTGAATCAATGTTTGTAATCAATATCAGAATTTTCTCTGAAAATGGTCTGTAACATACTCAGGAGTAGAATAAATGTCTGCATGAATAGGCAATAGCCTGAAACTCCTAAAGGAAGAGACATGGCTTGACAGGATAACATTAAAAGAAAATTGAATCTAATTGCAATAATTATGATGTCAACAAAATATTTTTAGATCTAGCTTTTCACTGAAGTAGTCCAAAATGTTGGAGGGAGGAAAGACAACATTTTTTTGTTTAAAATAATTATTGTTTTCCTGACCTATGTCTTGCTTTGTAGATTTTGAAGTATGTAATAGCCCTCAGGGGGGACAGTGCTGCTCTTGAAAGTGTGAGTCTGAGGCCTGTAGAGATCTTGAAAGGAGTGAAAGACAGATGCCTCTTTGTACATTTGACTGTAATGCTGTTTAAAAGAAAATGCAATGTTTAAACGATCCCTGGTTGTCTTTTTGACATATTCTGATTGTAGCCAGCTCTGCAGGGAGATTTAGCTGTCTCTCCTGTCACATGGAAGACTGGGAACTATATGGAAGTTAACAGAAGCCACGGATGAAATTTGCTTCCACAATTACACGATGAGTTCTGTTCAAAAGAAAATATTGCATTCCATTTTCACTTTGAAAATGAAATTTCCATTCTGTTCCCGTCATGCCAGGCTGCTCTGGCAACCTCCCAGCTGGAGGCTGTTACCAAGGAGAGCAAGTGAAAAATACTGACCCCAGAAATGGTCAAAAGCTTGGGACACCGAGAACGTGAAAGTAAATACAATTCAAGGATATTTAAAATGTAATGAGTCCTAGGGGCTAAACCTGAGGTTAAACCTTCGATTTCCAACGGGTGTATGAGAGGAAGTTTTCATAACAGTGAGAATTATTCTGTACTTTGCCCTAGCTAAGATCCAGGACACTTGCTTCCTTGCACAGGAGTACAAAGACAGCACAAAATTTTTATCTCTGCAGCTTGTACTGGTGATGCCACACTTCCAAGGTGTTGTAATAACAAAAGTATAACCTACATTTCCTTTTTTGTATGTTGCATGTTAGCTGTGTGTTAATTGGCTGAAGAATTTTCATTTCTGCTCTTCAGTTGTGAACAAAATGGACGAAAAAGGATGTTTGGTGTTTTTAGATGTCTGTTTCAAGACTAAGGATGAATGAATGGGACACCCACCTCAGAAAGTCCCTGAGCTGCTCACCACTGTGGTCTGTGTAGTCCCAAAAGAAAAAGTATCTCTAAAACCTCACTCTGTTCTTGTGTTCTCACTCCAAGCAGCTCCTGCTGGTTGGGTGTGTACATGCTAATTTATATCTGCTTCTCAAGGTCACAGCAGAGATGTACATAGAAAAATATGTACTTACTTATGCAGTTAAAAGAATGGAAATCTAATTATATGGTTAAAATTATATAGTTAAAAGTGTTTCTATCTCCGTCTTTTAAAGGTACATTTCTTTGCAATTTTTTACATCATTATTAATGGCAATATTGAGTTGATATTGCTTACAGTATTGTAGACAGGTATTTTTTTATCTCAAATATGCTAAAGTCACCAATATAGTTTAGAACTTCATGTATTTTAGCTCAAGTTTTATACAAAATTTCTTTCCTTCAGAAGATGAATTTTACACAGTGGCCACGATGTGGCCATTTATTGAAACTTTATTAAAATTAAATTTTACGCAGTGGCCATTGTCGTCAAGGGCAAAAAGAAAACAATTTTCTAGTGAGGAAGGCAATGAATTATAAGAACAGCTAAGGGCAGGATGGAAGAAAGACTATTAGTAAACTCACAAAGAAATTTGTGCTGTGTGTCTCACCATTCAGAAGAATTGCATCAGTCACCATGCACATTCCTGTTACCTAATAATTAATGATTAATTAGCCTCATCTAACCTACCATCTTCAACATTTGACTCAACATTTTGTGGTTTTTACAGAAGAAATTTGAGACACAAGAAAAAAAAATCAAAATGATTTCCATCAGCCAAGATTGTCAGCTGCTAATTTTTTTAATGCAAAGAGGTTGATCTGACTGTAAGATGGGACTTTTCTGCATTAATTATAAGGCAGGTTAAATAATGTCTGTTTTAGAATGGGTGCAGTCTTTAGCTTGTTGGAAAGCAGAGGCTCCAATTTTGTCTGTAAATGAAAGGAACTTGTATTTGCCAATTAAATCAAGCAGCTGTTTCACAGACAATATTGCTAATAGCTACCAACTAAACTCCAAGCTGTTACTCTGGATTGTTTAATGAACTGCTTTTAATACATAGTAAATGTTAACCTCAGTATCTCAATCTACTGAGCAAGAAGGGAGGGATATTTAAAGACACCTCTCTCCAAAATCCTGTAGCATTTAGGAACTTTCTGTGCTAATAAAGCACAGGAATTTGAGACTCTTTCTTACACTATTTATAAGAATCCTGGAGAGAATCGTGCTGCCTAAATTGTTTTTGACAGTGCATGACAAAATTACCGTGTTCTGATGCTACACAGTGACTGTAATCTTTTCTCCTAAGGAGGTATTTTAGGCATGCCATGCAAACTTGCTGCTCCTCTTCTTCACTGTAAACTGCACGACACTGATGATGAAATCAAAATGCATCTCACATTGGGCACGCCAATGTATGCAGCAGTCTTGTGTGACAAATGAGGAAAGGAATTGAAAACAGTGCATGGATTTTGGCAAGAAATATTCAAAACCTCGGGAATTCTGTCTTGAATATATATATTTTTTTTGCATGTAAGGCATAGTCTCTGGTATTTGTTTTCCTCAGAAGGCCTTCTCTACCCTCTCAGCTCTTCTCTGAGCATAAGCATGATAAACAAGGCATCAAAGCTATCTAACACTAAAAATAACTGGTTCAGAGAGAAACTGTGAGCTGCTAAAACTGCACACCAGGAGAGCATCCTTAGTCCATTTCTTGTTAATGTCATGTTAAGAAAGTCTAAATGTCTTGATTGACCCTACCTTCTTTCTACTAACACTGTCATATCAACCTAAGCTGCAATTAGTCTTGCTTGCCATATTTCTATGGCAAAACTTGGCTTTAACCATGCAGAATCTAGAAGTAAATGGCTTTTTTTTTTCTTTCTTTCCCAATTTAAAATCTCAAACAATTGAACAACAGTGAAAAAAATTAAAAGCTTTAATTTTTCTTTTTTCTTGTTATCTCCATCTTGGACATCCACTAAAAGTAGCAGAGAATGAAAAATATAAATATTTCTTAGAACCTGCTGCATTTTCTGTCCTTATTTCCAGATGTAAGCTTACATCTGTCACTAAAAAGAGAGGAAACACAAAAAAAAGGAAGGAAGAATAAGGGAGATTTTCAAAGACCGGTTGCAATCAGCAATTTTTTTTGTTTTTTGTTACTATTTTATAAGTAAAACAGACCAGAAAAATTACATTTATAAGTTGGGGGGTGGTGGTAGTGGGGAAACAGTCACAAACCAAACATACAAACACCAGAGATGCAAATTCTGACTTTACAGATGGCTGTTTTTCTTAATTATATGGATAACAGTTTAGTAATACCTAATTGGTCATGCTTGACAAGTAATAGCAGTTTTTCCAAGACAAACAAATGTTCACATTTTTCATACTTAATCAGGGAGTTTATGTGCAAAAATGACCAAATGTATCATCTATTCTAAGCCTTCTATGTTATTTTGTAATAAACCACCATCTGTACTTTGATTTTACAGAATCTGTGTGTGATGACCACAGAATTTAATTATATTGAAAATAGGTTTCGGGAAAAAACTAGATTTTTTTTAAAAAAATATTTTTTATTTAGTTAAACTAAAAAAGCTCACTTCATTATTTTAGAAATCTCCCCAAAGCAAATTTATTTTGCTTTTATATGACAAGTAGTGCCCTGAACACCCAATAACTGCCCTAATCTCTCTTTCCTGTGTCTTCCAAACTCAGATTTTTCTTGATAAGTGCATTCAACTTGTGAAAATGTGTATTTCTTTTTGTGCTGTATATTTACATATTGGTTGCTTGTTTTCTGAGCTATGTAACTTTTAGTCAATAAGTTTGTCCATTATGGTTAAGATATTAGTTTGTCAATTTATATATTTTATTGTCTAGTTACTTGTCAGAACTCTTCATATTTTGTTCTAGTGAGCAAATATGCCTGACATAACTATTCTTTACTAACTTTATTTGGTGTGCAGCTCCAAAATACATGAATGGAATTTCTGGATTTTGTCTGTGACTAATACAAGTAAGGTATTAAATAAATAAATAAATAAATAAATAAATTTAATAATTAATTCAAGAATTTTTTAAAAATGGCAAGTAAATAATAATTTTAATATTCTTACGTAATTTAAAACGTTTTGGCATCCCTGTGGATCTCCAAAGACTGTGGAGGTACAAGATGCTTCACCATGGGCTGCACCAGGGACTGCAGGAGAATCTCTGCTCCAGCAGCTGGAGCACCTCCTCTCCTTCCATCTCCACTGACCTTGGTGTCTGCAGAGTTTCTCTCACTTGTTCTCACCCTGCTCTTCTCTGGCTTCAATTACTGCTGTGCAATAACTTTTTTCCCCCTTCTTAAATATGTTACCACAGAGGCTTTACCACTCTTTCTGACTGGCCCAGCCTTGACCAGCAGAGGGTTGGTCTTGGAGATGCCAGGGATTGGCTCTGCCAGACATGGAGGAAGCTTCCAGCAGCTTCTCACAGAAGTCACCCCTGTAGCCTCACTGCTACCAAAGCCTGGCCACACAAACCCAATTCATTAACCTTTTTTCCTGAGCCCTCTGGCCTAAGTTCTGCTCTGTAGGTTGCTTTGAACGTGCTGCACTCCAGAGCAATTTCACCATCTACTCTTCCTGCTTTCAGGAAGAGCAGATCATTAACTGTGATAGATGTTAACAAGATCCCGTGTGATTAAAATTTGTGGTGAGTATAGTGTCCCAAATGGGCATAGTCTTGGCCTGAATGGTCTTGAGAATGCAATTGTTCTCCCCTGTCATGAGATAATTTAAGCTGATTCAGATAGCAGGAAAAGGCAAAATCACAGCAGAAAGTTTAACCGTATTATAAGATTTGGGGAAACTTCCCAGTTCAGCTGAGTTTAGACAAGCAGTACGGGCTACTCAAGAGCATCTGCTTGTGCATCTCATCTCTTACAGATTTGCTATTTTAGTAATTGTGGATATGAAGAAAAGATGAACACTATCATTGGAGTATTCACAAAATACTTAAGATTATAGAAGGAGGTTTATTGTTCTGTACTGCTGTAGATTTTTTAATCTTTTCCCCCTTTTCCTTTGGTTGGTTACTGGTTTGCTGTTAGAATTGGGTTGGATTGGATGGCTATTTATGATATTCCAACACTTTTGCTTCCAATCTCAGCTTGGATCAGGGAGTATAAATATGTGCAAAATGGAAATTGGCTGACAAAAAGATAAGTCTTTTGATTTGCCTGTTTTCTTGAAAATTTTTAGGGTTCAGCATGGATTTGTTTCAAGTTATGGGCTAGGTTTTGTGCCAATTTTTATTGCATGAAAATTTTATTGCATTTTTCTTGTTGATGTATGAATAAAAATAAAATGTGGAATGGGATATTGTAAGAAAATATGCAACAATATAAACACAGAATATATAAAGGTAAACATATACCAAAAATTTAAAGCAAATACTTTATTCCTTATACTGGGCAAAAACCTTGTAGAATTTTTATATATATGCGTTGAACTTTCATAATGTGAAATTCAGCTTTTTCCAAATAAAAACCAAAGGAGTAAATAAATATTAGCATAACATGAAAATAAAAGTAAAGCAGAAAGGAAAAAATCTGGTACAGGTTATGTGCCATATGCATATCATAGTTCATATGTTGTCTGAAACTCATGAAGATAATTAATCTTTTCTTCACACTTAAGTTGGATTTCAAATTTACAGCCGTCATTTTCAAGTGTTCATTGTATTCCATGAGTAACTTGAAAGAGGTTGAAACAATTTAATCTTATCACTTTGAGTCTTTGTGCATAGGCACACTGTTCCCAAGTGGATTAAAACCATTGAACATCATTTAGATAGTTATCAAAACTCAAAACACAGAGGAAAATGCCAGAGGAGAAAGCCAAAAGCATTGTTGTGCTAACATACACCAGAAAAGCTTGAACATGATTAGCTTGATAGAGATTGAACAGATAACTTGAATAGTTGGATAGCATGAGATTTCATAAGTAAAGGAAATGAGAGTGATTAATATCTGTCATGGTTTGGAGAGGTGAATTCTCTTTAACACATTTGTTAGTATTTTTTTATGATCTCGTGTTTACACAAATGTCAATGGTAACTTCTCCAAACCATTTGAGATTTGTGGTACTCTTTCATGAGATTTTGATCAAAATATTACCACCGTAAAATAATTACAAACCTATCTTAAGTGCATTTTTCCATGGGGATTTTAACAGGAAATCTTCCTCCAAGAATGTGTTCCCAGTTAGATCCTTCAACAGTCTGTTCTTAGCCCCATTATATGCACCTTGCACACTGATTTAAATATATCTATATAAAATTAATTACAGGTAATGTTTATTCATCACACTGAAATCAATGCTACAATAAATAAAAATAAGTATGCACCAGCTGAACTATATTCTTTGGTAATATAGATACAATTAAACTATATGATCAAAATCCAAATATCTTAAAACATTTACAAGCAGTCATTTTTGTGTGTAGGGGCAGTTATAAAAATAAATGAGTTAAGATATTATGTATTTATGTGTATGTGAGTAATCATCTGATATATATTTAATGAAATAAGATGTAGCTAACTCTGACAACCTTTAGGAGTACAAACAGGGGCTGTTCAGGTGGAAAATAACAGATAAAGGTATTTTATTGTATGTGACAGATAAGAAAATGACTAAAGGGTTCATGAAGGTCCAACATCCACAGTCTTGAAACGAGATGGCAAAATTATAAAAGAGAATTATAGGAAAAACCTTTAAAGCCTGGAGAGAAAAAAAAAAAAACACCTTAGTGCTTAGATCTGTTTATTATTGCAAAAGGTTGTGTTTAGCCTTGATCAGCAAATACAAATATTGACATCCTATTGGGTGGAAACTTCTTGAGGAAGTTTCTAACAGTCAGGGTTGGAGAGCACAGTGATGAAAAACTTAACAAGGTCTATGGATGATCCGCTTTTTGGGAGATGACTTTAGCTAAATTAAAACTAGAAATCAACACTTATTTATCCACAGTGAGAAAGACTAGTCTGGAATAAACCAGAAATTTGCTAGAACATTTTGAACTCTTCATGACCTAGCTTATTTCTAAAATATAGTCTCGAGGTCAAATAGAATTTGTCAGATATATAGAAAATGTTGTGTGATGCACCTGAGTGATGTTAAGGTTTTCAAGTCCCAACTGATGATTATTCTGAGATGGTAAACTGAAAACAACACAAAACCTCATTATGCAATTTTGTGAAAACATTATATAAGAAGGAAGCACAGATATACTCAGAAGGTAAACAAGATATAATAGGCTTCTGTTTTTCTCATGAACTTTGAAAAATAGTGAAAGAAGTATGTTAGAAGCACAAAGTGAAGGTAAAACTGCAGTTTGGAATCAAAATTGTACTGAGCACAAAAAAAACCCCAAATCCTTAAGTCTGGAATGGAAGTAAGAATGAAACACTCTAGGTTAGTAATAAATTATATTTTGCAATGTGCAAGTCTATATGAATTTGAAATGCATTTTTGTTTCCTTGAAGAGGACTCTTATTTTCCAGCTTGTTGTTTGATAAAGCTATTTATACAAAAGGTCTTTGGTACTTAAGTATCCTAAGTATTGATTTGACAGAAATAAATAAGAACTGAAGTTTTTAAAATAGAAAATTTCTTGAGACAAGTAATATAAAAAATGCAGTCACAGACTCTACATTCTTGCCATCTATGCTTGTCCCTGGCAATCTTAGAGAATAAAGAACGAGATCCTGTTTGGAGCCCCTCAGAGGTGCAGAATAAAGTCCCACACCACAGAAAGGTGGTGCCAGACAAGCTGCCAATTCTACAGCAGCAGACCAGAGCTCACAGACCTGTCTGTGAGATGTTCATGGAGTGATTTGAGCTGACAGGAAATCATCAAGCAGGGTTAAGTGTCCCTGATTTCATCAGTAGCATTCAACTAATTCAACATGGTCATCTTTCTTACCAAAAAAAAAAAAAAAATCTACAGAAAAGATATTGATTGTACTTGCGTTAAATACATGCTGAAACTAGGCAAAGTCCACATAAAAATGCAGGAGAGATTTTCCTCATGGAGCTTTGTCCCTCAGTTGTTGACTGAGTGCCACTCACTGAAAGAAGTGAGTCTGCACTCCATCGCATTTAAGCAGTCTTTCACAGTCTTCATCATTTCATCAGAGAAAAGAGCAGCAGTCACTGCCTTTGATCTGTTCATACTGGCCTCACTGTTACTCCTGTTGCTGGTCATATTTCTATTCCCTTTATGTTTTATTTTGAAATATTTGAATTTATCTGCAGAATCAGAAGCTTCACAGACGGCAATGATTCCCAAACCAGCCCAGTGGTCAGAGTGATCTCCAGAAGATCTCTCTGACCCAAACCTCCTCCAGCTCCATTACAAAGCTAACAGCCCCTGCCTTCAGCAGCTGAGGATTCTCAGCAGTGTTTCATCCTGCTTTCTGAATCAGGAACTTTGTAGAGGATCCCAAAACTCAACTTCTTTCAGTGGGTCATCCCTCGTGCTCTCACACTAGAGGATATAAAATTCAGTGAGTACTGATTACATGGTTGCACCATGGATCTCATGCACAGTAGCTGCTGCTTCTCATATTTGTCTATGAGAAAAGTTAATGGTATAAAATCTTGAAGGTTACCTCTGCTTTTAGGGTTGCCATATTATGTTTCTGATTTTCTCTGCTCTGACATAAATTATTCTAGATTAATAGAATAATTTTCTATAATGTGGGGTTTTTTCCCTACATCTTTTCCATTTTCATAAGGTCTCCATTTCTCTCTGCACAAAATTGAAGTCTTAAGTTTCACAAAAAATCAATAACAGCAAAGCCAGGAACTCTGGGCTTCTCCACTCCTACATAGGATGTTCAAAATTCCAGAAATTTTAGAATCAAAGAAAATATATCATGAAAGGCATTTTCCTTTGTAAACCACAGAAATATGTCCTATCCCAGGTCTGAAGTTTTAGCTATTATGAACCTCTAGATTTTTACAAGTCAGCAGATGGCTACCAATATTTATTCTTTTCAAAAAACCTGAATATAATTTCTTTGTGCAGGACTCCCATTACTATGCTCAAGTCTTTCTTCTATGAGCATTGTGGTCTTGTAAAAACCTGGCAGGTTTGTCCTATAAAAGCTGCTCACAGATGATTTTAACAGTTTTTTAACCTGTTCTATTTTTTAAAGCAATATTTTAAGAACTTTTCTTGTATCAAAAGTTTTCCTTCTGTAAACTTTCAAATCCTGTTAAAAATTAGGTTCTGAATTCTCCTAATCAGAACGTATGTGCTGTCCAATATATTTTTTACTTAATATAAAGAAAAATGAATGAAAAAGGCACAGTCTGAACTAGGCATTGTTTTGATGGTATTTTCATACATCATTTTTACTTTCATATATCACTTTGTACTTTCCAATATTATTTATACCTTCAGACATATTTTGTGCATTTTGGCAGGTAGAGGTTCAGAGTCATTCTGAAATTCTGCTTTTCTGTTCTGCATAGCATGGAATTTATGTAGTGAATAGTTCCCTCTTACTAATTACAGACATTTATTTTCAACGTTTCTGTCTTGTAAAGCCTGGTTCAAATTTATTTGTAAGAGAGGAGCCGAGTGTTAGAAATATATTTTGATGTAGTGTATCTGCATAAGATGGGAGCTGAAGGTGTGCCTGGATTTTAAATCTCTGAATGCCTACTTAAAAAGGTAATTTGGACAAGGTTTGTTTCTTGCTAATGGCTTGTGCCAGCCTGGGACAACGTGTGCTGGTCTTTGGCTTGGTTATGAAGGTGCTGCTGCAATGCAAATATGTGATAATAAGATACTCATCCTGCTGAACTTAACCTGTAACAACCCATTTCTTTAGCAGCAAGGCCGAGCTCTTCTGCACTAAATCAGTTCTTCCTCTCATTTGAACCTTCTAAAAATTCCACGTGCAAGTTGCCAGCTAAGTCATTGCAAGGGCATATCCCAAAGTTTTAGTTCATTTGAAGCAACGCAAGGAACTAAGTGGAAGATTGATACTTGAATTGATGTATTTTTATTTACTGATCTTCTGTTTAGTGCACTTAATTTATGTCAGATAAATCACTTGAATTCTTTTCAAAGATCAAGTGAGTAAAATGTCATAGCATTAAGCATAAGTATCCATTTTTTTCCTAAAGGTCTAGTTGTCCCTAGGTACCTGCATATAGAAAGTTCTTGGGGAAGAGCACACATATTACAGAGTCTTGTTTCATTTTTATAATATTCCAGTCTTGTTTTTACCTGGATTCAATTTACACAAGTGAAGATTAACTCTTTTATTTAAAATAAAGATCGCTGAGATTAGCAGTTGAAAAAGAAGCATCTGTATCAATGCAGCTGAAAATGCAGTTGTTTTTCTTTTCCAATCGTCAAGATTGAAGTCACCAGGTGGTGCTATTACATAGTATTGCAAGATCTTATTTTGAAATCTGTTAAATTACTTTTTTTTTTTTAAGGAAATGTTGACTCACCCTTTGCCTTACAGCTGAGAGAGGCTGTAAGGGCACATTGACCTGTGACTTTTATTTTGGGAGTAGAAGGACTTTGTGGAGAGGTGGGAATGGGTGGCTAAGGTTGTTTTCCTCTAAAACAGTCTAGTTTGCATTCTGGCTGTGGTGGACTTAGTTCCTGGTCTGAAATAATACATAACTGATATGACATGCAAAATATTTTTTGGCCCCTTGAACCATAAGAAAAACAAAATAAGACTTGAAAGTATGTCAAAGATTATGTTAGGAAGAGAAAAGAGAAATCAGGAGGGATAACAGTGCTATTGTTTGCATGGAGAATGTTATGACTTTGAGGGGGTGTTATCTCTTTAAGAAAAAGTTTTCATTATTAGTTTCCATCTTCATTGGATTAAATTAGAGACAATAAACGTTAGAGTAACTATTAATTGAGGTGACATTGATTTAGATTTTTATCAGCAGAACCAGTGGAAATCCTGTAAATGTAAGCTGAAAAAAATAAAAAGGGAGAAAGGTAAATAGTCATTACCTGCCAGTACGTGTGGTGGCATAATAGTGATAAAGAAAAATACCTAAATGGGAAGGTAGCCATCTGGAGTTTAAGAGAATAATGATTCAATCTGCTTCCAAAGATTCAGCAATTTTAACATAAAAACTCTTGTTAGAGACTAAGATGAGACTCTTTTATCACCCTATACATGGAACGTGGATGGTGTTGCTTATCTCACCTCATTAGCATTTTAAGTAATAGGAAAGACAATTGTGTAAAGAGAATCCAATGAGTGGAGGAGGGGAAAAGACTTGCTGGTAGCTATTGATATTTATTTATATAGTTCACACAGGTATGTGCATCTACTTTTTTCCAGGATGGGCTTAATTTTTGAAATGACTCCTGACGATTGGTTTCTTCCTTTGATGGTTTAACTAACCCATGATGTCTCTACAAATTGAATGCAAGTTGATATTTAACAATATCCAAAATTAGCGTTGTAGTTGCATAATGATCAATATGAATAATGTCCCTCTTTTCTGCAAGTTTCTAAATAATTTTTCTAATGGTGGCACCATTGGCAGGACTGAGAAAAATAGCTTACTTATAGGGGGTCCTTTATTGGATATCTAAGCAATATCTGAAATACCATTCAGTTAATCTTTAGAGACAGACATTTATTTATGCTTGAAATATAATTTCAAAATGTCTCAAAGTTATTCTAGGTATGTAGCAATTGTCTACATTGGAAAGAATAGGAACATAGATATCTTCTACTTCCAGAATGGTGTTTTTGTGCTCTTTATACTAACAAGTATACTTTATACTAACAAGTATACTAACAAGATAAAGCTCCTTGGTTGATACAATTTAGGACATGACTGTGTTGGATGGACTGGGATACTGGTCCAATAAAAGCTATTCCTGAGAGAAATTACTTTTCTTTTGTAATTTTTCTGACCTAATAAACAATTTCTCCTATGAATAATAGCAAATAGAATTGGTAACTGCCATCTTTAACAGTTTAATATTGCCTTTCATGTATACAGTGTTGAAGAAAATAATTCATGGATTGTATTTCTGTGTTACGCTAGCTAACTCACTAAAATGCACTTTTAATAGTTCACATCATTTTCATTAACCTCTTGGTACTCTATTCATCTCCATTAGAGCAATATCATATAATAAAACCAGTAGAAAAACACAGACTATTTTAGAGGCAGAAATCAGTAAGAGGCCATGTAAAAAAACCCCAGATTTCAATGAGATCAAGTCTTCAGCTTTTTTCTTTTTTCTCTCCTCCAATTTCCTCTGCCTGAGCATTTCTTGCTATTAATTGCATTTCTATACTGCCTTCCATTCTGCTCTACTTCATTAATATGAGGAACTTCAAAACAGGCTCGTGGGTGCAATGCTAAAACCTTCATAGAAGATATGAGAAGAAGCACAGTAACGTTGTTGAGGAACATTTATCTAACACTGAAATTTACTGTGCTGTTATTCTGCTGGTATCATTAGACCTTTCCTATTTTTATCCCTGCACTTACATCATGAAAACTGAATCAGGTCTTTAGATCCTGGAGAATGTTTCTGTTTTAATGATTAAGCCATTAGTTTATTTATAAAACTAGCAGATCGCTAGTTTTCAAAATGCCATCTTTATTTTGAAATTTATGCCTGTGTTACATGGTGCAACACCTCGTTCTGAACCTTGATGATGTGTGACTCTGAAATCATATTCTACAAGGATCTTAACAAGGAGGAGGTTGGCAAAGTGAGAGTGTATCACAACAAAAAGGAATGCTTGCTGAATAGGAGAACAGTTCTATTTATACATGTACTCTGTGAACACAGAAAATGTGTATTATTATAAATTTACTTATTTCTTTATTTTCATCTCTAGATAAATACAAACATCAAGGTGACACAAATGTGTTTTTCAGCCTAAGAACATCTGGGAGACCTGTTCTGTTGGGAGGCACTCCAAATTGTTGGGGTTTGAAGAAATAAGGTTAAATATTAGAATTCACTACATGTCATGAAGTTTATTTCTCTGCTATATTAATTTTATTCTCATTGTGGAAGGTTTCCTGCTTTTTGCTGAATCCCAAAAAGATTTTACTTTGTCCTTCAGAAAAATTCCCTCTCGGTATTTCAAAAATTATTTTTAGATCAAGTTCTCCGCCACCTCACTCAACAACTTCTAATTCAAATTTTTCCAAAGTCAGTTTGTAATTTTTAGGATCTAATCCTGAAAAGGATATCCAAATATAAAAAACTAAATAAGATGAATACCATTCATGATTATTTTCTACCTCTAAAGATTTACTTTCCTTAATTACAGCCACAGCTACTACTAAGATTTTCAGGAAATCAGAAATAGGCTAGTAGGACATGTAGAGTGTCTAGATGAAGAATGAGATAATAAATTCAGATTAATACTGCTAGTAAAATCCCTAAACATGCTAAGATGTTTACTTTTCCATTTAGATGACATATAGAGATAGGAAATGGCTTTCCACATATCCACCCAGAGCATTTTAATACACATTCCCTGGACTATGATGACTCTCCTATAATTCCATTCTTTCCTCGAATTTGTGATATCCCAAATGAATCTCCCAGCTCCTGAGCTTTCTCCTTGCAACTGAATCTTGCTTCTGGAATGAGCTCAGTGTTTTGCCAGCCCACTTTCCTGAGACCTCTCACCTGCTGTGGTTCACATTTACAAAATGAGGGTCTCAGACAGCAGCTGAACCCAAAATTCTCTGAAATTCTCTTTCCTGATCAGTGTTTTGTCTCCTCTCTCTTAAATTCTGCAGAGATGAGCAGGTTTCTTTTGTAAGAGGAATGGGGTGGGGGAAAAGTGTTTTGAACCATATTTTCTTAACATATAAATGGGAATTAGAGTGCATATGCACAACTGCATTTAGCAATGCATTTTAACACAACCTTACATGTTAATGTCATTTAAATCTGAAAATGTCCTAATAGAATCTTAGCTTCTAAGGCCTCTGAATTACATCTCTGCAGCTGTAATTTTATGTGTGTTTTTAATCTTCTTAATAGCTTTAAAATGAACACTTCCCTGATTATAAACTACAACACATTTATGCATGTCTTTGGATTAAATAAGGTGATGTGGGTTTTTTTTTTGTAGTAGGAAAGAGACATTTTCTGAAAGAATAAAGTAACTTTTGACTTTATAATCTCAGATTATAAAATAAGGTAGGAATTCCTTTTCTAGCAATGAAGGACACCAGCTCTGCATAATTTGTTTGTATTGCTGATTGTTTATCAAGGTTAGACTTTTCTGAGCATACCAGGAGATGGGACTATCAGCTATGAAGTTAATCTCTGTTGAGATAAGAACATCATTTAATTATTCATATCAATATAGATAGAAGTATATTCAATGACTGTTTTATATTACCAGAAAAAGAAAAGTTACTACTTGCTTATTGAATCACAATTTTATTCCATATTAATTTCAGTTATGTGGAAAAATTAAGATAATTAGAAAAACAGGAAAGAAAGGAAAAGTTCCCCATATATTTAGCTTGAACAACTAAATAATAGTTATTGGGCAATAGATACAATCTAAGAAAGTTAATTGATAATGGCTCACATTTATCAGCAGAAAAAGCCCAACTAATTTCATAAGCAGTAGAGTCATATTGCTAAGATATAAAGCTGTATACTGTAACATTTCTGAGCTAGAGAAAAAACCTAAATAATAAATATTAAACTAAAAGAAAACCATAAAAAAGTAGCTCTTTAGAGTACTTATGATAACAAAACAGATGGCAGACAACAATATGCATGTTAGTAAACACCAATCAATTTATGTTCTTGATTCTATTTTCAAGGACATCACATCAAGAGCATCTCTCAGAATAAACAACAGTCTCCTGAGAGTAGTCCTTTCCCTGGAGGGAGTTGCTATCTAAAGCAGCAGAAGTATTTGTGAAAAAACAAAAGAATTTACCATACAAACCAAAATTGGACAAGGAGAAAAACCCAGAGTGATGACATTAGATAATTAATTAAATACCATAGTCCTAAATCTAGAAGTAGTTTTATGGGCTGCTTCGTCAGGCTTATCCTGCTAATTAGGAATTCAAGACCCAGTCTGAAATATCTACAGAAAAATTGTTTAGGGGGCAGACACTCTGGTACATGTATGCATAAAATATTAAATTAAAGAACTGTAATATAACTTTTTGTTTGAATTTTTTTATTAGAAATATATAGTTGTTATTTTGTCTTTCTTTCAAGCATATTTGAAATGTGAATATCTTCATTGAAATGTGAAGATCTTCAGAGAAATGAAGCCTCTTCCTTTTTTTCATCAAGTAGGGGTGGTCTGTGTACTGAAGCACACAAGTTGTTTTCATGTTCTCTCAAGTAAATCATAACATGATGGGTGAAACAGCAGGTCTTCATAATTGCCATAGTGAGAATAATTTGTCATCTGAGCACAGCTCCTATTAGGGAGCTCAAACTACTTCTGCATTTGTTATGGCATCAGAAGAAAAACCTAAGGAAATACAGAGATGACTGGCTACATTCAGGTTTGCCTGGATATAGTCTCACTCCTGACCATTTGTTTGGCTTTTATTTATGTTGGTGAATTTGTAAGTCACATTTTTCAGAATTATTTAGAAGCCTTTAAAACAAGTTTCAGCTGACTTCTATGACTTGAAAGAGGAGCTAAGTTTTATCTCCTTCAGACCTACTTTACCTCTGACTTCCATGAAAACCAAGGTTTTTGGAGTAATGTTCGACTGTAGAGACAAGATGAATTTATTAGGGTATAATATGGATGTATTTTTCTGAAGAGACCTTATAGCACTCTTCAGTGTTTTCAGGGGCTACAAGACTGCTGGAGAGGGATTTTTTACAGGAGCATGTAGTGACAGGGCAAGGGGGAACGGCTTTGAAATGACAGAGAGCAGGTTTGCATCAGATATAAGGAAGAAGTTCTTTACTCTGAGGGTAGTGAGGCCCTGGCAAAGGTTTCCCAGAGTTGTGGATGCCTGTCAAGATCCCATTACTAAGGTTCTCAGAAATGCCTCTGCCTGAATTAGGGTTCAAATGGGACCAAATGCCAGTGACAATAGTATGGGTTTTATTTGATAGTAAATATGAGAGGGTGAGAGAAAGAAATAGAAAATAGGTGGGGGAGACAGAGAGTAACAGGGATAGAACAAGGAAATATCACCATCTGTGGATCCCAACGATGCTCTTGATGCTCTCCAGTCTTCTTGGTGGGGAAGGTCCCCCCAAAAAGCACAGAATCCAGTGGGTTAATAGAGGCTCAGGCCAGGCAGGAAAGTCCAGGCACCTCCCTGACTGGGGGAGTTTTCCATTGTCTCTTACAACAGCCTCTGGGTTTGTGGCATCACTGCAGGGCTGTGGTGCCTCAGGGTGAGTCTGGGGGCACTTCGGGGGACATGGATGGATGAAGGCTCCCCTCAGCTGCCTCTCAGGGAATGAATGTTCCAGGGGACATGGATGGATGAAGGCTCCCCTCAGCTGCCTCTCAGGGAATGAATGTCCAGGGACATGGATGATGAAGGCTCCCCTCAGCTGCCTCTCAGGGAATGAATGTCCCATTGTGGGTTCCACAGCTGGGCTCTGTAAGGGAGGACGGGCTCCCTGCCCCTGAGCAGAGGTTACAACACCCCCAAACTTCCTCCCCACCTCAGCTGGGGCAGATCTGTGCACCCCTGCTCCCAGCAAAGGGCTCTGTGGGCTGTGGCCTCCCCAGCCTGCAGCAAGCCAGAGATGATTCTTAGCACGGTGTCTGCGTTTGGCTCACATTCTTTTCCTTGTTTACTGGTTTGTTTCAGGTGATTGAAGAATGGGTTTTCCCTTCATCTAATCTCAGCAGTTTGACTTGCAGTCCAAAGTCCCAACAGGTATCTTCACGGAGGATTCTTTGGTTGTAGCTTCTTCATACAGTTTTTTTTTACAAGGAGCAAAACTTTCTATCAATGTGTGAGACATGAACAATTTCAGTCTCTGACAATGCTCCACCCCTGGGAGTGTTCAAGGCCAGGCTGGATGGGGCTCTGAGCAGCCTGGTCTAGTGCAAGGTGTCCCTACCCACAGCAAGAGTTGGAACAAGATGATTGTTGGAACCCTGGTCACTGAGAATTTTAGACTTTAGGGTCTCTTACAAAATCCAAGCTAGTCTATGATTCTGTAGACATGGTAGAGGTTAGAAAGGAAACAGAGAGGAAAAGACTGACTTCCTGCCTTGCAGAACTCCAATATTCATCTGTACTCACAAGACTGAGATTGAGATATCTTCTCTTGAATTACTGTAAACCAATGAGTAGGGCCATCTAATCAGTTTACAAGTCTAGATTCAAACACTTTTCTCCGAATAAATGATGAGAAGGGGTTAGAGAATGGGGACAGATAACAGAAAAAGCTTTCCACTGTGGCATTCAAAAGTTACACCTAGCCTCAATTTCAATTTATTACTTTAATGTGCTGTGACTAATTGGTTTTGGTTTCAAGAAATCTGGCTATCTGGCTTACTCAGAACATAGGTAGGATGTGCTTATGCCTGCATATCAGCCTCTATATATCCATACTGGATATCTTGAGGTTGGTATCCTATGTCATTTTCAGCAAGAGAAGCTTTTCTGCACCATTGCTGAATCAGTGCTGCAGGAGCACTCCCAGGATCAGTGGTATGGCATTAATCCTTTGCAGAGGCCAGCTTTGAGAGCCAAGAACATGGAGATGTCTTGTTTAAATCTTTATTTTGAACCTCTAAGCAAGATTTACCCACTGCAGGACTTTATACCTGCATCCCGACTGTGTGAGAACTTCACAGCACATATTTGATTTCAGCACGGAGTGTGAAGGTATGCACTGGAAGAACTGACTTCCAGTTTATAGTTCCTAAGGGATGCAAGGCATTAATGCTGTCTACAAGCTTCATGAGGCTTTGAAGTGCTCAATAACTTCTGTATTATGCTGTTAATATTAACTCCCCAGGGACAGTTTAGTCATTCAGAACCAGTTAAGATTTTGTGTACTATGCATTTGTTTCCTTTTAGGAAATATTTACTTATACTTTTCTATCAAATATAAATATATAAGAAAATAAAAAAAGACAGATATAACTTTCAGATCTTGTGGTCATAGACACATTCTATAAAGTATTTTTTTCTGTTAATTCTCATTTATATGAGATTTTCAGGATAATTTGCATTTTATACTGCACTTATTCCACTTTGATGATAAAATTCAAAATAGAAACATAATCAGCAAACTCAAAAATGCATGCTGATAAAAATTGGGTTTAATTTAATTAGAACTATACAAGCTAAAAATATCTATATTGATATGTGCATACATTGAGATATGCTACTGAGTTATAGGTCACTGTCTTTTAACTTGTTTCAGTCATTTACCTCTCTTGAAGTTCCACTAAGATATGAACACTGAGAAAAGAGATTGCTTGTAATTAAAGCAGAAATCAAGAAAGGGAATACATGTATCTTTTATATTTAAAGTTATTTATCTATTTTCCAAGATGTCCTTGGAATATTACTGCATTGTATATCAATGAGATATTATACAAGGAACATCTGAAGAAGTGAAAATTACCTGACCTCACATGATAACAAGGTACCAGAAATGAGATTTGCTTCAAAATGTAAAAAAAAAAAAAAAAAAAAAAAAAAAAAAAAAAAAAAAAAAAGCTACATTTACAAAACCTGAGCAACATCTTAATTCAGGATTTTCTCGTGTTTTATTTTCACTATGTGTTATTTCATAGGAGAAAAAAAAATATTATTGCAAAACAATCTCCAGAATTTAAAGTAGTTTTGCTAATGTAAGTAGATTTTCTCATATATGTACCAACTTCCTATTTCTCTTCCTGAAATTAAATAATTAGTGTGGAAATTTTCTGAGCAATATAATATTATGCATAAAAATTGTTTATATATATATATATAGTATATGTGTGAAACTTCCTTATTAAGACAGCATCTTAAAAGTTTTTGATGCTTCTCGACCTTTTTATCTGTAATCTCATGATTTATTGTGTTTAAGTAAAGCAGGGACATTCAGCATATTTTAAACAGTTTCATGTGGAACAGTTCAAGATATTTGGTTACCATTCTCATCACAACTATTTTGGAGCTGTGTTTGAGCACATTGTAAACGTCTCCATTTGGGATGCGCTGAACTTTTATTTGCATCATTATCAGTAAGTCATGTCTAGGTACATTTTTTAAAGGTGAGATATGAACTATGATTATCTAATATCTGTTTTGCATAGCAAAATGAAACAGAGCTGTTTTCTGGGGCCAGACAATGAAAACTCATGGTCAAAATCAGTAAATATATCAGGAAAATTTCCATTTAAAATATTTTCCTAAGACAACAGATTCCAAAAACTAGTTTCAAAGCTGTGCAAATATTTTCATTTGGTGGTTCTTTTGCGTTTTTGATTTTAATTGACTTTATGCTAATGTATATGTGATAGCTTACTGTCCACATTTTGATTTTCAATATACCATTTATGTACTTGAATACAAAGCATTTATTATACCACGGAAAGTACAAGTGAATTTTATTTTTTTATGTTATTGCTGTGCTGAATTACTTTTGCTGCTTCCCACACTTCTAAATTCTCTTTTTTTTCCTCAAGAATATCAGAATTTTACTCTTGCAATTTTTGCTTTTTCTTTTAATACCAGAATTTTCTGGAGAGCTGAAATTCCTGCTACTCTTTATTGTCGTGGTTTAGGAATGGTATTCCCCAATTTCCTATGTCCACGGAAACACTCCAAACCAAAAGTCACTCACTCATTTCCTCTCTCTCCCCACTCCACCTCCCCATGGCTGCTGCAAAAATTAAACCCTGTCCTGGCCAGATCTAGGACCTTTAAATTTTCTTTTCTTCATGAACCTGGCTCTTTGATTCTGTGTATCATTATATTTTATATTATAAATATATTATAAATTATAACTGTATTGTATTTATAAAATATAAAAGTATTTTAAATTTTATTACAGAAGAGGCATTTTTGCTGTTGTTCAACCCTAGAAAAATGTTGAGAAATAAGCCACATTCATGTGTTTCATCTTTAAATTTTAAGAATTCAGAGTTTCGAGAAGTTTCTTTAGAACTATATTTGAGGCTGTGTAAACACACACACACACACAAAAAAGGCAGAGGTGTTAAATAAGGAGTGGTAATTTGTATTTCTGGCAGAATTCAGCAAAGTTTGGAAGTAATGAATAAACAACATTCAGTAAATACTACTGGCAGAAAAAAATACTGTTTTAACATATTCTACAAATTTAACTGAAGAAACTCTTGTAAGAATGTGGAGTTCATAACAGAACATACCCAAATGTAGCATCCCTCTAAAAATCCCATAGTTAAATGCAGTAACTTGTTTATTTTATCAAGATTTGTGAACAACTCCATAAAAAAATCCAGGGACAGGTGGATGGATGGTGTGACTCAGGTAGTGTAGAATCACTTCCTCATACTGGGTGGGTGATTTATTCACAGAAATCAGTTTAACAATGCACTTGTATAACATTTGCCTGGAGACTTCACTTTGTCTGTAGTTTTTGGTAGTATTATCTCTGACAGAACAATAGCAGATGATTGGCAAGAAAAAAGAAAAGCCAGTGTATTATTTCTTGTAGAGAGGAAATGGCTCTTACTGGATATCTTTTTATTTGATGCACTGTTCCCCAGATGTAAAATAACTCTTTTAAAAGTTTGTACTGTGTTTCTCCTCCTTAGGTCATTGTGCCCAAGAAAAGTGGTTTCTTTTCCTTTGGGTGGTTTTTGGTTTTTTTTTTTTTTTTTTTTTCTTTGTTGGTTGTTGGTTTATTTTTTCTTTCATCATTTCTCATCATTTTTCTCATCATTTCTTTGACTATTGAGTTACTTGCTCTTTGTTCAAAGCCTGTTGCTTTAACTGCAATATTTTTTTCTTTCATTCTTTGTAAACAAGATCCATTCTGGTGGATTTTTCTTCACTGCTGTATTCCATTTTACTGGGAAAAGAACAGCTGTGTATAATTTTACTAGCCTCCAGCAAACTTTGAAGGGTTCCTGAAGTATATGATGTTGGAGAGAGAAAATAAAGGGGAAAATCTCTGATTTTATATCAGTTAACAGATTTCCTTGCCTTTTCCCAGATGCTCAATGAATAACTATGTGGAGATGCAAATTTACATAAATCTGAGGGGCAATTAGAGAAAAAAAAGGATGCCTCATATTTTTATTGCATTCCCTTACATGAGTAAGGCATTAGAAATGTAAATCCTACATATATTGAGTTATGCATGGAGGAGGGGAAAGCTCTTGTGTGCAAATAAGCAAGAGAAATAATCTTTTGTATCCATTAAGGTATGAAAATCTATATAAAGGCAATTGAGACATTAAACTATTGCAGAGTTCTTGGGTCAAGTCTGTGAGTATAGAAACTGCCTAGAGAAAATTAAAATTGTGGCCTTGAGTTATTATAATAAAGACCTTCATTAGTACTTCTGGATAATTTTAAAAAATAATCTCACCCTTTTCACCATTAATTTTATATGTGTGAAGGAAAGAATTGGCTTAACATAAAAATTCCTTTATGTTCACCTTGGTGTAACCAAGGAGAGTCAACAAACTCTTATCCTTTACAACCAGTCTCATGATGATACAGACCTTAGGGATTTACAGAAGTTAGGAAAATGTTTAAACAAGTTTAGCTTTAATAAGTAAAAATATAGGGATAAATAAAAAGCCACCAAACTGCACCATCAAGACAAAGTGGAGTCAGCTAAAAAATATTCCTTTATCGTTTGGCTTTGATAGGCAAATAGTTTTTATTTTTGTTACCAAAATGCACATACTGATTTCTTATATGAAAGAGCAAAAAAAATATTTTATTTGCAAGTTATCTAGATATGTATTTTTACAGAATGATTTTTAATATGAGAATTTTACTCCATTTATTTTTGTTTTAAAGACCAAAGGAGCAAGAAGCTTTTCTCTCTTAACAGAAGGAAGAAGCTGACATGACAAAATGAGAGCCTAGTGGAAGGTTCTCTTCCCACTGAAAATAAATATTGGCACTATTTTTTTTTGTTAAATTTAGATATAGTAACAACCTATGGAATCTTTAATTCTCTTTTTCTGTGACAACAATAAACATTCACATCAAATGAGACAATCAGAAAGTCTTTGCTATTTACAGCAAAATGGAACTAGGAGTCTTTCTAGATTCATACTACAAAAACTTGTAAATTATCTGGTAGCACAAAATTTCTGCTGACTTAGTTTAAAGAAAAACAAACTGATGTCTCCAATTTAATGAGTTCATACCCTGGAAATTACGTGTGTGTATATTTAGCAAAATTCTTAACAAATAAATCAAGTTTTCATGAAAAACTGTATTTGATCTGAAGGCCTGTTCCCTGTAGAATCAGGGAATAGATAAATTTCTTCCATCATGATCTCACTACTCCTCATGGGGAAAAGATTATCCTGACCCACCAGCACTGCAGTGCCTACCCATGGAACAAGGCTCCTTTCCTCTCCTCACTCATCACAGAGGCTCGAGCACCATACCACAACTGCCTTTAGGCAATTACTTGAAAAAGTGCCTGATTTTTAGACTTTTGAGTTCCGGCTGTCCTAAACATTCTCTGGAACAAGCTCTTACATCTGTTCAAGAAAAGATTTGTAAGTCATCAGTAATGATTTTCTGAGAAGATACTCAGGGATGAGACAGAAAATGACTAAAAGAAATTGCTCTGCTTTCAACAAGGCTCAAATACTGTGTGGAAACCAAAATGTGGTCTAGGTAATTCTCATTCTTGCATTCACAGAGCACTATTCTTGAATTAAGGAATGTGAATGAGCAGTAGGACAACTCTGATACTTGACATTTTTCTCCATAAGGTGACCTGCAAGAATTTTTTCCCTGAAGTGATGCTTTTGATCAATCGATGAAGGAGAATATTTTCCCCTTGAAACTGGAATATAATTCTGACAAGTATTATTATTTGTCATTTTCAGTGAGGCATCCTTTCTGATTATAATTAAAATCCGTTGAAATTCAAAGGTACTTATGAAGGAATTGAATTTTAAATATTTGAGTCCTTCAGGTACTTCATAACTTGAGTTTTCATACCATGGGAGACAACCCAGCATGTATTCATCTCATAGTTGAAATACATCTTTTAGAAGAAAAAAATCTGATTCGAGAAGTAGTGGAGGCAGATATCATTCTATAATATCTCTTTTGTTTTGGTGAGGACTTCAATAATTTAATTTATTTCATTCATCATTCTGTTCAGGCTGTTGACTGAAATGCTGATTTGTTGGAGCTAAAAACTCCCAGTGAGGCCAAAGATTTCAGATGAATAAGAAATATACAGACAAATTCCAAGTTGGATTGGTCTCTTCCAAGTCGCATAATGTGTTTTCTTAAATTATTCTGTTTTATTTTAATTTCTTGAAAGCTAGAGGGCAACATTGTTTCAAAAGACAAGGCGAAAGCACATCACTAACTGCAAGGAGGTTTGCACTAATAAAAGTCTTTGTTCTGACATGTTCTTTAACTAAGTTGAGATACTTGCCCAAGACATCATTCTACGAGGTCCACTTAAAAGGGCAATTTTAAACTCGTCTTTTCATGTCCAGCCACTGATATGGATTTATGATGCTTGTGGATTGGATAATGCGTAGGAATATTCATGATGGAAGATGTGTTCTCTGGCCAGTGATAAGGAGAAAGTTAATTTAGCAGACAGGATTATTTAGGGAAAAGCTTTTTGGGTTGTGCAGATGTAGGGCAACCCACCAACCAACTCACTGGAGGCATCGGGGGATTAGACTGAAATTGGGTGAGAGCTGCTTTTCCTTTAATACAAATCATCCTAAAATGAAAATGCAGCAGCTTCAGAGTTCACTTAAGCTGGTATCATGCTGTTTACTGCCCGACCTGAATAGTGTTTACTAAAGTTCTGAACCTGGTCAATGTTCTTTGGACAAAATTATCTGATGCATAATAGTCAATTAATTCTTCCTTTTGATGGATTCAGCAACTCTCTTCTTGTTTTACTCTAAAGCATGATATTTTTTTTAATAGATGGTCACAAAAGATATTTTATGGAGCTGTATGAAGTTTTTCGAGTTTCATGAAGTTGGCAAAATGTCCATCTCCAAGTAACCAAGACATCCAAAAAGATTGAATAAAACTTTCAAGTAAAAACAATCTCAGCATCTAGCAATAAATTCTACTCTTGTACATTTGGCATTCAAACACAGTTTAGCAGTTCAGTTAAATCACTGCTCCATGGAAAGTCAGCTCATAATCTGTATGGCTGGATCATCGTGTTCTACTTGGAAAGGAAATAAACACTTAAAAAATCAATCCTTGGTTCTAACAGGAATAAAACCTGAGGTTGCAGAAATGATCCCTTTTCAAGTACAGTGTTTGAAAATATTGACCTGAGGTCCAAAAATCTGCCTATTTTATTTTATTTTATTTTATTTTATTTCATTTTATTTATTTTATTTTATTTTATTTTATTTTATTTTATTTTATTTTATTTTATTTTATTTTATTTTATATATCTAGATCTAAATGAAATTATTCAAATATACTAAATACTCTGGTTTCATGCATAACAATTTATTTTAATGAAATAAATTCTTAGGAAAAAATGTTATGACTGGGTTATAGTTGCTTATGGTGAATACATTTTAATTTTTGGATAAAAATGGGTTTCGAGATGTTAGTGAAAATTGCTCCTGAAATATGCAAACCTGCAAATTAGAAAAATGTCTCCCATACAGAGGCAAATTAACCGAATAAATAAAAATGTCAAGTTGTAATTTAATTTCAGATTGGTTTTATCTCTGTGCTTGTATTCTAGTTAGATATATTATTTTATACACATTTTCAGTGGATTTTGGGAGCATTTAAAGGCTTAATATATTTTTATTATTTGTTAATCAAGACTTGATAAAACATATAGTAATATTACATCATTTAATTCTTTAAATAAATATTTATATAGAAGTTCACTCATCCCATCTCTTTTATATAATCTCCCATGAGGTTTAATAGTCCATGTCTATTTTACTCCACAGGAATCTTGCAAGGAGTATTCCCTCGTGATCACACAGAGTTCCATTTCTCCATCATTGAATTAAGAGGTTTAATGAGTATATTAATTTCCCTCCTTACTTCTTATGCTGAAAAAGAGATCGGTGTTTAATATTTCTGTATGAAAGGATTGTATTTTAAAATAGGAGGGAAAGAACCCGCAAAACACAATATCCATGGTCCCCATTGATGACCGCTGCAACAGTGGCAATGTAAGAACAAAACAGGAACGGAATGGAATTCCCATAGATTGGAATGACTTTTAGAAGAAAGAAAGAAAGGGAGGGGAAGGGAAGGGGAAGGGGAAGGGGAAGGGGAAGGGGAAGGGAAGGGGAAGGGGAAGGGAAGGGAAGGGAAGGGAAGGGAAGGGAAGGGAAGGGAAGGGAAGGGAAGGGAAGGGAAGGGAAGGGAAGGGAAGGGAAGGGAAGGGAAGGGGAAGGGAAGGGGAAGGGGAAGGGGAAGGGGAGGGGAAGGGGAAGGGGAAGGGGAAGGGGAGGGAGGGGAGGGAGGGGAGGGAAGGGGAAGGGAAGGGAAGGGAAGGGGGAAGGGAAGGGAAGGGAAGGGAAGGGAAGGGAAGGGAAGGGAAGGGAAGGGAAGGGAAGGGAAGGGAAGGGAAGGGAAGGGAAGGGAAGGGAAGGAAGGGAAGGGAAGGGAAGGGAAGGGAAGGGAAGGGAAGGGAAGGGAAGGGAAGGGAAGGGAAGGGGAAGGGAAGGGAAGGGAAGGGAAGGGAAGGGAAGGGGGAAGGGAAGGGGAAGGGGAAGGGGGGGAAGGGGAAGGGGAAGGGGAAGGGGAAGGGAAGGGGAAGGGGAAGGGGAAGGGGAAGGGAAGGGAAGGGGGAAGGGGAAGGGGAAGGGGAAGGGGGGGAAGGGGAAGGGGAAGGGGAAGGGGAAGGGAAGGGGAAGGGGGAAGGGAGGGGAAGGGGAAGGGGAAGGGGAAGGGGAAGGGGAAGGGGAAGGGGAAGGGACATTGTAGCACATGGTTCCAAGGAAGGAGTTATGGATAACCAGAAACTACATTTTAAGTGCAGCTGAAACTTTGTTCTGGTGTAAAATTTATATATATTGTGACCACAGATAGAGTCTATTGAACAGAATGCTTATTTTAGGTAATAAGCTTTGCCTAAATAATTCTGGTTTCACCAATAGATTTTAAGCATCCTTGAGTCTAAATGGAAGATGAAGTCATTTAAGGTGAAAACATTTGAATCAGGTGCTTTTTTTCCAAAATAAATAAAGAGAAAGTCATCATCATCTTTGCACATTAGTACTTTTTAAAATACATCTGCTGATATGAGGAGATTCAGATTCTGAATATCACTTTTGATTTTATATGTCCAATTGCTGTTCATACCTAGGTAACATAAAAGTTTCATTTTGGTACTTTTCAACACATACTGCTATTGCTTTTGGTCTTTTTTTTTTTTTTTTTTTTTAATTTCAATGTTACCTAAATGGAGGCAAACATAAACCCAGAAGCTAGTGAATATCTTTTCAACTGAGAAGATGTATGCAGGTCCCACAATTTCTCAAGACATAAATGTTAATCAAGTATCACTTAAAGATATGTTTATTCATGGAATGTTGTTTCAAGAACTGTAGCAGTTCTCCCAAGCATGCATTGACAACAAGAAGAAGGTGTGGGATTCAGATCTTATCTTCCAGTCTGCACTTTGATAAGGATTACTAAGCTATGTGCTCAGTCCTCTGACTTCATCATAAAGGGGTCTAATTAAGAGCGTTTGAATTATACAATTTCCAGTTCAATTTCTGATTATGTTCAGTGAGGATGACTTCAAGGAAAATCCTTTCATAGGTTTGTTTAAGTAAGGGAAGTTGAGATTTTTAAATTTAAAGAACAGAAGAGCACTACTTAAAAGAATATTTCCTTGCTATACCCAGCCTGTTCCTGCTTTATAAAAGTCACTTTCTGTAACATTGTATTTCTCAATTTACGCTCAAAAATAATCCTTTTTTATTTGATAACATGAATCAAGGTGCTCTTGAAGGTAAGAGATAATTGCAAGCTTGCTGTACTTCATTAAGCCAATACTCTCATACTGTCACACAATTTAATAACTTTTTTCTATCCAGTTAGAGTATTTTTGTGTTGGCATTTTTTTTCTCACTCCATTTTCAGATTTTTCATCACCCTTAATATAAAGACTTATCATTTTACACCAAACAATAATCATATAATTGGAAAAATTTTAACTAGCTCTGTCACAATTTAATATTTTTTTGTAAATTCGTATGTCTGCAATATGTGTCATCAAAACACTCAATAGAATCCTGTAACCTGGAAATTACTGTGTAAGAATAACTGAAGAATTAGCTATTCTCTATTCTTCTTCCAGGCCAGAAATGTAATGATCCTACCTATTTCCTTCTTACATAGAAGCATTGCATCCTGGAAACATGCCCTTATTCATACCAATTATGTGCTTTTTGCAGCATGGCATGCAACTAGGAAAAAATACTTCCTTGTAAATGATTCATGTGACTTGTGATCAAATATCCACACAATAATTATGTAGTGGCACTAAATTAATATAAATATTAGGTATCATTCAGCTATTATCAATTTTTAGATATTTGGTAGCTGAAAATCCTTTCCTTAAAGTTTGACAACATGTATTTTCACAGTTCCTGAAGCCTGGTCATTTCTTATATTATGTGATTATTAACAACTGATGAAAGCAGTCCTGGAAAACAAAAATAATACAGCCAACTAACCAAAAAGACCCAAAACCCCACTACCCCCCAAAAAAAATTTAAAAATAAAAGAGGAGAAGGGATATTTTGGGGGTAAAAATGATTTGGAATGTTATTTATTGCAGTGAATTACTATAGATTCCATTTCCAGATGAAAATACATGAAAGCTGGAAAGTTTCCCCAGAGAGGTCTGTGGCCAGACACGGTGTTAATGTAAACCATCATTGATTCAGCTATATTCTTAAAAGTGAAGCTGACAATTGATTTTTAACTATCTGTATGTGACTTCCCGTAAGCAATTGGCTCATAGTGATGGAGAGAAAGGTAACATGGCATCTCAGCTGTGCCATGAGCAGAGGAGGCAGCTTGTGCAGCACCTGGGCCAGAACTGGGGAATCCATTTGTCTCAATACAGCTCTCAGCCCTCCTCATCTCCCCATGCCAGGAAAAGCCTGGCAGCAAGGCCGCCTCCTCGCCTTGTTCTCTGTGGTGTCAGCGGGGCAGCTGTGCCAAGTGGCTCTCGAGACGGTGATTGCAGTCTCCATGTGGGCTCTGACTGCTGCTCTATGAAGGATTACCAGCTCCAAGATCCGTGTCTGGTACATAAATTATTCACGGAACGGTGTCACATAGAGGCACGAGCGAGCTCATCTTACGGTGTTGACTTCGGTTCCTTCTTCTTTTACAAGGGGGCTGCTGATGGTTACACAGTGAGAAGGGGGGAAGGATTAGCACGTGATCATCTTTCCTCTCCATTAGGTTGATGGAGTTTGGCTTCACTTTACGATGCACGGCGTGGTGGAACAGAGTCTCTGACAGAAACAGCACAGCCTATGGTTCTGCTGTGGTTAGACACACTCAGATAAATTTTTGTAATTTGCTTACTGCCTTGGAGTTTGCTAAAATGCTGTTGCAGATACAGCAGTGATAATTAAACATGAAATTCTGTTTAACTCATGAAAAGACCCTAATGAAAACCCTTTTAAACTGGTAAATTCAAAATTAGGCTGATATTTTATCTTGGGTGTATCATGAAATAAGAAGATGAACTGGAATGCATGAAAGACAGAAAATCATTATCGATTTCTGTGTTTCTAATCTATTTAATTGTGTCATGAGGTAATGATTTTTACATTGCTATATTTAATTCTTCCATTTTCATTTTAAACAAAGATTAATATGGAAGACTGTGAACTTCAGCCTACACATGTCAGGACTGTAATGACTCCTCAAAGCAATTTCTGGTTTTTCTTCTTTGTTTTATGTAGTTCTTATTTTGCCCATTCGTAACAATACTTTAAAAATCTTATTCTTCCAAGAATTTACTGTTTTTAAGCATGGTTTATTCATAATCAGTGTGTGAAGTTTTTTCAGAATAGAAACAAAATCAATGCAAATTCAGAATGTCTCAAAGCAAGTTTTGAAAGACAGCTCTTCATTTTTATGTCTCTTGAATCTTTACACACCTGTTAATAGGACTTCACAGTTGTTTTCTGCTCCTTTCTTCTCTATTTTCCTGTTAAAAATCAATCATAGGGATTTCTGTAATGACCAGAGCTCTTTCTAAGTGCTAAAGAATATACTGATAATGATTTCTCTCATACCTACAATAAGAGGAAAAAAGAATTGAAAAATTTAATCTTCAGTTATATAAGGGTTACAATTAAAGATTCCTTCCTGAATTCAGATCCACTAGATGAAAAAACTAACAGTATTTTACTCTTAGGATAGGTCACTTCAGAAAACTTAAGTCTTGGGTATTTCATTAAAAAACCCAGGCTAACAACTTCTGCATCATTCAACCATTTATAATCTCTACTTTAGTGAAATTTAGATATCATTACTTCAAAGCTATTTTTTGTGATCACAAACAGCTTAACCAGGAAACTTACCAAAGTGAGGCTTAAGCAGGACTAATGAACATAGGATTTTTTTTTCCTACCTCTGCGTCCTGGAAAAGCAATGGAAGGTTTGTTTCCTCAGCTGGGGATACTTAGGATGAGCTTGTCTGTTTCAAAGGGCTGAGCATGTGAGCAGATTGTATTTGATGCCATTTTCATGCAAAACCCCTCAATGCTGGAGGTTGCACAAGTGTTTTCTAAAATGATATTCCAAGACTCAAAGCCCAACAGATTTTTATCAATAGCTGATGCTTATAAAAAGAAACAAAACCAAAAGAACCAAAATGCCAAACTCTATGATTTTTGTGCATGTTCCCTTGCCAGGAAGCTGTTTCTGCTCTTTCATCTCCAGCACTAAGCATAATTTTTGATATGGAAAATTTAGCCCCAAGTTAAGAAAGGAATTTTCAGACTACAAAATGTTTTCCTGTTAATCATAAACGAGGTGGAATTCCCTGCTGTTCTGTGAAACTCAATGTGATCACCAGTAATCCCTCAGGTTCCCTCCTCT